>CM065590.1:171517912-172093926 GCA_033119425.1 Bufotes viridis
CAAATACGGTAGAGTCCAAATATAAGAAACGCTTATTCAGACAAGTAGTAAGGCTTATTCAGCCTGATGGCATACCTGGGATATTCACCCATCAGTGCCCACAAAGCTGTTGGCAGTGGTACTGAATTCTTTGACCAATTAATTCCATGTACACCAATGTGTCTTAAAAGTGTCCAGTAAATAATGTTCGATATGAGGTTGCTCAGCAAATCAGATTACTCTCATCATTGTATGTCTTGGTGTAGAGTTGTACATATCGGATTGGACCAAACGTAGGAGGAGAGAAGCTGAAACGAGCTCACAGGTGCCAGCTGGCACAGTCAGTAGGTATGCCGGAATTTCACACCAAGCATATGCTAACCCCTTTACCCATTGTTGTTCTCAATTATGGAATTAATTATGAGATTATAATTATGATAGGATTAGTAATGGAGAGCCGCTAAAAGGAATATTTATCTTGTTCTATATCAAAAGTATTGTGCTGGAATTGGATGAAGCACCTTCACTGCCATCTGCAAAAATGACACTTCTATCAGAAGTTTGGCCCACGATATCTCACAGAAAATGCAGGTCCTTTTCTCCAGACTAAGTCTGGTAGCGCATTAGATCACATCATAAGGTTCATACGGGACTTTTGCGGCTTTGTAAAGGGTACAGCTCATGGCACCTTAAACAAGAGGAGCTCCATTTTATAAGGTGTCATGGTATATTCTGTGTATTGGTCAAGACGTGCAGAATATATGTGTGTGGTGCAGTATGATACCAGGCTAGTCTGAATAGTTTGTGACTCCTGCGTCAACCTTTATTGGTCATCATCCTCTTCTTTGTGCAACATGTCTACACTTGCCTCTGTTCTGTGGAACTCTAAGGTTACCTCAAACCTGGTCAGAGGTTCCCTGGAAGACAGCAAGGGTGGCACTGTCCCTTTAACAGTAAGCAGGGTCCACACTAGTCAGTAGTGTTGAGCACAAATATTCGAATAGCGCATGAACCCAGCCATTACCTGCCTGCTTCTTGCCTGTGGGCCAATGTGACAAGGCTGCAATATTGTAGTCTGTATTGAATTACAATATTTCTCATTATTTATTTTATGTGAAAAATCGGCAATGTAATATGCGCATTAATCGAGTAAGGGCGGGTTATAGGCAACTTTCTTATTGGGTTGGTTTGCTCAAAGTCGTGCATATGTAGAATGTAAATGTAATGGGTTCAGATGGAAAAAAAAACAAGACGAATATTTGTTTTTAAGAATATATCACGCTGTATTCTAGCTATTCGCGACTTCGAGCAAGCCAACACAATAGGAAAGTTGCCTAACCCGCCCTTACTCGATTAACGCGCATATTTAATTGCCGATGTTTTGCATGAGATAAACAGAGTTATATAATGAAGATATTCTAATTCAGTACTAACTAAGATACTTTAGCCTTCTCACATTGGCCCACAAGCAAGAAGCAGGGAGGAATCGCGTGTTCACTTCAGATGGAAAAAAATTACGAATATTCTAAAAAACAAATATATAGCACTATATTCAATATATTGCTATATTTTCATTTTATAGAATATTCGCGATTATGATGAATATTGTACAAAATATTCGCTAAATATTGCGAATTCGAATATGGACCCTGCTGCTCATCACTACTAGTCAGATTTGTTCTGCAGGAGATCCACCAAGATTTGTTTTAGACTCTGTGTCAACAAGAGACATCTTAACGGAATTCAGTAAGCAAAGACCAGCCGGAGTACCCGGCAAGTTGTGACAAGGGAGCTGCAGAAGCCCCTGGAGCTGGCAGCTTATCCTAAAAATGCCAGCAAAAAACACACTAAAAACCACAAAATGGACCAAAAACCTATGTGTGACACCAGCTTAAGGCCTCGTTCACACTTTAGTGAGTCACCGATGTGTGCTGTCTGTGTTCTCCCCGGACAACACACATACCCATTGACCTTTGATCTGTTCGTTCACAAATCAGTGGGTAGAAGAAACTAATTTTAAGCTGAGCGTTGTCCGTGAAATACACAGCGGGCAAAAAACAGACACACGGAACAAACACGGATCTTTCGTGAGCATGTTCACAGATAAAACACAAACTATTTTTTTCACGGACGTCAAACAGACATGAAAATGGGAACAAGGCCTGAGAGTGGCAAACTGACCTACCAAATATGCCTGATATGGAAGAAGGCAAATAAATCACCAGACCTGGGCCAGCAACGGCCTTGACTGAGAATTATGGAATGATTTGTCTGCCCAGACATCACTTTCGTTTGAGGTAGTAGTAGTAGTCGTACCCTTGGGTGTGAACATTTTAATATATGGTAAACAATATTAGGAATCCTTGTACTTGGACACTATCACAAGATATTAGATGCATTAGATACAGTATATACTCATAATAACCTATCCATAGGTCATTAGTATCTGATCGGTGGGGATCTGACTCCAGTTAACCCTGCAGATGAAGAAGCCATGGCGCATCAGCCTCCTTGCAGCTTACCAAGCACAGCGCCAACAATTTGAATAGTGGATGTACTTGGTATTACATTTCAGCCGCATTCACTTGAAATGAACTGAGCTGCGCCTAGACCACGTGACCAATGAACGTGACATCACTAACCTATGGAGAGTGACATCACTGGCTGGGAGTTGGACCCCCACCAATCAGATACTTATGACCTATCCTGAGGATATGTCATCAGTATTAAACACTGTACATTATAGGAACAGCATGATGCAGTCATTCTTCATTTTAATGGCAGGATTTCTCTTTATGTATGGCACTATGAGAGAGCGGTACAGGTGAAGAAGTCCAGGTGGACTGTACAATGGTAATCCCTTGGATTTATGAGCATATGGGCAGATGGAAAAAAATATAGCTCTATTATTTCTAGCGCCAGAGCACAGGATCGCTATAAATTAGAGCTGCAAACATGTTTAATACAATGTGCTACAATATAGAGTCAGCATATGCTGCTGTGCACAGGCAGTCAGGGTTGTGCTGCGAGGATTTCCACACATACTGTATACGGTGCAATGCAGGCTATATTTGAATGGAGCACTGAACGTACAATCTACTCACTACTGTGCCTGGTCTACTTTAAAATCCCAATGCATCACAAGGGACTAACAATATATGTGTGATTTAAAAGATGAAGAAAAGGCTGAAAGTGATACATTAGAGCAGCTAGCGGTTTGCAAAATGAATGTGGCCCACTTGTGAATTTTGAATGGCTTGAGGGCTCTAGCAGTTTTATTATAGGAGATCATTCCTTTTATTGGATCTGGTCCGCTAGAGTACAGGCTAATAGGGAAAGTGCTCCACGGCTTGAAAATATAGAGAGTTCTTCGTGCCAACAAATATCCAGCAAAACATCGCCGTAAATGTAGGATCTTATTTTTATACAGAAAAATGTAATTATGCTGCCAATTCTAAAGCCCCATTCACACGTCAGTGTTTCACGGACGTGTGCTGTATGTGTTCTCCACGGACAGCACACGTCCCCATTTATTTTAATGTGTGCTTTCAGACATCAGTGTTTTAGCACGGTCCGTGGGTCAGTGTTTTTAGCACGGATGCATGCTCTATTTTGTCCATGTTCATGGTTGGATCCATCATATCCATTATAGGCCTCATGCACACGGCCGTGCGCGGACCGTGGTATCTCGGCCTGGAATCCAGCTGACAGCAGGAGCGCATGGCGTAATTGGTTTCTATGACGCCGTACGCTTTATGCCGCCGCTGGACTACAGTAATACACCCGTACGAGTGTATTACTGTAGTCCAGCGGCGGCATGGTCCGCACACGGCCGTGTTCCACGGCCGTGTGCATGAGGCCATAGTCTATGGGTCCGTGAAAACCACTGATGCAACACAGATGCCATTAGTGTTGCATCCGTGTTTTACGGATCATTAAGAAGAGATGCTTTGAAAATTATTTTTAAGCTGTTCAGTGTCAGTGAAACACGGATGCAACACAGACAGAAAAAAATGGACACACGGACCCAACATGGATCCTTCACGGACAGCTTCATGGAGGCATCATGCCCACCTGCTCACGCATTTTAGCACGGACGTGTGAATGAGGCTTAACAGAAGCAACAAAAGCCATAACAATTTCCGTGCAGACTACTGTCATTGGAAGGGGTTAAAACTGATTGTTTTGTAGAAGACAGACAAATCTGTGAATGGTGTTTGAAAGTTGTATCTTTACATTTTGGGATATTTCTTTCCATTCCAGTATTTGTGAGATACTATATGGGTTCTCTTTTTTTATACTTTTTAAGATTTGTAATACATTTGCAATATTGCTGTCATACAGAGTCATAGCACCTCAGCATGACTAAAGCCTCTCAATCTTTGGCAATGTGATGCAAATCCAAGTGCGTAAGGCTAGTTCACATCTGTGGCCGAGGTTCCAGTAGGAGACTATGTCACAGATTGCATGCCGCAGTCATCCAGCAAAGTGCCAGCATTCATGCCGGACAGGGTCGTTTTCTGCTGACACATTCCATTTAAAGGGAACCTGTCACCATAAAAATGCAATGCAATCTGCAGGCAGCCGGAGGAGCTGAGAAGATTGATATATAGTTTTCTGTATTTTATACATTTATATTCCTGCTCATTCTAGATGTAAAGTCAAGGAGACATTCCCATCAATGACTGACAGCTATCTCTGTATACAGTCATAGAAGGGAGGATGTCGGTAACTGATAGGACCGTCTCATTGACTTCAAAGTGCAGAATGAGCAGCGATATATGGCACATGTGTATCTATTGGCATTTTATTATTGCTATTGGTATTACATCCAAGGATTGGCTTGCTGTGATGCGTTGAGTAGTGCTCCAGCGGATGTTTGCAGGTGCAGCGGCTGATGTCTACACTGCGGTTCATGTCTACAGACTTACTTCTTGTGATTAATAGCACTCTCTGCTCTGTTCTCCTTATCAGCAGCACAGTTCCCGCGTCCTCTTATGTGCACACCATAGCAAAATAACAGCAATGGATTTATTTCGCATTTGCCTGAAGTTATTTGGACATTTGTAATTCATGTTTCCATTTTACTTAAGCGTCGCAGTGTTGGGAACATATTCGTGAGAGCCTGTGTCTCTTCTGTATACTTTCCTCTTCTGGCATTGACAGAAACAGATATGGATGTAGGAAATACTAAAATAAAAATCTCTGCCCCTCTGGAGGAAGCAGAATAATAAAACTTTAACTAATTTTCATGACAGTGAAAGCTATGAACTGTTTTTAGGGAAGCTGTGAGACCGCTAATTATATCATAAATCTTATGGTTTCTGGCCATGTTAGTGGGAATGGAGAATGTAGAATGAAACAAATGGAAATCCATTAAGGTTTCAGTGTTTTAAAGTAGAATAGGCGAGGAGCCCCCTACGTATTTGCTGATGTTAACCAAAACTGGCACCTTGAAGATCTGATAGTAGTGAAAAGTGACAGGGGAAAACCAGGCACCAGGAACATTTCTACCTTAAAGAGGTTTCCACATATATTAAAGAGAGTGCTAAATGGGCTCGCACTTTCAAATATATAATGTGTAGGCATAACGTCCAAGGACCATGCCTGAGAATCCTGCTGTATTAGTTTACATACAGTACATCACATTCACCATGAAGAACATGCATGTAGGTGCTACTTCTAGAAACATTGCACTCCATAATTCAGGCTTCAAAAAGTTGTATTATGGGGCTTTTCGGGCTTATTTGTGCAAACATTTTGCATTTTTACATCACTCATTCCAGTTTGAAAATGTAGGGGGGAAGGGGGTGTAAGTGATATATATTTTCACTTCAGATTTATGTACTTCAGATTTATTTCTCTTCAGATTTATAAACTGAGACTTTTTGAAAAGTCTCAAAAATTATCTTAAGCCACTTTCACAGTCAGTGTTTGATCAGTGATTTTCATCTGTGATTGTGAGCCAAAACCAAGTGAGGGTCAAAAACACAGAAACACAAATCTTTCCATTATACCTCATCTCTGTGTAGCTTCTTCTCCTGGTTTCAGCTTAAAATCACTGAAGTAAATCACTGATCAAACACTGACTGTGTGAAAGGGACCACAGTCTACAAAATAGGAGCGACATACATTTAGGTCCATATATATTTGGACACTGTCACAAATTTTGTTTTTATTACCTGTTTACTAAAACATATTCAAGTTATAGTTATATAATGGACACAAAGTCCAGCCTTTTAGCTTTTATTTAAGGGTATCAACATTAAAATTGGATGAAGGGTTTAGGAGTTTCAGCTCCTTTACATGTGGCACCCTGTTTTTAAAGGAATCAAAAGTAATTGGACAATTGACTCAAAGGCTGTTTCATGGGCAGGTGTGGGCAATTCCTTCATTATTTCATTCTCAATTAAGCACATAAAAGGCCTGGAGTTGATTTGAGGTGTGGTGCTTGCATTTTGAAGATTTTGCTGAGAAGTAAACATGCAGTCAAAGGAGCTCTCCATGCAGGTGAAACAAGCCATCCTTTATTTGCGAAAACAGAAAAAACCCATCCGAGAAATTGCTACACTAGTAGGAGTGGCAAAATCTACAGTTTGGTAACATCCTGAGAAAAAAAGAAAGCACTGGTGACCTCAAGAATACAAAAAGACCTGGACGCCCATGGAAGACAGTGAATGATCGCAGAATAATTACCATGGTGAAGCGAAACCCCTTCACAACAGCCAACCAAGTAAACAACACTCTCCAGGATATAGGCGTATCATTATCCAAATTTACCATAAAGAGAAGACTGCATGAAAGTAAATACAGAGGGTTCACTGCACGGTGCAAGCCATTCATAAGCCTCAAGAATAAGAAGGCTAGATTGGACTTTGCTAAAAAAAAAATCTTAAAAAACCAGCACACTTCTGGAAGAACATTCTTTGGACAGATGAAACCAAGATCAACCTCTACCAAAAAGATGGAAAGAAAAAAGTATGGGGAAGGCATGGTATAGCTCATGATCCAAAGCATACCACATCATCTGTAAAACACGGCGCAGGCAGTGTGATGGCTTGGGCATGCATGGCTGCCAGTGGCACTGGGTCCCTAGTGTTCATTGATGATGGAACACAGGACAGAAGCAGCCAGAGAAATTCTGGGGTTTTCAGAGACATACTGTGTGCTCAAATCCTGCCAAATGCAATGAACCCAATAAAGCATACATTTCACTTGTTACAGACGAAACTTCAGACAGAAATGCCCACAAACAAACAGAAACTGAAAACCGCAGCAGAAAAGGCCTGGAAGAGCATTAAAATGTAGGAAACACAGTGTCTGGTGATGTCTATGGGTTCAAGACTTCAGGCAGTCATTGCCAACAAAGGGTTTTCAACCAAGTATTATAAACTAACATTTTATTTACAATTATTTAATTTGCCCAATTACTTTTGAGCCCCTGAAATGAAGGGATTGAGTTAAAAAAAAATGCTTTAGTTCCTCACATTTTTATGCTACCGTTTTGTTCAAACCACTGAATTAAAGCTGAAAGTCTGAAATTCCACTGCTTCTGAATTGTATTGTTCAAAATCAATTGTGGTCATGTACAAAACAAAAATTAGAAAAATGTTGTCTTTGTCCAAATATATATGGACCAAACTGTATCTAGGCAAGTGTTGGGTTTTAAGATGTGCCAAATATATAAAACAATGTGCAACATTCAAAAGATTTGGTTCAACTTATTCCAATGCATACTCAAGAGAAAATAACTACAAAAATTCCCCTCATGATAAATTCCCCCTTTGTCTAACTTTACGCCATCCTGTTGGTGTACATTGTCACAGTTCAAGCACTACCCCTTCCATGTTAGCTGCAATCCTTTTCAGCTAAGCCATAACTTTTTTATAACTCTTTTCTAGTACACTTAAGTGTTTTTTACAATGAGACTGCCCAGAAGCAAATCTGTTTTTACTACTCCATGGTAATCCAAGGTAATAGGATCATGTCTTGGTCATGATGTTATGATGTATATGTATCCAGGAAGACTCGTTTGATAACTAATGAGGGTAATTTGATAGTATGCATCGTTCATTTATATGAGCCTGAATGCCATGAATAAACAAGGTATAAGGCCCTTTCAGATGATTTTTGGATATGTGTCAGATGCCTGGCTTTATATAGATGCCGTATTTGAAGATCAAGAGGTTCCACCACTGGTTTACACTCCTTCCTATACTGTGATTGAGGGAAAATATTTATGGTACAGCTGTAGCATACTTGGTCGATGCTGTTTTTATATCCATCTATTAAGAATAACTAGGTCTAGCAGAAGAATGCAGACATATAACATCATTTTATGAAATGATAAATTCCAAAAGCCTTCATTCTCCAGAAAAATATGTCAGACCTAAAATAAGCGAATCTGCACCACCAATGAAGAATATCAGAGGCAATGGATGACCTGTCCTGCCTTACCCTTACATCAAGCAAAAGGGTATGGAAGGGATCCTGAACATGTACTGGCTTTTTTGGGAACCCTTTATTCTTCTCTTAAATAACCTCCATCAAAATGATCAACCATATTAAACCAGGCATATTGTGTAGTAGGGTTTATCATGCTGAGTATAACTATAACTTTCTTTTCTACAAAGGGTTAAGAATAGACAAGATGTATTAATTTTTATATTTATGTAAATTACCTAGTTGGAGCACCAGGTGGTTGACCATAGCGCTAGGAGCACCACTAACAGAATACCCCCTGTGCGCTCTCTACTCCCACTCTGAGTGACAGGGCTGCAGTGTGATGAATCAGATACTGATTCCTGAGCTTGGTAAGCAGCAGAAGGTCCATGGCGCAAGCACCGATTTGATTCAGTGCATCAGCGCCTGAGCAGTGGATCTGATGTTTCCAAGTTCATCAGAATCACTGCCCAGGCACACGAGCCACTGAGCCTTGGTGCTGCTGCTGTCACTCAGAGGGGAGGAGGGAGTAGAGTGCACAGGGGATGCTGAGCTAGCAGTGCTCCTAGTACTGTGGCCATCCCCCTGGTGTTCCTACTAGGTAATTTAAATGAATGTAAAATTTTATATATCTCTTCCATTATTAACCTTTTGTAGAAAAGAAAGATATTGTTTTACTCAGCATGATCAATGCTGCCAGGCAATATGCTTGCTTTAATAGTGTTGATTATGCTGACATAATCTTTAAAGGGTCACTCATTTTTCAAAAATAAATGTCATAGAGACATATTAAAAGTTTAAATCAGGGGCTCTGAGTGCTTAAACCCCTAACGATCTCTAGAACAAGGAGAGAGAAGTACTTGCATATTGTACTCTCTCTAGCTCTCTCTCGAGTGCACTCTGTGTGTGCTTCTCTCTCCCCTATGACATTTTCCAAGTTTTTGCAAAGTTAGTGACCCTTTAAGTGTCCCAGCAGTAGGAACAACAAGCAAACCCCGACTTCCTTCCTGCCACAGCTTAGGACAACCCCAGATGTTTCTATGAATACTTGTTTTGTAATTGTCGTGAAACATGCTTCAAAACTAGGTAAGGATTAGGAAAGGCAAGTTGGCTGAGTTATTTTATTACCCAGGTGATAAGGCAGGGTCTACAGGTGTTACTTGCCTTTGGCAAAGTGAAATTTACAAGATTAGTCCATATGTTTTTTGAGTAGAGCTGTGAGCAGATTTGGGCCATTATTCTTTTGCGATGTAGCCTGTAGGAGGCTAAAAATGTGATAAAAGGTTAAAAAAGATTTATAACTTGTATTGGGGACCATAGTTTTTGTAGTAAGAGAACTCTGCAGGGACAGGAATCAGAGAAGGAAAGCAGGGTCATATAGCAGGAGCATGGTCTGAGGATGGGGTGTTGAAGAGAGCAGAACAGAACTGCAAGGAACATGCCAGAGTGCTGGAGAGCAAGACTGATGCAAGAAGGTACTGCTGCTGGCCAACAACACAGTGGTGTGGAGAGCTGTTTGGTACTGTAATGTTGATTCAGGGTGCTCTGTTATTCCAGGGCCCAGTATCAGAACCCATGTGGTCTAATTCCAGATGATTCAAGTCAGGAAATAATTCTTCAAGGACTACTGTGTTACCATTATTCAGGACCCGTTATTCTGTTAAATTCCTGTTAAGGGTCCATTCACACGTCCATAGATGTTCTGCGGTCCGCAAATTGCTGGCACTGGCAATGTGCGTTCCGCATTTCGCGGACCACACATCGCCGGCACTATTATTGAAAATGCCTTTTCTTGTCCGCAGTTATGGACAAGAATAGGACATGTTTTTTTTTTTTCAGGTAAGGAAATTGCGGATCTGGAAGTGCGGACGCGTAAATGCGGACAGCACATAGTGTGCTGTCCGGCACCGTTCCGGCGCCTTTGAAAAATGATTGGGTCCGCACCCACTCCGTACAATTGTGGAACGGATCCGGACCATTCATACTGACGTGTGAATGGACCCTAACCCTAAAAGTGCTGAGTATCAGTAGTGGCTACCTGTTGTATGCTTCTGCTGCATGCTTGTTGTGGACCTGGAGTTCTAGGTATCTATGCAGCCAGTAACTGCTGGGCATACTGGAAGAAAAAGGACCTCTCCATGCCCTACAGAGGCATTTAGGTGACAATAGATGGGCGACTTTCCCTAGGTCTTGGTAACGTCCTGTTAGCGTTACAGGTATCAATAAAGTTTTAAATGTCACCATACACATATTAAATTTCCAGCCAAAAATGTTGCTTGCATGCAAAGTAAGTTGTTTCTAGATGAGCAGATTGTGTGTGACCAATGTTTGGTATGGTTATGTTTTTGCCATTACATTTTAACAATTTGCTCAATAATCAGAAATGCTTTTTAGTTTTCATTTGCCATTCATGTGGTCATTTTAGCTTACTGTCAGGCATGGTTTGCATTTGAGAAGGAATTATATAGCCCGGGGTTTAAGACATAGTTTACTTACTCAAGATGTGGTATCCAGATGTAAGATTGATCTTAGTGTTCCAGGGAATGCCATGAGGGGTAGAGCAAATGTCTGCCTTTTTCTTTTCTTTTGGGAGCCTTTATTCAATGAGCAGCAGGTTCAAAATATGTGCATTAACTCTTCTAGTCTGCAACCTGGTTTGAGGAAGGAACATTGGACATTGATGTATTAAGAGCTCTTACTGTGAGTTTCATGTATGCAGATGAATGGTTCATTTACAGGGATATTATCAATAGTGTTGGGCACGAATATTCGAATCTTTATCACGAATAACGCCACTTCGGTAATTCACGAATGTTTAGAATAAAGTGCTATATATTCGTATTCGCGAATATTCTAGATTTTTTTTCCTGTGAACCCATGATCCCTCCCTGCTTCTTGCTCGTCTTTGTCTGAGCTTAGCAACATCCCTAGCAACCAATAGGAAAGTTACCTACGCCTTACTATATAAGAACCTCCCCAGCAGCCATTTTCTGCAGTTTATTACCGTTCTGAGAGAGACAGCAGTGTCATTGCCGTGCTCTGTGCTTTGCTGTGTCACATTACATTAGATAGTTAGTTAGCTTATATATATAATACAGATAGTTAGTGGGAGATAGTCAGTGTAGGTTACATTGTGATATAGTGTAGCTCAGGGAAGGCCGACCTGCAGCCCCCCTCTTGTTGCAAAACTACAACTCCCAGCATGCCTGGACAGCCTATAGCTAGCAGCCTGCAGCAGTGAATGATGGGAGTTGTAGTTTTACAACTTCTGGAGGGCCGCAGGTTGAGCATCCCTGGTTCTGCTGTCCATACATACATGCTACAGGCAAGTTCACAACAATACTTAGTGCACCAATCAGTAATATAATGTAAGACCTGCTAAAATTGGAAGTTGCATGTATTGTGCCAAAATATGCGCATCATTAATTGCCGATTTGCGCAAACGCTAAATTATCGCAGCACTCTACCTGCATATAAAGCTACTGTAATGTTCTGCCATGCCAACCATTTTCTCCAGTCTCAGGAAACTTCTAGCAGCTCGATAAATGGAGCAATAGTGACCTACGCCTGTATTGCGCACGCATTACGCAAATATTACATTGTTGAAATCGCAATCACGACGAATATTCTCCCAAATATTTGCGAAATATCGCAAATTCGAATATTGCTCCTGCCGCTCATCACTAATTATGAAGAAGGGAATATGTGCCCTATACTGTAACAGAACATATTTACATGTGATACATCAATGTTTTTACCTGGTTTACCTGGGTAAGGAAATTTTGTGGATTTACACATGGTGAACTAGACATAATCACACAATGCATATTGTGGTAGCACAAAAATCTATTCCTGTAAGATATCACTTTTATAGCTCAATACGTTTTTTAATACATTTCTAAAATCTTGATATTATAATGTTTGAAGAATTTGCTTAACATCAACTTTGATCAAAACTATCTTAAGTTGAATAGTTATCTGCATTGTATGGGCACATCCATGTTCATTGGCTCTGTACAGTAGTTATGTCACTAGCCCATTGGGTACTTATTATATTCTAGTATCTGTTGGTAGTATCATTAGAACATACTACAATAATAATTATAATTGCCATGGAGGATTTCAGAATTCATGTTTAAAGGGTTGGCATGTTTCTGGCTATTGGTGACCAATATGTATGTAAGATGACTATCTGGCACTTACTTCTGAGCTGGCAGTCAGTAGTTTTACAGTATTGACATGCCAAACCCCAGCACCGCAAGGGATAAGCATCCGACGAGTCATACTGTCCGCACCCTCACCCGCCTGCAGACGATGACTGCCAGGTTTCTTTTTTATGCCAATCATTGTCCGGAGGCAGAGGAGGGCAGGGGCAGCGAGCCTCATTGGATTCATCTCCCTTGCTGCGCTGGCGTGCTCTGCAGGTTTCGGCATGTCAGTACTAATTGCCAGCTCAGAGGTGACAGACTGCTGAAATCAGCAAATCTGTCACTACACTATGCTGCCTGTAGAAAGGACAGCATTGTACAGGTGACAGGTTCCCTTTAGCAGGTTGGAGTAGGAAAAGTTTATATGTTTGCATTCTTTTAAACAGCTCAAAGTGATTTCTTAATGCCAAGCCCTTAGTCACCACCAATACACCTTTTTATGGCGATCAGTAACTTACAGTTGGCTAGACCGCCGCCTTTTTATGGCAGCCTAGTCTAAGTCTACAATAGTCCCCCGTGCAGCGAAGAGCAGGAGCTTGGCCCTTGCTCTGAAGGCCCGGATGGGCAGAAGCACCAGTTCCATCTGTTTAATTCATAGATGCCGTGGTCAATAGTGATCGCGGCATCTAAGTAGTTTCAGAGGGAGGGGGCTCCCGTCACCCATCAGCACCGCTGCAAACATTGCCGTAAAGCGAATGTCGCAAATATTGCTTTTTTATCCCATTAAAAGTTGATAAAAGTTCTATGCGCCACAAATTGGTCCCACAACTTCTCTCGCAAAAAAACAAGCTAATGCAAAAATGAAAAGAAATTGCATGGTCACTAAAGCTCCGATACAGTATACAAACGCATACTGCCAAAGATGTATAAAACAATAGTTCATCTTTATTATAGCAGTGTATTATAATACATAAATGATTGGCCGTGTGCATTCATATACTGTGGCGGAGCCATTGGTTTATGGCTAGCACCTGACTGTCACTGCTTATAGACTGAGCCCGTTTATAATAGGACTTCATTTTCCTGCGTAAACATAATTCCATTTGCTTACAATAAACAATTTTCTTAAAATGATACAGTGCCGTTCTAAAGGTACAATATCTGCAGCTGTTACAGACCTATGAGCTCGGAGAAGACATTTCTAAGCCTTCTTTTCTATAAGACTTCTCAAGGTCAACATGATCATTTCAAGGTCAATGCAGAGTGAATAAAAAAAAGACTTGAACCTCAGACTGAACTCTGACGAACTTTACGTACAATAATCTTTGGATCTGAAAAGGTCTGTTTGTCTGTATGACATTATTAATACATTTTCTCCTTAAACAGAAGTAAATCCTCAGGCTTCCAGATTTCGTCATGTGAATGTCAAACCGTTTGCAGTATACTGCCGTGCTGTTTATTCATGTATGATAATAATAGAGAGGAAAGCTGATGCCAAGTACATTTCACAAGCTGCATCTGGTCTGATAGGGGAAGCGATCTGCAAGGTCTTTAGCAATATTCTTTACATTTCATAGATATCTGAGTTGTGACTTGGCATGCAAGACTTGCCTTGGAAGCTAAGAATTGATAAAGTCAAACCGATCAGTTAACAAATCCCACATGGTTGAGAGCAATCAAGAAATGATGTTATAAAATTAATGTATTAGTTTCCATATGGTTGTATCCGTATGAAGCAAATGTGCATTACGAGTGCTTTAATTTTTGTGGAAGATTTGCTCAGTGGAACAGAAGTAGATTCATATTTCCCTAGGCTTCAGCAGTACTCTAGCCAGAGGTCTTGTCACGGCTTTTTATTGTGTTGTGAAGTAGCCAGAACAGGGGCATACATAGAAATCACTGGGCCCCATAGCAAAAATCTGAATTGGGGCCCCCTTAACCCCGCCCACTACCCACTATGGCTCCTCCCATGCCACACCCCATTAAATAAATTTATGCATGACCTACTGAAACTGTGTGTGTGTGGGGGGAGGGGTTTGGCTGGTTGGTGGAATATCATTTTGTGCACACTCAGCATTAGCAGCAAGGAGTTAGAGGGGTTAATATCCAACCCCTAATGCCCTCCAAAATGCCCGGGGGGTGTTAGGAAGGAGTAGGTGTAGGAGGAAAGCACACTGTCCTCTATGAGCCCCCCAAAATTCTCAGGACAGTGTGCTTTCTTTCTACTTCTCATGGGCATTTTGGGGGGCAGATTGAAGCATGTCCCACACTGTCCTGGCTGTCCCCCTCCCCACCCCTCCCCACCCCTCCCCACCCCTCCTCACCCCTCCTCTTTCTTGCTGCCTGGCCAAATTCCACCCTCACCTGAGTGTCAGACTGTCAGTATCTGACAATCTGACATACCAGTCTCTGCTGAGTCTGCTCTCTCAGGCTCAGGCAGCCAGGGCCAGGCACGGCAGTGTTCAGGAAGTTCAGGCCAGGGACAGGGTGCTTCATCTGCAGGCGCAGCTCCTCAGGCACACTGGCGACGGCGACGTGATTCTCCCGCCTCCGTTGCACACTGGCCAATCAGCAGCTGCCTCAACAGAGTTGCCTTGCGCTGATTGGCCAGCGAGCGCTACAGGCTGGCTTGATCCTGATTCCGCAGCAGTCAGGATCAGGTCAGACTCGAGATAGCCCGGGGGGGGGGGGGGGGTGATGGTGATGGGATATGCGGAAGAAGAGCCGGCTGCAGAAAGAAAAGCGGCGGGCCTTCTCTGCACTCCGGGCCCCCCAGTGCCACGGGCCCCATAGCAGTGGCGTGGTCTGCCTCTATGGGCGGTACGCCACTGTGCCAGAATATTTCCCCTAAGCCATAGTGTGCAGCTTTTCCTTTTGCCTAACTCTCGGATCAGTGGACTGCTATGGTGTATCTCTAAAGCCTAGACAAAAACTCCATGAATGGATGGACTGACAGTGAGAATTCAGTTTTAATATCCAGTAAAGGGGTTAATGATGTTAAAAATGAAAATCAGACATCATGCAGTACATGACAATGTATAACAAAGCTAGAACCAGTCCTGGACCTCACGTGGATCCAGAGATCTCTCCATTCTATGCTCCAATTTCTCTGCTAGATGTATTTCAAGCTGGCAGCTCAGGAGCTGTTTCCTTTCTGCTGCAGCTCTCTTTCTATTACAGTTCAGGGGGCAAATGCCTTCTGCTACAGCTCTCTCCCTATCGCAGCTCAGGGGGCATATCCTTTCTGCTGCAGCACTCTCCCTATTACTGTCACAGATATGGATGGAGGGCAGTTAAAGGATGTAACTGAGCACGTGCAATCAGGCCTTCAAACATGTCGCCTGCTGTTTTGCACAGCGGACAGCTGGAGGCAATGTCTGTGATTGGCAATAACACAGATCATGGACATTTAAGCCAGCAGATGCCATGATCAATTGTGAGCACAGATCTTTCCGTCAGAGCGTTGTGCTCCAAGGGCTAGAACGGATCCCCCATGTTAAGATCCATGGAGCCATTAGTTTGCTGTGAGAAATTTGGAACTTCTGAATGCTCCGAGGCCTGACACAACTGTGGCAGGGCTGCATAGGAACATAGAGTATGGTATCACTGTAATTGTACTGAACCAGAGGGAATGCTGCAGAAACGAAACCCATAAAACTATGGCAGAATAGTGTTTTATTTCCAATCCCATCCCATTTGGAATTTATTTCTAGCTTCCCACTACATTACATGCAATATTGAATAGTGCTATTGGAAAGCACATCTTGTCTTGCAAAACAATAAGCCCTCATACACCTATGTGAATAGAAAAATAAAAAAGTTATGGCTCCGAGAAAGTAGGGAGTAAATAAAATGAAAACTCAGCTTTCATAACCTAATGCTGGCCATACACATGTGATAAACTGAACACTATCATCCCTGACTTAGAGGGACAGTTAGGTCATTTTTGGGTACATTTTTGTTCATTTTAGTGATGCAATATGTTACAAAAGCATAAAACTTGACAGACATTACGTAATAAAAATCTTTCCTCCAATGCACTGGGCAGATAAAGACCCAAACCACCAATTGTTTTGCAGACAGAAAATGAAAAATAATGAATTTACAAAATACATATTTTAGGATGAAGGGATTTTCTTTTCTCTTTATGAATTTTACTGCTTTCCCTATGGTCTCAGAAAGAATACACAACCACAGACATTCCTCCTGCATTGTTCTGTTGGTTTTATCATATCATACTGCACTTTCCTAGCATCTTCATGCTTTTATGAAACAGCTCCTGTAGTTTGCTGGCCGTCTGGTCCGGCAGGAGAGATTGCCAGCTAAATCTGGCTGGGAACCAGCTCTCATATTTCGGACTGCTGACAAGAAGGGCAACCAAGAAATGAGCAGCCAGGCAGCAGATTGCTATTCTGTTGGGTCAGACATTGCATTTGGCAGAGAAGTCTGCAAAGGCTTTTGGTGTAGGCAGTGTATCCGTGTGTACGCCCACTGCAGAGGCTTTCCAATGCCCCATCCACAGAGCTTAGCGGGAGGATATTAGGCAGAATATGGAAGTCTTGCTGTGACTGGTATCTTAGTCTATTCATATATTATTCTCCTTGTGGGAGCTCCCATTGAAATTCAGTACAATACCTAAGCTCAAGAGATCTAACGATTCAGTAGCAGCATGGACAAAAGGGCATATACGTAGTTCGGTGTGTACTACAGTAAATAAACCATACAGAGCTGCCATGAGCATGTCATGATCAAAATTGCTTTATACAGTATTTGTTCTGAAATGGAGATAAAATGTACCATTTATAAAAATGATATGAAAAATAAATACTTGGCAATTCATATATGTGTCCTCCAATAACTGCTCCATCAGTGTAGACGTATGACACAAAAATTGTCAAATGTATTCAAGCTATAGCTAACTTGTTAAATATATTATCCATAGTTCGGATTAGGGGGCATGTTTGGCGCTCTGCAAATTGCGGATCCACAAAATACACATGCGGTACATGTATATCCCGCACTTTTCGTGGGCCCTCTTGAAAAAATGCATATTCTTGTCAGCAAAGCGGACTTGAATAGATGACATCCATGAGCTAGCCGCATTTTTTTGCAGCCCCATAAAAACAAATGGGTCCTCCTAATGTCCGCAAAAAATGCGAAATGGCCCAGATCGAAAGTACCACCATGTGAATGCACCCTTAAGCTGTTATTAAAGGGGTTTTCATGGACTCAGCCACAGGCAAGATGGCAGCTCCCATAATCATGTACCGAACAAAAAACTATCAAATTGAAAACCAGCAATCAAAAAGTGAAAAAAGCATATGCGTCTCTGGTCTGGTTTTAACTGGCAGAAAAAAAAATTCTGTGACATATTCCCTTTAACTATACCAATGAAGCTGATTGTGTTTAGTGAATGCTAGACATTGGGGAGACTTATCATCTCTTTGAGACACTTTCCCAACAATGCTGGAAATTTATTAAAACTGATGTAGGAAAACTGAAGGAAAACTGCCATAGTTGCCCATATCAACCAATCAGATTCTACCTATTATTTTCCAAAGGAGCTTTGAAACTGAAAGGTGGAAGGTGATTCGTTGCTATGGACAACTAAGCTAGTTTTCCTTTACACCAGTTTTGATAAATCTCCCCCAATGTCTCCTCCCTTTTTACCAATGCCACATGACTAATGCTAGAGATTGTTGGGGAAACGTGCAACAACAGACTAATAAACTGTCCATCTGACAGCTATCATGATGATCAGGCACCATGGGTGGTGGCTGCATTCTAAAACCACCATCTTAGAAACATAGCGTAGTCCTGCCCCTGTTAGATAGTGCTGTGAAATATTGAGCTGTTATCAAATGCATTGACTGGAGGCATTTTTGGTAAATAGGTCTCTGAGTGATCATTTGTGGTATATTGTGCGTTCTGGGAAGAGTTAATTGATGAAACCCAAATGCCATATCAATGACATAAGTATTGCACTACTAATCCATTTTGTAACATTCTTTATGTATTGCAAGGCTAGTTCTATTCAGGTAAAAAGCACACTGAGAACGTTTAATTTTTCAGATCCAGAGAAATGCACTTAAAAAGGTTTTCCCACCATGAGAACATATAACCTAGCCAGAGGATAGATGATTAGTTTCTTATCTGTGGAGGTACAACTGCTGGGACCCCAAGGATCATGAGATCAGGCTCCCAGAAGTAAACAGGGCAGCAGTTAAGCATGCACACTGCTCCTTTATTCAACTCTATGGAACTGCCAGAGGCGTACAGATCTGGTCTATCTCTGGCAGTCCCATAAAGATCAATGGTACATTAGAGTGTACCGATCAGTGGGGGAACCAAGTAGTCAGACCCCCATTGAGTAGATACTTATCACCTATCCTGTGTATAAGTGATATGTTCTTGTGGTGGGAAAACACACCCTACTGAGCGTATATAACCACTGTAAATATGTAATAATTGTCCCCACATTTATATACAACATCTCTGACCTGAATATATTGCTGATCACTGCTGCCTTGACATTCATACTCTAGATTGTGTCCTGTGCCATAAATTTATTTGTCATTTATTTGCATCTTTAGTATCTCAGAACCATAAACTTCAGCTACATCAGACAGCCACATTTATGTTGTTAAAAAAGTAAAAGAACTGTTCTAGCAAACGTTGCACAGAACTCTGTTTTCCCATGGATCCTCTTCAAGGGACCTAAAAAGACTATCAATAGTTTTAAAAAGGAAGAATAATAATAAGTGGCCCCAAACTGAAGCTGAAAGATTGGGGATCTGATCTGAGGTCTAAGGTCTTATTTTTCTCCTCTAAATGCAAGGGCGTGTTATGGTCAAATGCATCTTATAGAGTGAAAAATCTATTTCTATGAATTTAGAAGTAGGGATAAATGAATGGTGTCTTGACCACTTCACCTGCCTGTCTTTGAGATCACTACAGCTGTACTGAGGGGCAGAAGAGAGCAGAAAGGCTACTGAGCATGTTAGTCCACCTGTGTATGCAGGAGAAGGTGGACCAGAAGGGTGAGCTTGCAGGAGAAGGTGGACCAGAAGGGTGAGCTTGCAGGAGAAGGTGGACCAGAAGGGTGAGCTTGCAGGAGAAGATAGACCATAAGGGTGTGCAACAGTGGGTGCTAATAGAGTGGAAACTGTAAATAATACTTCAACAGAAATGCACGGTTCATTGCATAGTAATATATTTTGTTGGATAACCCATTTAGGTGTTGGTTCTACCCATGTGGTGCAAACCATGTCCTGTATACATTGTCATGCCAGGTTTCCTACATGCTTAATATATGTGAGCACTGTAGTTCTTCATGACTGTATTTCAGACACAGGTAAAACGGTGAACACCATATATGCATAATTATAATGCTCATCAATGATGGATTGTTGTTATAGTCATAAAATAAAAGCCTGCTATAGTTTAAAACCAGTTTGGCACGCGGAATCGTTTCTGATATGGTGTCCAGCACAGCTCGGTTCACAACACTGAGCTTTACTGAGAAGACTTTAAAGCTCGTGTTCTGCCACTGAACATCTCGTCACGGAACATAAAAACATGACAGCTTATTTTGCAGTGATTTCTGCCGTTTGCGTACATGCACTGTGTTAAAAATGAGACATTTTGTCTGAATGTGTAATATGCCAGTTCACAATAAATTAAGAAGCAGAACAGCCTGGAAGCTGCAGGGAGAATCTATATACTAATTTCTTGTTTGATTTTGTAAGAGTTTGATGTTTGTATATGGAGGCTCCTCTTGAGTAATTGAGGTTTTCTGAGAGAATAAATGGAGGATAGCCTAGCAGTAGATAGAATAACAAGAAACAAGACCAGTGGCACCACACATACAGATATAAATACATGCATGTTCAAAAAATTAAAGAGGGAAAATGCAACTTAAGAGAAACTGTAAGATGTCAAAATGGGTATACAGTTGATATATAGTTGACTTCTGTTCGTTGGATGTAATGTCTTCCTAAAGAGGTATGTACAGTAAATTGACTCTCTTGCTTACACCCATCTGTAGATAGCTGATTTAGGGGTTCATGCTCCTTGTTAGTACTGAGAAAGGTTTAGGTTGGCAGATTGAGATATCTTTGATGCAATAGTAGGGGAACTGGTTCTCATTGAATAGATCCAGCAGTGAATGGAGCCTTACTTCAGGCAAGGCTCCATGGGAAAATAATATGTAAATCAGCTCCAAACTAGAGGCTCCACCCACGTGAAGAAACACAGAGTTGTAGACAGCTGGTTCAGAAGTTGTTGCTCCTCCTCAGTACTGAGGAAGTTATAGGGTAGCTGACTAAGATGTCTTTGATGTGGCCTTGGGGGAACTGGTTTTCATTGAAGAGATCCAGCAGTGAATGGAGCCTTACTTGAGGCAAGGCTCCATGGGAAAATAATATGTAAATCAGCTCCAAACTAGAGGCTCCACCCACATGAAGAAACACAGAGTTGTAAACAGCTGGTTCAGAAGTTGTTGCTCCTCCTCAGTACTGAGGAAGTTATAGGGTAGCTGACTAAGATGTCTTTGATGTGGCCCTGGGGGAACTGGTTTTCATCAGAGATCCAGCAGTGAATGGAGGCTTACTTCAGGTAATGCTCCATTTGAAAATAGTATGTTAATTAGCTTCAAACCAGAGGCTCCACCAACAGGAGGAGGCAACCATTTGTAGACAACAGTTTCTTAAAGGGGAAGTACCTTTTTTTTCCTTTCTTTTCAATGAGATCCAAATGTATACTGTGCAAGCTTTGCGGAAAAATATATGCATATGTGTGGATCTATCTGCTATTCACTGCTATTTTAACTTCTATATGTTTTAGTCATTCAGAAAAGTGTAGCAGCCTGTGCTTTTCAGTACTGTACGAATCCTTTCCAGCTGTTAATGCTTAGCGGCAGTGCCAGACATAGGCTATAGACAAGAATGGTGTTGGTTCTGGAAGAGCAGCCATATTTCTCATCTCATAGGAACTGTTTTCTGACAATAAAGCTTTATAAGAGTCTTAGAGAGTGAAGGCTATGTAAAAATGCATGATAAATCCAGTTCTTCTACATGTGTCTACAAATGTGATTCTGTTTTAAAGGATTCTTCGAGATTTATTGCTAATAACATGTCTTATTGGTTGAATTAATATCATAGTTTTTCGTGTACTGCCCAAAAAACAATAAAGCTTAATATGTATATATATTTGCATAATAAATACATTGGCTACAAATGCATGCAGCGCAAAATATTCCAGCATTAACATGCTCAACTGTGGATGTTATGGGCAAAAGATAATGGCACTGAGACCAATCAACTTTCCTTCCACATGGCTTCACAGCCCCTTAACCCACACAATGAAATTATCCCACCATTTGCATAATGGGATTACACTTCCCCAGTCTACTTGACCTTTGTTTGGCAGTAGATTGTCATTTTCTGTCATACTAGGTAAAGGGGGTAGTTAAGTTGCTGGGATAGTAATAGTGTCATCATCTCATCATTACATGTCCATGCTTTGGCCTAACCTTCGTTTAAAAAAAATATTTAGATGCTCATTAAAATTTATTTTTAATTCAGTAAGAACTAAAACAAATACTAATTAAATATTATATTTAGTGATTTTTAATTTTTGATGAGAACCTTTAAAAAAATAAAAATATACACAGTTTTAATTGTGGAAATCCGGCAGCAGT
Organism: Bufotes viridis; assembly: GCA_033119425.1. Lineage (NCBI taxonomy): Eukaryota > Metazoa > Chordata > Amphibia > Anura > Bufonidae > Bufotes > Bufotes viridis. The sequence goes on from CM065590.1 coordinate 171,540,182, forward strand.
TTGTGATTGTTTTGAAAGTGAACCCCAATCGCTGTTTTGTGATACGTGAATGTGACCTATGGGAGTACAATGATTCTAGATGCTGTTCATTCAGTCAGTAACAGCCAAACTAATCTATTCAGTATGAATACCCTGCAGCATCCTCAAAGAACCATATGAGCATAGTCCAACAGAAATGAGGGGACTGTTCACATGAAGCCAACATACAATGCAGACTTTACTTATATAGGATGTACAATGGAGTTCAAACCACCACCAGCCCCTTATCTCCATGAGCACGCTGGCCTTTATTAACCTCCTAAGCAATGGGGAGGTCAATGGGATCAAACGACAATTATATAGGTCTGTGCTTCATGACAACATAAGAGAAAATTCTCAATTATTCTTCAACATTTTAAAATAAGCTCAATTTACTGCTATCAATAGAGGCAAGTAAACCTGATTTTCAGTATTTGACCTACAAATATTGGTAGGCTTGCAGTAGGTACTGCAGATGGAAAAGTAAAAAATAAACATACCGTATTTACATTGAATGTATGTGGAAAATATATTAATAAAATAAATAAATAAAAAATATCTATCTATCTATCTATCTATCTATCTATCTATCTATCACAAAAGAAAATTAAACCAGCACCTCCAAAATATATATAAAAAAGGGGCATGCTACCTTGGCTGCAACACAATGCGTAAGCACACTGCTTAATGCACAAAGATATAGGATAAATGGCGAAAATGGTGAAGTTCTTTGCTTATTTTTGATCAAGAATATGTCCGGCCCATCTACCAGTGACAAGGTGGCTTCTAACAGTCTTGTCTCTCCTGGGCTTTTGGCTTACAATTTTCAGGGCAAAGTAGCATCAATATATATATATATATATATATATATATATATAATAGTCAGTTTCTTTGAAACATCATTCTATAGATCTTATTCACTTATTTGGATTTTATATAAAAGTAGCTACTCTTTAGGGTAAGTTCACACATCTGAATGTGAAATGCAGGATACACAAATGTTCTTTTTTTATCATTTTTTTTTGTGTCTCTGGTGTTTTTTTTAGCCCACTTTTTTTATAGGCGTTTTTCCATCTCCTTCTCTATGGGAAAAAAACAATCTGGAAAACAAAAACACTGTCCACACATTTGAAGAATAAAAAAACACCACTAAAATATACCACAAAAATGCATGTAATATTGCATTATTTTTTTCATTTTATTGGTAAAAAATATATTATGTGCAAAGGAATCCTTATTAAAGTATATCTTTTTTAAATTAGGGCGTCATTTATTAATCTGAAATACACCTAAATTAGGCATATTTCAGGTGCAGACCGTTGCACCTCAATCTGCGACTTCTCCCCGCTCACCCCAGGTCTAAAATTGTGGGCGTGGTGTGGGCGGGAAAGGTAAAGGGCTGGTAGGCCCGTCTTATTTATCATTTTTTACGCCTGTTTTAGCAGTAGAAAAAGGTCTAAATGTAAGACAGCTCGAAAGCTATCTTACATTTAGACCTGGCGGAGGATCCACCCAAGTTATAATGAGGCCGGCGCCACCTTAGGGCTTGATAAATGTGCCCCTTAGTTTTTTTCCTGTATTAAAAGGTTAGTGAAGTGTCACCATGTATGTATACAACCTATAGGAATCAGCTTCATAAAGTGTGTTTTATAAAGGGTGCTTTAGATATTGGTCCTGTAGCCCCATATACAGGCTATTTTAGGTCAGATGCTAAATTGTATTGTGTCTGGCAAGCAATGGCAAGACATAAAAAGAAAGATTTTTTCCCCCGCAATCAAAATAAGACAAATAGCCCTATGGATTTTATAGATTTTAAAACAAACTCATCATATATTATATGACAACTATTGTCAGATGACTGGCAGCTGAACAGCAGGGGATCACTATACTGCTGGAAAAGTTATTGGTTTCCAGTGGCAAGAAGCAACGGTGGGGTTCATTAGCACCAGGTTCTGCATCTAGTACTTTATTTTTTTTATTAGTTCCTTTCTTTCTTAATAAATGGTCAGAACGCTATCCTGAGCTTAATTATAGAAATAACATCAAGGCACTTATTATTGTGCTGTGTTCGTCTTACACGTATTGATTCCGTCTCTTGAGTATCAAAGTGTCTGAACTACTGATCCTTGTAGGATGCAGCTGCAAAATTCAAGTGTTACACATTAGAGGTGAATGAGACAGAACAGCAGGAGACATTTATAAAACCAAGGGCTAGGAAAACAACTGCAATGAGACTACAAATACATTCAGATTAATCAAACTCTTGGAAGGAAAGTAAAGTACACATTTCTTCCTGGGGTTGACTGATCCTTCATACATCTTCTTAAGGCCTCTTACATACGAACGTTGTGCATCCGTTCAGTGCATTGGGTACCGCATGGGCAATCTTCGTGCGGTGGCCGGAACAGATCGAGACCCATTTAACTTGAATGGGTCCGTGATCCATCCGCACCGCAAAAAAATAGAACAAGTTTTATTTTTTTGCTGTGCAGAGGCACGGACAGAAACACCATGGAAGCAGTCCGGAGTGCTTCCATAGAGTTCTGATCTGTGCTTCCATTCCGCATCTCCATAATTGCAGACCCATTCAAGTGAATGGGTCCGCGTCCATGATGCAGAGTGCACACAGGCCGGTGCCCGTGTATTGCGGACCCGCCATATGCGGGCTGCAATATGGCCACGGGCACACAACGTTCGTGTGCAAGAGGCCTAATTCTCATGGCTTCAGTTTGAAGCTAAGAGCAGCTATGTATATGCTATAACTTCAGATCTGTATGTACCTTGGTTTCCTCATCATTGTAATACCACAGGAAGCCACTAGAGGCTGTCCATTTTTCTTGAGTCGTATCTCCTCTTGTATAAGGGGTGGCCTAGATAAGATATTTTAAAAGTAAGCAGTCAGTAATAGAACATGCCTTTTCAGAGTTCTAGGTACTTATATAGGAGCACATTTTCCATTCCTCTATGCTAGTTCTCTGGTGTCAAAAATATGGAAATTTTTATGCAAGCCCAATAGTCCTCAAATTCAGTTTTATAATACTTTGTAATAAAGTGTTATATTTTAACTTATAGGGTTTGTTCGAAGAATAAAGATGTTTTTAAAAAAGGGTCAAAACTGCATAAAGAAAGCAAATAAAGAGATACTCATGGATCCCTGATTCTTCTGGGGTTTCCACGGATCTCTACTCCCTGGCCATACAAGAAACGGCTGCCCAGCCAATCAGTTGTGACCATTGATTTTCTGAGCAGTCATTTCTTGTGTGTTGAGAGGGATCTGGAAGTCAAGACTAGTGGGGACCCTGGAGGTCTTAGAATGAAAGTGGCAGGGGTTTGGTAAGGTATCAGTTTTTTTAAGGAAAACTTTCACCATCAAGATAAAGTGCAAGGTGCAGGCAACATGGTACAGAGCAGGAAGAGCTGAGCTAATAGAAATATAGATTTATGGGAAAAGGTTCAGTAAAACTTGTAATTTATTATCTCTGCTTATTCTGACCTCAGGGGGTTATGTGGTCAGTCCTATCAGTGATTGTCAGCTAGTTTTGCATGACGAAACATGCAGAGATAGCTGTCAATCCATAAGTGGATCTTCCCACATGACTTACAGTATAAGCATGGTAAGAGCAGAACTGCATTTTCATGGTCACCAGTTCCCTTTCGCATGAGTCTGGCCTTTTAATGGGGTTATGCCTTGATTCATATAAAAATTAAAAAGCAGATATCAGATAGTAAGTAAATGGCAATCTCTAACAAAGCTAGAACAAGCTCTTCCTAGGTGTGTCCTTTTTTCAGGGGGCATGTCCTTGGCAGCTCTCTCCCTGTAGCTGTCATAGCTTCTAACAGTTCTAACACACTGACACAGTTATTGGCAGTTGAAGTATGGAACTGAACAACTGAACATGTGCGACCACTGCAGCGAGCTGGACAGAGAAAAGGAAGATAACAAACAGCAGGTGGCACTATACAGATACATTTTATTAAATAACTCAGTTTCTGTACTAAATTTTTAGTTACATGCAATTACAAAAATATTCTGATTCCAGTACTTGTTTAAAAAAGTTGAATATTTTTCATGGGACAACCGCTTCAGGGCAAACAAAAAAATATTTGCGTCATAAACCATTTTAACCTATTGTGTTAGGATCTTCTATAACATCTGATAAAATTAGGGTGACAATCTTACACTTAAGGGGCTGAAAATTGAACAGATCATCGCTAACCAGAGTGACTAGAAACGTTTGTTAGCGATGATCTGGCAGTGTAAGTGCACCGCCGATTACCAGATAAACGAGCGGAACACTCATTCATCGGGTAATTAGTTCATAATTTCCCAGTGGCAGATCATGCTGCGTAAACACAATCTGCTGCCGGGAAACAACCAGTCTGTATGGGGAAGAGCGCTGGCATTAGCGATCGCTCCTCCCCATACTCTGAAGGAGATCGCTGCATGTAAATGTACCTCCGCTAGCGATCAGCAGAGTTACAGGAAAGAAAGATTCCTTCCAGAAAATCTGCTAGATCGTCGGCCCGTGTAAAGGGACCATTAGTGCTTTTGTTATTCCTGATGCTAGTAACTCATAAACTTACTTTTATGTGTTTGATTTCCATTTTGTGCCGCTACTTGTTTTTATGGTCGGAACAATGTCTGCTCCAGTAGTTCCAGATAGTAGTGTTCACATCTTTAAACAGATGGATGTAAAGGGAATAAGGAAGGTTCCTGTTGGGTGTTTCAATACATCACCTCCCTAGCACGGGATCATTGCTGTTTTGTAAAAGCAGCATCGGCTTCAGTTCACAGAACTGGAAAACCATTTAAGGCACAAACAAGATGCATCCATCTTTTACAGTGACTGAGGAAGGGGAGTCTTAGCAGGGGCTTGTTATACAAACCTTGCACCATGATTACTGTTGTTTTTGTCTATGAAATGAAAATAAGAAAAGAAAACAAGAAGAAAGGTCATTTTTTGCAAGAGCACTAGAGCCCACGAATGGCAAGTCTACCAAAAGCAAATGTCATTGCCACATCGGAAGCATGTTGCATGGATTACCGTGTACGAGCATTTATTGGTTTTCCGTGTTTAAATCACGTGTCAGTATATCATCTCTTCCAATGTGGTGATAGTCAGTAAATAAGGCTGTACCATGCTAACCAGGGGCGTACATAGAAATCATTGGGCCCCATAGCAAGAATCTGAATTGGGCCCCCTAATTCCACCCACTACCCATCCTACCACCTGCCCTCGCGTGGTTTTTCATTTTTTCCCCCGTTAAAACGTTTATCGTACAGTTTTTTTATATATATATATATTTTAATAGTGCAGATATTTTTGGGCGCGGCAATACCTAATATGATTTTTTTTATTGTCTATTTATTTTTATATGTAAAATTAGGGTGATTTAAAGGTTTAATGCATATAGTTTTACTATTAATTGATCACAGCACCTGAGAGGTTAAATGATGGGCAGGCAGTGCATTGTCCTGAGTCCTCTATAATAAAAAGGCTTATAGAATCGTGTTCCCCCAACCCTGCAGGAACTCTGCTTGCTGCCCTTTTCCCACCAATAGCCATCCCCCACCACCCCCATTAACTTTTTTAAACGTAGAGTCTGTCACTCACTGTTGTGAGTGTACAACTTACTTTGTCCTTGGTGGCAGACTGGCAGTGGCACACAACAGGCCAGGGGCAAGCCGGTGATGCTGTTGGCTGGTTGGCGTTCGGACTTGGGTCTCAGTGGAACTGGTGGCAGTGTGAGGCAGGTGGCGGCACTGGCAGCCGCAGCACATGACATGAGCGCAGTAAGCACAAAACTACAGCCCTGCCCATCCACCCGCCTGTACAGTTATGCTCTGATCTGCTGCTATCTGCTGAGCCTGCGACTCATACACTGGCCAATCAGCAGCAAGAGCTTTGCACCACTAAATGCTGATTGGCCAGTGCAGTGCGAGTGGCAAGCAAACATCACCCATCGGCGGTTTGCACACAATTGGGGGGGGGGGAGCCTGAGCATGAGGGGAAGCAGGGCCCGCCCAAGCTCCAGATAGGGACTCAGGACGAAAGACTGTGGCAGTGATGAATACATAACTACAGACATAGGGGCAGAGCCTTTCATTAACTCCAGCCCCCCCCCCCCTTGCCATGGGCCTCATAGTAGCTGTGTGGGCTGCCTATAATGGTTGGTACGCCACTGATGCTAACCAGCATTATAAGTATCATGTTAAATGCTTTTAAGGACCTGCCTGAGAAAAAGACCTCTGTGCCTCAAAAATTTGTATTTTTCTGTGTGCTCTCTATTTATTGTAAAGCATGATTTTTAATATACTGTATTTTAGCAACTCTAGTGTGGTGCCAAATTCTCATTTTTTTTGGATATGTATAGTTGGATAATACAGATAGTGGAGAAAACTATGGCTACGCAGGCAAGTTTTTTAGAGCAAGCAAAGCATTCCAAGGCTAGATTTCCTTTTAAGTACCAGAGGCCTGTGCCTATGGATGTGAAAAGGTCCCTGGTCCTCATGGACAGTGTGGGATAATAGATCATGCAGTGTGGGCACATGCTCATTTAAAACTTATATACATCAATCTAGCTCTATGCTACAGGCATTGATAGAAGAATAATTAGCTGGACTGCAGAAAACAGAACATGAGTATCTTTGAGTAAGGTCCAGAAAAAATATAAAAAGCCTTTAGTTAAGGGGTTACATCATGACTAATGGAAAAAATGAAAATCAGACATAATCTAGTACAACCATAATGACAACCTATTCCTAACAAAGGTAGAACCAGCCCTGTACCTCACATGGATCCAGAGATCTCTCCATTTATTGTTCTGCTATATTTATATCAAGCTGACAGTTCAAAGAGAGTGTGTTTTCTGCTGCAGCTAAGTGGTTTTGGGCCATGCTCTCCCTATCACAGCTCAGGGGCGTGTCTCAGCTCTCCCTATCACAGCTCAGGAGGCATGTCTCAGCTCTACCTATCACAACTCAGAGGGCTTGTCTCAGCTCTCCCTATCACAGCTCAGGAGGCGTGTCTCAGCTCTCCCTATCACAGCTCAGGAGGCGTGTCTCTGCTCTCCCTATCACAGCTCAGGAGGTGTGTCCATGCTCTCCCTATCACAGCTCAGGGGGCGTGTCTCAGCTCTCCCTATCACAGCTCAGAGGGCTTGTCTCAGCTCTCCCTATCACAGCTCAGGAGGCGTGTCCATGCTCTCCCTATCACAGCTCAGGAGGCGTGTGTCAGCTCTCCCTATCACAGCTCAGAGGGCTTGTCTCAGCTCTCCCTATCACAGCTCAAGAGGCGTGTCTCAGCTCTCCCTATCACAGCTCAGGAGGCGTGTCTCAGCTCTCCCTATCACAGCTCAGGAGGCGTGTCTCAGCTCTCCCTATCACAGGTCAGGAGGCGTGTCTCAGCTCTCCCTATCACAGCTCAGGGGGCGTGTCCATGCTCTCCCTATCACAGCTCAGGAGGCAGTTGAAGGATTAAACTGAACATGTGCGGCCATCTCAGTGAGCAGGTCAAAGAAATTAGAACAAGTACAAACAGCAGGTGGCGCTATACAGATACATTTTATTGATATTGCTATGCTAATTTTTTCTATTACATTCAATTACAAAAGAATTCAGATCCAAGTGCTGGTTTGAAAACTGTAGAATACTTTTGGTGGGACAACCCCTTTAAGTGAAATATATGTCTTTCTTATGTCTTTCTCAAAGTTATTCTAGTAGACTATAGGAACTATTGGGGTCCTTTATAAAACTGGTGTAAAGTATAACTGGTTTAGTTGCCTTTTGTTGCCCATATCAACCAATCAGATTCCACCTTTCATTTTTGACAGCTCCTGTGTAAAATGAAAGGTGGAATCTGATTGGATGCTCTGGACAACTAAGCCACTCTTCTACTTTACACCTGTTTTGATTAATTATACCATAAAATCCCAGTGATTTAGCCATTGTGGTCTTTTGCCAATTTTTTTTATTCAATTCTCAGTAATCCTAAAATAAGCTATAGGTATCATGGTATGTGGTATCAACCATGTTCATGGTTGCCAAGGCTTAGTATATAAAACAGTTTATATGTGTGGTCCCTACATATGGGAATCTTTCAGCAGTTTTGACCCCGCAGAACTGCTAACAGCACCTGGTAAGAGCTGTGGACAGCATTGTGGAAAAAACTTTTATTACTGTGTTTTATTCCTGTGTGCTCCTCGAAGGCGGTCCATCATACTGAAATGCTGTTAGCATTGAGTTGCTTCACAGCCCTTCCTCTCTGCCTCTGAGTGATACCTCTCTTAGTCTTATGGTGGGGTGTTACACCTGTCACTCAGAGCGTAAGGAAGGGATTGTGGAACCGCTCACTGTGGTTAGCACCTCAGTATGAAGGTCTGCCTTCAGGGCACCTACAGGAGCTGCCAATAAAACCATCCATAAAGGTATGTCTAACCAGTTGTCCATTGCCCCTGCCTAGCACTGTCAACAGTTTAGCAGGATTAAAACTGATGACTGACTCCCCTTAAAATATAGTACACTAAAGAAGGACACCATCTACAACATCTATTGGTACTAAATCCTTCCCTTTAGAGAAACATTTCAAGTCAACATTCAAGCCTCAATCAATCATGGTAGACTTGAGTGATATGCAGAAGCATTCAAAAGGGCAGGTGAAGTTTTCTTCATGGATGCTTTCACCTCATTCCTAGTGCCAGGTATCATCAACTAATTAATGTGCAATACTTAGTTGACTTTCAGATGCTACGTGACATGTTTTTAGTGGATATGTTTGACCATATAAGGTTATTTAATGAATGTTTTAATTCACATTGGTCCGATAATGGATTGAAAGATTGCACATCACCGAGCAAAGAAATCATTAGGGAAATTGTGTCAGCAGGATCTATAAATAAAGGTAAAATATAGATGTGGCATTTTATTAAGTAGAACACACTTGATCTAGCAGTGTTCGTGTGAATAGTACATATACACTTTAGTTGTATGATTGCATTTTTTACATACAGTATCTCAACACAGCTCTAACCTTGTAAAATCACTTACATTACATCGCATACATTATAATGGCGGTTATACTATTTTCTCATGTTTATGTGATATTAGAGAAAAATGTATTCCAGGCATACAGTAAAAATTCCAGAAAGATGAAATGGTTTTTTATTCAATCCGATGACATTATTGAGTTTCTAGGAGGTGATAAAACCTCCAGAGGATGTTCTGCTAATGGTGCCACTGTTCTAAATTTATTAGAATGAATTAACAAGAGGAGGAGTGAATGTAACGTGCCTTTAATAGGGTCACCCTAAACTCCCTCCATAAGAGTCCCCCTAATGAACTAGGCTGTTCTGTCAAGGCTGCCTCGATTGGCTCTTTCCACTAATATATTCAATTATGAGACTTGTCAGAACTGTTTATTTGACATTGTGTATGGTGTACGCAGCTAGCCCATGATGTGATAATTAACCAGTGACTGGATTCTTTCTCATCAGTGAAATGCCAGCTCGCTAATGTGACATTTTAGGCTGTAACCCGATTCTGTATTATAGCTCGTTGTGCCGTTATGAAATAATGGAGATAGTGTTTCGATTTCGTACAAAGAGGCCAAGGCAGAGTGCATCAATTTACTTATGACTAATAGCTAGAAATTTTTGTAATTTTGAGAGCCGGCACCAAGGCTTATTAAATTTATATGTGCTAAGTAAGAACGCCCTTGACCTCCCAGTACTCCTACTGAGTTGTTTTTACTTGGGCTCCAAGAGATACATATGGGAAGAGTTGTAAGGAAAAATAAGAGCACTTTTAATCATTAAAGTGGTTTATGATGTAAAAAATGAAAATCATACATCGTATAGTACATGAAAATCACTTTCTAACAAGCTAGAACCAGCCCTGTACTCTCTTTTCTGCTAGACGTGGCCTTTCTCAGGGGCTGTGTTCCTTCTGCTACAGTTCTCTCCCTATATCTGTCACAGCTTCTAACAGTAGATATGGCTGGTGGCAGTTGAAGGATGGAGCTGAGCATGTGTGACCACTTCATTAGGTGGACATTACTATATAGATTCACCATTATTATAATGAAGTAAAGAGAATAACTGGAACTGCAACTGGAGCATTTTTATAAAAGAAATCAAAGGACATGATTAACTGGTTTATATCAAAGTCACATTTAATGCTCACAAAACCCTTTTAAATCCCAGAGAGAGACTGAAGCACATAGGAGGAGATTTATCAAAACAGATGTAAAGGAAAACTGTCTTAGTTGCCCATAGCAACCAATCAGATTCCACCTTCCATTTTTCAGTGCTCCTTTGGAAAATAAAAGGCACAATCTGATTGGTTGCTGTGGGCCAGTCAGTTTTCCGATACACTAGTTTTAATAATTCTTCCCATTGTGCATGACATGCATTATATTTTATGTTTAGTACATTGCTAAGTCCACTGTAGAGCACAGCTCAGTTGGATTTATAGATGTCTTGTGCATATACTGAGATAGTTATATCTTTTTTTTTTACACTGACAACCAACATGGCTGCTATTATCTCTCATACAGAGGACTAAGCTTTGGGGCAATATTAAATCTCACACTTATTGAGCTAAAATTGCTGGGTTATTGTGCTAGGACTTAGTTTTCCTCGTTGGGAAACAAAGTCTTAAATGACCTTCACAAAAGGCCCCTTCTCTTAAAGGGGTTTTCCATTATTTAAATATTGATGGCCATTAATATATGATTGGTGGTGGTCTAGACATAGGCATCCCCTGCTGATTAGCCTGTAGGCCTGAGACTTCATGTCCATTGGTCACTTGCCCTTTTTGCAGCTCAATCCCATTCAAGTGACTGGGATTGAGCTGCAATACCAAGCACAACCACTATACAATGTATGGTCTTGTCCAAGCACTGTGATCCATTCAAGCAGCTGATCGGTGGGGGTGTTGGGAGTCAGATTATCACCTATCAGATATTGATGACCTGTCCTGAGGAGCAGTATTACCTTCATGAAATACCGATTTAAGCGGTAGATCCTTTACACCCATTTAGCAGCTTAAGTGTGCAGGTTTGACAATTATGATGATAGCCATGTTAGTTGTTGGCTTCAATTGAATAGGTAGAAGCTGGATAACTGAATAGAAGTCCTAACGGCTTGACAGAAGAGGACAACTGAAGGACTTACATTCACCTGTGAATATTTTTCCTTTTTTTTCTGAGGAATTTTTCTAACCCTTCTGTCTCAGAAGGTATGTGTGATAGACTATTCCACAGCAGTCTGCACTCTTTATATTTCAATATTAAAGTGCCTAACACAATTACAGATAAAGTAATGGCTTTTCCGGCAGGAGATTATCATTTCAAACAGCAGAAATGTGAATATCTAAATGTGACTATTACTCAGGCAAGGCTTTAGAAAGTTTAATTCTTATTTCGCTCCATCTTTTCTTATCATAGCATTTTCCTTTAAATCTGCGATATAGGCTGTAGGAAGCACGGCTGTCATGCCGGTGTAGAGAAAACAGCTGCAGGAATGGTAGCTATCAAAAATGCAGTGTAATGCTTTGGTGAGTCTTTGAAAACAAGACAAACAGTGACAGCAGCCTGAGCACAAACCTGAAAAACCATGCTCGGAAGGGCCTGTGCAAAGTGATGCTAATATGGTAATTGTAGGCAGTTTGGTTCCTCTAAGCTGACTCTTTAATGATTCATGTTGCACAGGAGAGCTGCAAGCACAATAAGATATGTACCAGCTTGCTGGCATCGAAGAGTATGATGAAGACACAAGCTTTTACTTTGAGAGCTTTTGGATGTTTTAAAGCTGTTGCCTACGTGTTGAGTATTTCTTTCTCAGAATGACTGGCTCATGGCATTGCATGTCAAATGTGCTTCCATGTATTTCTATGTGTATGGTCAGATACAATACGTAAACGAAACCTGCATGCAACCTAAACCAGGGCATGGTAGAAACAAGAGATCTCACACTTACCACTATGTTGGAGAGACTGTTATGTAGACAATATATGACTTCATCACTATGTACTAAAGTAATCATCCAGTCTCTTGATGTCATCCCTATTATTTTAAATGGGTTATCCGATATCTAAAGTCACCCCCCCCCTCTCCCATGCCTGGGCCCCTTGTATGGATTATTCTTACCTGCTCCTCAGCACCAACTTTGCTCTGGATCCCTGTCATCTCCCTTGACTCCCTTGAGGCTGGTCACCATCGTGGCCTGCTATTGGCTGCTACCCCCGTCGTCATATGTTTTGATCTGAGCGATGGGGAGATGCAGGAATCCAGGTAAGTATAATCCATACAAGGGGTCCGGACATTGGGGGGAATATTTTAGATACTGGATAAGGGTACTTTCACACTTGCGTTATTCTTTTCCGGCATAGAGTTCCGTCAAAAGGGCTCTATGCCGGAAAAGAACTGATCAGGCATATCCCAATGCAATCTGAATGGATAGAAATCAGTTCAGTTTGCATCAGTATGCCTTCCGTTCAGTCACTGTCAGGCGTTTTGGCCGGATATAATACTGCAGCATGCTGCGGTATTATGTCCGACCAAAATGCCTGATTAGTCGCCGGAATGCCGGATCCGGCATTAATTTACATTGACTTGCATTAGTGCCGGATCTGGCATTGTGAAACAACTGAAGGACGAATCCGTCCTTCCGGTCTGCGCATGCGCAGACCGGGAAAACTGTGAAAAAGACTGCAAGACGGATCCGTCCATCCGCATGACAAGCAGAGAGACGGATCCGTTCTTGCAATGCATTTGTCGACGGATCCGCACCCGGATCCGTCTACAAATGCTGTCAGTTGTCACACTAAACGGCGGATCCGGCAGGCAGCCCTGACAACGGAACTGCCTGCCGGATCACATGAACGAAAGTGTGAAAGTACACTTAGCTCTTTAAGTTGCTGATATCACATTACACAACGTCTTTTCCTGAAGAGGCTCTGAGTTAAATTCTCTCATTACCATATATATGTATAACCAATTGCTTTGTGTGTAATTGACCAGTGCTCTGACTTACTACAGTCTCGAGTCTCTACATGCTTTTAGATTCAAATGTAACTTGACATACTGTAGCAAGAACCTTGAATGAATTGGAGTAAGGCTACTTGCACACATGCGTTAAAGGAGTTCAAAAGCTGCCCGGATCCCCGCTGGATCCCATTATGGTCAGTGGGATCTGGTGTTGAACACAGCGGTATCCGGCTAAGCTGATCCAGTGAACTCTGCATTTGTGAAACGAGCCTAACTGCATTTTTTCCTGTGCATCTATAGATTGGACATGGAGCACAGACAGTTGGTTCCCAGTACAGTATGTGGGCCTTAAGGAATTTCCCATTATCTTAAACAGCATCTATGCTGTGCAAGACTGCAAGGACCCCTCTCTTACATCAAATCGATGAGGGTTAATTGTGAAACTCCATCTTTTATGTTTATGCTAATGAGGTACTCGTAGCACCGAGGGGCAAGCTAGACCCACAGAGCACTACTTTGCCTCAGTCTTTCTGCCTTAGTTACTCTCTTTCTCTTTAGATTGACATGAAATCTCTTAAATGCACCAGCGAGAGTTCACTCCGTTCCTACACTATAACCTCATGTGGCTGTCCCTGCTCCTGAGATCCAAACTGTGCTGAGTAAACTGCCTGGGAATTCGTGAAATTTCAGGGCCAGGCATCATGCACATGGTTGATTATGCTGACATATGCTCATTAACTTGTAGAAAAATAATACAATCAACATATTAGGCATGCTTTTATCAGAAGGATGAAGAACAAAAGATAATACTTCAAAAAAATCAATAAATCTCAATCCACTGTCTGATTGAGGTCCTAGTTGAGACTGCTATGCCTACTATCCTGGTAGTTATGCCCATGGTTGAGATTATAAGTCCCTCAGTCACTCATAGGCAGAAACGTTCCCACTACAGGATATTACCAGGAGATGATGGATTGACAAGGTGGCTTATAACCTTGGTGATGCTCAGGAACCCCTTGTTATATGCAGGTAAAGGTCAGATTTAAGCCTAAAGGCCCTTTACCAGATAGAGCAGATGAATGTCGGGAAGGAAGCCTTCCTTCCTGATAATTGCCTGTTCCTCATTTACATGCAGTGATCGCCTCCACAGTATGGGGAGGAGTGATCGCTAATACAGTACCATTGCTTGTCCCCATACATAATCATTCCTTGTGGCAGCAGGAGTGCTGTTTAGATTGCATGATCTGCTGCTGACAAATGATGATTTAGGTGTCTGCATCCGATGAACAAGCGTTTTCCTTGTTTATCTTATCAGGTAATCAATGGCGCCTTTACACCGGCAGATGATCAGTAATGAGCTTTTGTATGAATGCTCAATAGCGATAATTTTCCCGAACATCGGGCAGTGTAAAGGGGCCTTTAAGAAGACATTGCTTCCTAATCCTATATTTATACTTTAATTGATAGTTAGGCATCATGCTCTTGGCTGTAGTTTTGGTCTGCGTCTGATCCGCTTTTTTTGCAGATTGAACCCATTCATTTCTGTGGGTCTACAAAAATGTGGACAGCTCCCATATGTCATCTGTGTGCTGTCCACATCCACTTGGCCTTTTGCAAATTATAGAACACGTCCTATTCTTGTCTGTTTTGCGGCAGAAAAATGCATTCGGCACATAACGGGTATGCGAATTTAGTGGATCCGTGGTTTGCAAACCGCTAATTGGATACTTTAATGTGCATGAGGCTATAATAGCATACCCACTCTAACAATAAATATGGAAATATTTGTGATGGCAGAAATTTGCTATGGTCACTCTTGAGCGGTTTCTAATGTAGCAACTTCTTTATAGTATGCTCTCATTATCACACAATTAGGCTACACAAGTGACTATATAAGATAATAGCCTACCGAGGTCACAATCCCTACAGTTTCCTAATGAATCCATCATATTATAAATAGCATCCAGACCACAGTGTACATTAGTAATGTCTGCTCCTGGATTTCTAGGGGAGCTGCATAGAAAATGACCTCCTGCGTATTGTTATAGGGACGAGACCTATAGGGTCAGCTAAAGGGACCCCTAGCAATGCCAACATTGTTATAGGCTTTTGCTGTATAAGCAGTTTTTTTTTAGTTTCATCCAGCCACTCACCTTACTCCTATGTCTTCAACAGTTTTACTTAATATATTTGCTGTTTGTTAAATGGAAAAACATATAAGACTGATTCTGTTGATTGAAAAGTTCAAAATAATAAAAAACCAAATTACAGCTCCATTTCTGAAGCCTGACAGTTTAATAACACTGTACTTGTGGAGCGATTTAAAATGTGTAACCTTCATTCTAATAAATTCTAAATAGTGTTGAAAGAACATCGATGAACACAAATACTCCAATTATGTGCTCTACAATTATTTTTGTGCTGCAAATTAGAAAAGTTTATACATTCATGAAGAATTAGAATAACAGTTTGGATCTTTGAAAAGAAAGCAATGTGTTGCACTGTGGATCCGACTGCCTACAGTCTCGGAATATATTTAAAGGAATACTTTTGCTTAGCAATATGGTTTCACGTAATAGTTACCTGCTGCGTCTATGACAGGTGTCAGGTGACTATTCTACTCCAGCCAGGGTTGCCTTGGCAACATTAAGATATTGTCCCCTGGACTATAAAGATAAGAGATCGGTTGAATAGACTATTAGAAGCACGTCCGTCGAGAAGCACAGACATAACATCATTTATGACATTTATATACAGAGCCAAACATATCAAAAATATCTGTGAAAGATTTGAAGAAAGGAATCTCCTAAATTGGTGGATTTGATTAAATTCTGAATACGTGTCAAGATAATAACATTTGGAATGGAATGAATGTGGTAAACTCTCCTATAGGGGCCATGCTACCTAATGATGATGTAAGAAATACGGTGGAGTATGGTATAAATCCATAAATAAGTTCCATCTGTGATCAAACTGCTAATTCTCCTTGCATTTGGAGACACAGCTCATAAATGAAACAACTAAGCTAAATAGGTGTGCAGGACGGAATGATCATGTGGAAAGCATTAGAAAGTTGGAGGAGATGTGGGATGGATCAGGTTCTTGGGTTTTTATAGCTTATGTATGTTGGCTATTTATCACTCTTTTAAGAGGTCAAATGAATTAACCAGTCCTATATCCCCAGAACATTTCATAAATACATTTGTTCTATGTTATTTAAAGTGGGGTTCATAGTGCTGTTACTTAAAGTCTTGCAGATATTTTTGTAATGGAGGGGGTTCTAACATTCTCAACATCTTTATTTTGTTACATACTTATACATGTCAATTCAAAGGCGTTATCTAATGAGTAATGTAAAAATGAAGATCAGACATCGTATATTACACAGCTAAAACCAGCCCTGTATCTACTACCTAACATGGATCCAGAGATCTCCACTGCTTCTCCTTTCAGTTTCTTCTCTATGTAAACAGCGATCAGGGACATTAGAGGGGGAAAGGGTGTCATAAATCAGGAGTCTGGTTCATGTTTTCCTACTCCACACTTTTTTCATGACCTTTGGGCCAGTTCCTCTCTCCTTCTGGAGATGGGAGTCCTTTTTATGATCTGGAAGTAAAGAGAATGGGGGAATCACCAAGGGCTGGCCCACTTCTCCTTGAAGACCTCTTAGAGACCTTATGGTCTCCATCTATGGTATCTATGGTAGCGTTTTCTTAGGAAACATACTTGCAGTAGGGCTTTTTTCTGGGAACTTTTGGTGTCAAATTTGTGGACCCATCTCAAGTGTATAATTGGGACAAACACATCAATATATCATCCTTGTTCCTTTATTTCATATTTAAATATGTGGATGTGTTTGTCTCCATTATACACTTGAGACTGGTTTGTGATAGGAATAGGGAAAGTGGAACTCCCTGTGTAATAGGGACCTGACTGGCAAAATTTAAAGTTATTTGTCAGCGTTGTGGCTCCATATACAACTAGCACAATATATCATAATACTTGATACAATGCATAATGGTGCTAAGACAATATACTTTCTGACACATGCATGGATGATGCATTTTATGGATATGCGGTCTTATGATCACCTGTTCTTTGCCTGGTCATATCATGAGGAGCACATGTGGCTGGCTTTATGTTTACTTATAATATAATTTTTGCTTTCAGTAAAATACAGTATGCTAAAATAACGCGCTACCCTGCTCTTCCCTGTGTTGAGGTGAGGAACCTCGATCTATTTCTGCAGCAAATGTACATTTGAAAAGTTGTTAACAATATAGGAATTCCAACTCCTGACGAGCTTAATTTAGCATTGCAAACCCAGTTTCTAGGCAACAGACCCTACTGACCTCCATCTTGTGGTAGAAAGTCATTATATAAAATGCAGTAGAATGAGCTAATATTTAGCTGTCCCCACACATTTTTATTGTTAATTGTAGGCTGTCTTTGCCAGACTTGAATTTCAAGGGCATGGGTGCAAACGAGTTTTCAGAGATGGTGAGTCTTAACAGACAGGAACATTTTTATTTGCCTTTAGCACATTTTGTGGTGTTGAACGCTGAACAGTAAGTGATGTTTTAAATTCATACAGCATAAATGTGCTAGTAAGACATTAAAAGTGTTGTAAAAATGTTACTACTTAGCTTGCCTTAAAAGGCATAGTAATATCATTCACAGAGCAGGGAATGCCAGTTGAGTCTTACTGTCAAGAATGCCCCAGTAGAGAAACATCTCAAAACATGTGACAATAAGAAGAAAAGCTTTGATGTTTAGTATCAGATTTATTAGACTTTTTATATTTCTTGTGTTCCTAGTCTACTCTACTTTCCAACAAAAAATTAAGGGAACAGCAATCCAAAAAAGGAAAATTATTTAGGTGTGTGTCTCTACTAGGTTTGGTCTAACTTACCCCAAATACGTGATCCAACGTAGAAAGTTGAGACAGCACTCCAAATGAGTTGAAGAATATATGATTCATTCTAGGTGCCACTTTTAGGTCTTTACGCTGCTTTCCAGTGAGTGTTCTTTGGATCGCCACCTAGTGTCATGTCACGGCACTAATATTGTACCCATGTGTAAAAAATACTGTACTGTAGCAACTTGACCAGTTCAGTAAAACTGTGAAGGATCCAGTTGTTATAAACGGAATTGGAAATATCAAGCATGTGCTCAACATGCCTGTCTGAATGAGAAAATCCACACATGCTGAAAAGAAGTGTTTATCCACTAAAACAGCAGCATGATACACATTAACCCCAAGGTCTTGAGTCTGCAGCTGCATATTTTGGGGGTTGCTCCTTTAAAGTTTTAGCTCCTACAGTCTAGCAGGAGCAGTAGGCTCACTTTTAGTGTTGAGCAAAGTTTTGAAAAATTTGACTCGGTTGTTTCGCCGAATTATACAAAGAAATTTGCTTCATGTTCTTTGTAAGTAGGGGGTACAATGACAGGGAATGGCGATCATGCCCCCCCCCCCCTTCCATCATTGAACCACTCAGATGCCGCGTTCATCTCTGATTGTGGCATCAGAGAATAATAGTGAGGGCTTTCAGGGGTTAATCCAGAAAAAAAAAAAACTCCCCTTATCCATTTGATTGCGAAGAGTCCGCCGCCACCATGTTGATTGTCGTCATATGCCACCCAGCACGAAAGTCAAATCAAGATGGCCGCTGCGGCTTCTTCTAACTCAAATGTGAATATGTTAGGGTTTTTTTTACCGCCATTTTAGGGAAAATTGATTCATTACCACGAAGCAAGGGAAAATTCGGCTTCACGACAAATCAATTTTTTTCCTGAAATTCAAATCGAAGTCCACTTCGGATACTTTGAGACGCTTAACACTAGTCTTTTTTTAACCACTTTTGTCTTCATCTGTGAAGTATATATAGCAGTGTATGGGGGTCATTTACAAAGTTTGTTAGCCAGTTTTCTGTTGTACTGAAGCTTTTTGTGCCAAACATTTGAAACTTATTGCCTATCTCTGCTGCTCTTGGCACTTTTTAAAATAATAGGTGAAATTAAGCAGAAGGGGCTGACACATTGTGATTTATGCCAGAAAAGTTGTGAAAAATTAGAATATGCGTAAATTATAACAGAAAGATTCAGTTTCGGGTGGCATGAACATCACAGATGCGACAAATTTCTTAAGAGGCTTGAGGCTCTTAATAAATTGGTCATGTCTTATACCAGCAGGCTTTTTACTAGCGCGTGAAACCCAGTCTTTAGTAACTGAGGCCCAGTGAGTGGGATTAAGTGAATAGGGGAAGCACCAAAGCTGCTACCTCTACTGGACCCTAGTATGGTAGAATATGCCAGTACCCCCTGTTAGTGGTTATACAGTAGAAAACTGTAAAATTAAAACATGAGGTCTTTTCTCACTTCTGGGGAGATGGTGGGAGAAAAAGCTATACATATCTAATTAAAAAATGTATAAAATAAGAATTAAATGGAAAAAGTTCTGTAAAGAATAGCATACATAATTTTGAAATGAGATTTTTTTTTAAATTTTCATGCAGTTTACTTTGAATAACACTGAAAAAGAAAATATTTCACTAAAAGGTATTAAACATATTCCTATGTGTCACGAAAAAAGCACAAACTTTTTTAAAAAAATTGTCAAGACAGTTAAACTACTACAATCACAATTCTTGGTTTATCATTAAATTTTATTTTGTAGTGTTTTTATTATATTATTTATTTTCACTATTATTTAATTATTTATAGATAATTTTATTATTTATGTTTAATATATTAATATATTTTATTGGTTTTATGTTTATTTTTGCTTATTGGTTTTCACAGTAGCTTGAGAAGTTTATAGAATTTCTCATAGACATTGTAGAGGGACAGACAGTTAATACTATACTTGTTAAAACAGCAGGGAGCAAATGTGACAATCATAGACTGCCATCTAAATAGAAATGAGATAGCACGAGGCCACGGCATAAACAATATAATTAAGCCCTGGCTGACACCAGCTCTGGTAAAGGAAAGTGATGTGTCAGGAAAAATTCACCTCTTTGGTCAACCTGCTATTGACCTCCTATTAACATCTGTCATTGGCAGCTGGCTGACTGTGACAAAACGTATTGAAATGTATTTTGCCAGTGTTTAACTATTACAATAGGGAACTTATTTAACATGATTCAATTTCTTCATTTTTTGTGCAATAACTAAATGATGGCCCTCAATGCCAAGGGGTGCAAAAACCTTTCTTTGTATCATGAACACTAAAAAATAGTGGTGTATTAAGTCCTCAGTTTCTAATACAATTACATGAAGTAATAGGCACTTAACTGCTGTGACTGAAATGCAAATGCATAACCATGCAAAGAAATAGCAGAAGCTCACTGCAGGTGGTAACCTATATATGGATTAGATATGTTTAATGTTATTCATGTAACAGTGGTAGTAAGGGAGTCTAAGAGGTATAAAGGCCATAATTACTATAGAGTAATAATTTAACACGAGTATACTGTAAGTATGAGTTCCTTTTATTATACTGTGTACCCCTGACCCTTGCATCTTTCCTACCTACATGAGCCTCTTAACACTCTAAATGTCAGCTTCATCTGCTTCGTCTCCTTCAGCTTGATCAGTTTCTTTTGTGCCATCCTTCTTTCGGATGTCCTCCTTTCTTAAAAAATTCACTTCCCCACACAATTGACATTTCTTTAACAAAATAGGTGGGCTGCTCAGTTTCTCGTGCCCGACACTGCTGGTGGACCTGCTATCCTATTAGTTAAATTTTATTAAAAGCAGCCATACACATTAGATGGCAGTAGATTGATAGTTGAATAGCAGTTGAACAAACAAACATCCGGCAAACAATTGTTTTACAGACACATTTTACTCCATATGGGCTGTTACAGTTGTTCGTGGTGGCTATACATGGTAATTGAAAATGGGCGGTGGACGAAAGGTCTCTCTGGTAACGTTTTTTCAAAGAAAGATCTTTTGTTCATGAACAATCTTTCTTTGAATTAAGGATCTTTCATCTGACAAAAATATTGGGACGACTTCTTTTCCAACAATAATAGTCTATCACTGGTTGGTTAAAACGATTGTTCGTTGCCAAATTTCAAACGTTCATTTTGGTTGCAGTCATCCATTTGGATAGACAAATGTGTTTGGCCACCTTAAGTAAAAAGTGAATAAAATATTTAATGAGTTACATGAGTTAATATAACATGCTGTGCTTTATAGATTTAGCATCAAACACACACTATATCTAAAGATATAACAATTTTTGAATGATAAAGCTATGTAGTTCTGGTGCCAACTTGAGGTGCTGAAGCTACTGCTGTTAGACTCCACCAAACAGCTATTGATTGCCTATCTTGAGGTTAGGCCATTAATAATAACTGATAAACTTTATTCACATTCCCATTTTTAATTTGTTTAGCCAAAACTAAGATAGGAACCCAAAAAATGAGAACTTTAAGTTTTTTCTTTATACCTCATTAACTACAATAAAATCCTGGTTTACCAAACAGGGCATAAAAACTTCCCTGTATGACGTGCTGCATTTTGCCTTACATTGTTGCATCTTATATTACTATTGCCACGCAAATCTTCTTATGGATCCTTTCATCAGAGTCCTACCGTTGGACTAACTCCTCCAGTCTATTGGCTGTAGTTCCATTTTATTAAATTGTGTATTGGTATCTAATTGAATGACATCCCTTAGTTGTTATAGTAACATTTACCAAAACCAGCATTAGAGTTGCATTACTATACTCAGCCTGAAAAGTTCATTTTGAAATAAAATACCACATTTTATATGAGAAATGTGAATGATTAATATTCTATTAATAACTATAGCCAAGCAACAGCAGACTGTACTCAAAATTCTCCAAATTACCCAAAGTACAAGAAATAATCATACTTTGTTATTTGAAATGCATTTATTTAAATCCTCCATGTTGCTTTGATCCATGGCAGGTGTTGCTTTTTCAACAAGTTGTTGGCTTTACTTGGATTAATGAGACACCACTGAGAATTTGGATTTAGAAAAGTCATTGGTAGTATAGAAATTCTGTTCAAAGTTTAAAATCCGTCATGTGTCTGTGGCACTGACAGAGAGCATGCCATAATCTCCAGTGATTGTCCTGTCTTATATTAGTATTAATCTTTTCTACTAGATTGTAAATTAAACCTTTTTCTGTTCTACGATGAAAAGTGCTGGGAAGCTCTTTATTACAGAAAATGTTCAAGGTCATTTCAATCATCACTTGTGGAAAGTGCATTACTTTGGTTGGGTTAGTTGTGTTATTGATTTGAAGAAATATGTGCATTTTGTATGGGAGGTTGTGCTTATAGACTGCAGCACAACAGTGAATAAATGAACTGTGAATGGATCAATCCAAAAGTAATTAGTTCTTCTATATATGATATGCAATAGAGGACAATATGTAGTGAATAAATGTTTGTACATAGTATATTATTTGAAACTATTTACTGGAAACTATTGAGTTGAGTTAGTTCTTAAATAGAAGAAAATATTTCCTGTATAGAGATGAGTGAATTGATTGCTAAGAATCGATTTGTCTCATCAAGCAATGTTCTGCACCTGCGATGACGTGTTCTTTGGGGTAGCGGCACACAAACAGTCACTGCTCCAGTAGCAGAAGCAGAGCCTCTGCTCTTGTGAGGCTACTCAGAGCAACAGTGTAGGCGCGAGATTGTCAGGGCTGGCTAAAATGTCCGGTCCTTCAATCGAGTGGCACGGTCAGCAAGCTCTGCTTGGAGACACCCCATTGTAGATGCAGAACCCTGCTTGATGAGACAAATACATTTTTTTTTAAAAGATCTATATTCCTGTACAATGCAAAAATATTCCAAGTTCTCTGGATATCTAGGTATTTTTTATATTGAAGGCACCAACTGCCAATGCTCCCTGGGAAACATATGTAAATTATTTGTCTTCAGAAGGAAGAAAACTATCTCTCGGATGCCACTAGTGGAATAACTGATCTACATTTGTCATTAGGCTCTAGTCTTTCCATAGACATCTTCAAATAGTTCTATTCAACCAGACATAGGATATAAGGTATAATAAACATTGATATATCAATACACCATCTGCATTTAGACCCTTGTACTAGAGGATCACCTTACCAAAATGAACATTGAAGGATCGGGTATATCAGAGATGTATTTTTTTATATTTGCTCCATTACAAAAAGCATTCAAACTTGCTCTCCTCCAGAAGAAAAAACCCTAATGCCACCTATAAGTAGTAATACTGTAAGCCAATGTCCGATCCATTAAAGAACTTTAGAATATGACTGGGACATGAGCCAAAATCTCCTCTGTTTCAAGGTCCTTGCCCCTCATTCGTACAGAGCAGGGTATTGGTTGGCTGCTGAATGAGAGGTCTTGTAGTTGTCTGGATGTACTGTTCTCCTTGCAGATACTCCAGCTGGCCAGAAATCAGAAGCCATAGTACACTACTAACGATCTCAACCAGGCTTGACATGTTCAGTCACCCCACCAACAACATAATGTATTATCACAAGAGGAGCATCAATATTTCCTTATCTGATTAGTGCAATACGCCAAGGATGAAGCAATGTAAAGACTTGTGTTCTTGTAAATCAGGCTTCACTGGTTGACATCTAATTCTCATTGACCATCATCATTGACTTTTTGGTGTTCTTGCTTGACATTGAATCTGATAAAATCACATTACTGCTCATTTTAATTGACCCTGGTTTGAAAAACGGTATTTTAAAAGGCATTCTATAAGGGACATTGTCTATAATTACCATCCGTCACTACAGTATCCCATGAGAAAATGC
The DNA here is from genome assembly GCA_033119425.1 of Bufotes viridis. Classification (NCBI taxonomy): domain Eukaryota; kingdom Metazoa; phylum Chordata; class Amphibia; order Anura; family Bufonidae; genus Bufotes; species Bufotes viridis. The sequence goes on from CM065590.1 coordinate 171,563,988, forward strand.
ATTGTTATCATAATGGACTTTGCCTTATTATGTTGCTGGAAACCAGGTTGAAAGAATGTGTTAAATCAATAGGTTCACAACTTTACAGTTCAATTGTTAAAGATGTCAACAGAAGGGCTAATTACACTGCAACAGTGAAGAGCATCATCACATAATCTCTTAGGATATGTTATTGTACACTTTCAAAAGCTAGCACATGTTGCAACCTTCTTGTTTTAATGTAATGTTGTGTACAATTAATAGACTATGACGCTAAAACTCAACCTTTTGAAATGTTTACTAAATGAATGTCAAGCCGATGAGTAAACAATACAAAAGCAGAAAAAACATGCAATAAAGGGACCCCCCACAAGACACAATAAAGGCATGTGGGGAAATCAGCAAAACACTATTGTAAACAATTGAAAAGCACAGCAATAAACAATATTGTAAAACATAACCTACTTTCCAAAAAGTCTTTCTGCGTACAAATGTCTTTGTAGAATTCTGGGGCTACGTGGTGGACTTTCATTTCAACACATGACAATACTTGACTGTATTCGAGCCCTTGCATATATTATGCCTACCTATAATTCTAGGGCTACCAGGGGATTTCCATCAGACATATGATAAGATGTGGCAGCTTCATGCATTGCGGTCGTGGAAGTATTACCTTTGTATATATATCTGACTTTCCATGCAGGACCATGATAATGTACAATATCGACCAAAGAACATATGATAGACATGAAAGAAAAAGTAATAGCGATGACTGCTGCCAAAATATCTGGCTAAAGGAAGCTCAGTCCCAGTATCTATGACCCACCTCCTATAAATAAAATAAATTCTTTATTGACTGCTGTAGTGCAGTCTATTCATATGGTTTTGGTGAAACATGCAAATGACAATTCACTCCTATTACATTCAATTAGAAGTATACTTTGTTTAGATATCGGAAGCTATTAAATAGTCAGTAACTTCTTATACTTTGAATAAATCCATAGTACAGGCAAATTTAAAGAATCTAGAAATTTTAACAGAGAAATATGCTTCTTTCCTTTCTTATCAGCGCCTTTCTTAAATTAGCATTACTTTGAATTTTAGCTGGTTCTGCCTTGAGAGACTAAGATGGATTGTCACCTCACTTACAGCAATCCATAGAAGTCTATAGATAGAGGAGGGGAGAAGGAGCTAATAATATGTATTATATCTCACCCCAAGTGCTTTATTCACTTCACATCTTTACTTGTCTGTAATGTCCTATATGGTGCCTTTTTATGATTATGAGAGAGTTACAGAGCAGAATCTCCTGATTTATCCACATGCAGTCTATGGACGACATCACAACAGCTAGTCTTCACCCACTAGCTACAGGGCAACTGAGATTTAGAGATAGGGCCTGCAGAGAATAAAAATGCTAACAAATACGCAAGTTATATAATGAATGGAATAAAATGCTATTAATAACACACATATATGCACACAGCAGTGAATTCATAAAACTCATCTAAAAGTGTAGGTATGCTTTAACATAGTTACATAGTTGTTAAGGTTGGAAAAAAACAAAAGTATATCAAGTCCAACCTGTAATCCTGCTATATTGATCCAGGGAATCGCAAAAAAAAAAAAAACCTATGAGGGAAAAAATCTTTCCCCACTCCAGATGTGGCAATCAGAACAAATCCCGGAATCAATGTCCATCTTCCTTTTAAGGAAGAGGTGACCCAAAGGGAAACGGTGAGTAGAACAAGATTTCTATACATTGTCATAAGCCTCAATGTTATTTTAAATTAAAAAGTCATCTAAACCTGCTATTCCAGAGAGAAAATACAAAGTTCAGCTAGGTTTAGTAAAGTTTAGTAAAGCTCATTTACTAACGTTTGTGTGACATTTGTGGCCTTCAGAAAACAAAGCTGTTTGTAGCTTCAGATAAACAGCCAAGACCAGAATGTGCAGAAATATCGATCAAGACTGTTTCATGTTTGGGACTTTGCCAGAGACCTGGACTCAAACTACAGGTCCTGTGCGGCCTCTACTGGTTGACTCTCTCTGCAGGAGGTTTGATGGCCGTAGTTTATCAAGAACTTGGAGAATAGCAAAGGGCATGCCAGTGTGTATGACATGCCAAGTGAATTGAACTTTGTGCTCTGAATGCCCTGACCTCCTGCTTTTAATTGCAGTGAAGTTAGCTTAATTGCACGTCTAGGAGCCATGAGTGCCATAGATAATTAGACAAATTAATGTCAAACTGTGTAATGCCAAATGCCAAATGAATCTACTATTTGAAGGGTTAGTTATCTGGCTTACATTTGACAAGATGAAAGAAACTATTTTACATTAAGTGGCTTTGTCAAAACATTTGGGCATCTACTTGAAAGCTTTCTCAATGAGTACTGTTTAGATGCAGTTCCACAGGTGTCAAGAAACAAAACCCGGTGCACGGCTGCATATTGTGCATGACAAGTAGATTCATTATTACAACTGAATATTTATTTGCATTTATTACATTGTTGGAAAGATGTTGGGTTATCAAACGCTACACTGCTGACAATGCCATATCGTATCAAACTACAAACACATTCTATTACGCAATAGTATATCAGATAGATGGATGAATGTATAGATACCGTAGATAGACTTTATTCTAGCTAATAAAAGTGAAAATCTATAACTTTATTCACCCATAGCGCTGAAAAATTTCAGCTCTACTTAAGAGCCTTTATCAAGCTTGAAAAGGCTCTCCAGCAGACCTTAAAGGAGTTGGCCACCTTTTTGCAACTGTTGACCAATGTGTATTATCTGTTCATATTGTATGCCGTTTACTATATTTCATCAGCCATGTGTCCATTTTAGGCATATCTGTGCTGTCAGCATAGAGGTCCTGTCCATAAGATGGCTGTTCATCGGTCTTGTGACAAGGCACATGACTCAGCCTGCTCCATTCAAAAAAATTGCACCTACACTAAACTCCTAACAGTACAAGTGTAGATGACAGGTGGGGTGTATTTGAGTGATTTTTTTGGTTACATGACCCTCCACCAGCAGCCATGGACAGGATCTCAGTGTGGACACCACTGAAAATTTTCCCAATAAGGGGCCTATCTTTTGAAATATAGAACTGGTGCAGAATATCAACAAACACTATATTAGTAAGTGCCAAGTAGTCATCTTACATACACATTGGTAATAATCTGAAAGTGGCCAACCCCCTTAAACATTGTATCTAAATGGGTTAATAGAGTTACACATTTTTACTGTTATTTGCTAGAATGCTACTTTTTTGTCAATTTTCATAGAAAGAAGACAGATAAACAGATACAGTAGATAGATAGATAGATAGATAGATAGATAGATAGATAGATAGATAGATAGGGTCCCTCTACAGAATCTAATTAAACGTTAAGACCCCTATACACATTAGTGTATTGCCGACTGAACCAACCAAGAGGCAGGTTTGGCTGAAAGTCTAATGTGTGTGGGGAACTCCCAACTCTCCCCCAACAATACCTTTGTTCTCCCAAGAGATAAGTCAGCACCAGTAGTGTCTGGCAGTGGCTTTCAACTGTCTCCCCACTCAATATACATACACACTTTGCCAAACCGGATGTGTAGGAGTAGAGAGATAACTGTAGGGCAAACAATTGTTTGTCCGACAACTATTCAGTGTGTGTGAGCACCTTTAAAATAATGGATGCAACCTGGTCTGCCCTTCCCTGTATCCATTGAAGTCAATTGAGCTGCCTTTAGGGTAAACTGGCCTATGTACGGTATTTAGCGTGTGTCACACGGCTATTTCCATTGCCAAATTGATTAATTAAAGTTCACATTGACATTACAGGATGGATATTTAAATAGTGCAATGAGCATCCCTTTGTAATATATAATTACAGTCTATTTTTTACCGTAAATTACAAGAAGGGTTTTAGAGAAATTAGAAGGATTGGATACTTTTAGAATATCGACTGCATTAACAGCCATAGTTTATACAATGCTGTGTATGCAAAACTGTTCTTTCTAAAGAAACACTCGTTCTTTCGCTCACAATGGGCATAATGTACATCCTTCTGAACACAATAGAGTCATAATTGCAGAAAAGGACCTGATAAGTGGGAAAGTGAACTTCAAATTTCATCTGAGTCATGAAACCATACCCCATCTACTGGAGCCACCTGACTGCTGCCGCTCTCAGATTCTACTTATTTGCTGTAACTACAGTTTAATTCTATGAACTGTATTTGTTATTATTTGATAATGATTGGATAATAAAATAGAAATATATGTGTTCAAGGCTTAGATATCTCTAGTTATCTGGCCTCAGATATCTCTGTTACCCACAGAACCAGGATAAAATCAGTGATGCTTTTCCGCATAGACACCTTCCGCATGGGCATAGCTGAGGGATGGGCTGACAGACAAGTGACAAGGGTGCTGGGTGTCAGGAAACTGGGTGTCAATAAGCCATTCTACCTTGATTGGAGTATTTAGATACAAGGTTAGGCAGTGATCTAAATCTTTGTGCAAGATGAAGATAAGCCCAACTCTGCTTTTAAATTCTTTGATATTAGTTAAAGTGACACTATCATCAGAAAGGGATGTTTTTTAAAGTCAATATTCATATTAAGCATTTATTTGCAAGTTTTGACTGGTGTACAATTGGAATAACGATATGACACAACATTTTCTCTTGATTGGCCTAGATAAAGATGCCCACAGAGGAGCATTGCACTTATTTATTTAATATATGATACTCTGAGTTACTACAGGGGGCTCGCTCTGGTTGCAGTGGTTAAGCAAGGCTGTTTGCCATACTAAAAATCCAAGCAAAGAGAAAGGTAAAGAGAAAGGACAGGAAGTAGAATACAAAATATTATATCCAGAAAAACATCCACCTTTTTTTATGAAAGAAGTACATATAATATTCACATATAGGTGGTTAATGTGTGATATAAAGACCTTGATTGAAGTACCCTTTAAGCATTTTCATACATATAATGTAAAATTTACTAAGGTCTATATTCAGTCTGACAGCACTTAAAGATCCTGAGACATTTGTCCAGTCTGATTTGAGGATAGTGTTCATTATTTGAGAAGTTATTGTGAAATTAATGAGGAAACTGTTGTAAACTTTGTAATAAAGATTGAGCAACTTATTAAAAGAGCCATCTAAAGGAGGCCATCTTCAGCAGAGTTGCACGTGTCCTAAATGGGGAAAGTTGAAAAAGCCACTGCCAGACTGTTCTGGTAGGAACTTATCTCCCTTGAGAACAGAGGATCTGGCTTAAATGATCTTTTTTTACCTTAACATAAGCCCAAAGAGCATCAGCTGAACATAAAATAGATGTTAGATGTATAGCCTTAAAAGTTGCACATTGTATACAATCAGGGGATGTTTATTAAGGCTGGTGATTTGTACGCCGGTCATCTCTCTGCACTGCTGGCAGATGTGACAAAGTTATGTAGAGAAGCAGGCCTCTACATAATTTTGGCTCTTGCTGACGCCGGCCGTGCGACATGCTTACTCCCTTGCTGTCATAGTTTAAGCTCATTTTCACCTGGTGTGGAAAATGATGAATGAGTCTAGCTGGCTGGCATTTATTTTTTTTATAATATTTCCTTAGTTTCTCTCTCTTGGCCATAGTCAAATTACCAAAATTGTGGATTCGGATTTACAAACTTTGGGGTCCAATCTGATTTGATTAGAATCTTTTCACTCAACAGTAATTAAAAAAAAATCCGCATTGTAAGCTAATATTAATAAATGCATACTATATGTTATATTAGTTGACTGTACCCGCAACTGCCTCGTTACTTAAGGCTAGAAGGGGCGCCACTCCACTCATCCTGTGTTTGTCGCAGTTCCAGCATTCCTTCAGCTGTCCCGAATGCCTCTGTGTCTATTGGAGATATTCTTCATTGAACCTGACCTAATTCTTCAGTATCACAAGGGTTAACCCTCCTTTGGATCTGCATCTGTTTCTAATGTGTCAATCACCTCTGCTATATATGCTGTGCTCTTTGTGTCATTCACTGCCTGAACAATACATTTACTAATATTACTAACTTGGTAGATCCTGCAAAGGTGCTATAATCTGTTTGTCTGCCCATGTACCAACTTTTGCTTGATTCCTGAATTATAACCCTCTACCACCTCTCCTGACCAGTGCTTGATCACCGAAATGCCCCTGGGCTGCCTGCCCTGACTATTGGAATTGTTTCATGGATTTGCATGAACTCTGCCAGCCCTGATATTGGCCTGTTACTGACTACAAGTTTTGCCTGATCCCTGTGACCCCATTAGGCCTGTAACTACTCCAGACAGTAGTGGTCTGGTGTCTCCCCTGTGGCAAAGTCCTAATTCTTATACAGGGGTTAAAGGGTTAACATTTGCAAGTTAATATTTGAGAATTTGTGTAATCGTGAATAGAGTAAAAATAGCGATAAGGCAGTGTATTGATACAAGTGGTGTAAAAGGGATGTGCTCTTGATGGTGATGTACTACTTGATGGCTTTCATACTCCACAAAATCCTTGAGGTATTGATGCCATCTGGAGGTGGTCTGTTTACCCTCTCCTGACAGGGTGACAAATGATAACACAGGTGATGGGACATTGACAGCTGCTTATCTTCGTATGCCCAATAATTTCGTTACCACACATTAATTAGTTTGCATCTGTTTTCATAACTGAACAGCATCTGCTGCTAGTTACTATTGTGTGCTGTGACGGATACTGGACTGGCAAAGATGAAGATGACAGACAATTGGAGCAAATGCAGGTTATGAGTGCTAAATGTGTTTCTGGATTGATTCATAATTATAGTGGACCCAAAGGAATAGTGGGACTTAGGCTGAGACTTTTCCAGGCAGTCATTATAAAGGAACATTACCATGAACATCATAAATAGCCCTTGCTGCCATTTATCTTTCTCTGAGCTCATTCGACATCACAGAAGCAGTCTGCCCAGACTGGAGTAAACTCTAATGGGCCGTATCACTTCTACGAAGCCAAAAATCATGACAAATCCGTGAGGCAAAATATCTGAGAACTTACTGTGCAAATAGTTATTTTTCAGTGTGTGAGAGTAACCCTACTGTGCAGGGCAATTACTCATAAAAAAGTTTGTGACTGAGTTTATTTTACTTTGTGTCTATAATATGCAATACCTTTTGCCACTATAGAAAAATCTGAAGATTGCTTCTCTTTTAAGCAAGAATGCCATCACAGGTGTCTGTGCAAGACTTCTATGTCTACGTATGTCCAGCGGTGTATTTTCCTTACAGCGTGGTGGTGTCAGACCATAAAAAGTTGACTGCAGCATTTTTCCATCCGCTAGTGGACAAATCCATTGAGTTGCCCCAAGTAAGCCTAAGGAGAGCCTATGTAAAATACTTCAGGTGCCACATATCCAACTTTTGGCACCTGGCGTTCTTATCTGAGATGGTTCTGAAATCACCATTACTTATGTGAATGCAATCTTTCATTCCCCTATTATCAATATAGTTTTTTTTAAATTGTGTAGTTTAACACTACTATGCTCTTTATTAGTCTTTATTTAATATATAGTTTAATATGTCTAGGATGTTACTGAGGTATATTATTATGATGTCTATTTATAAGCATATTAGCATATTGAGATATGATTATTACAATTGACAATTTCATATCAAATCAGAATGGCAAAATAAGTGCAAAATCAACCTGTGGTGAACTGAATTAGTTGCCTCTGCTATTATATAGGGAAAAAGCAGACTATTGTGGCTAGTTAACAATACAGAATGTTAAGTGTCGTACTTAAAACGTACAGAAACTTTCAGATAACTTTTCAGAATAAGTGTATATACATGCGTGATAGCACTATGACCATAATATAACTTATATCTGGCATTTTAGCAACTATTACCTTTGCAGGTGCTTCTATACTTCTACAGTTGTCTCTGAGCTGGTGGGTGGACACTAGCTGTTCATCATGTTTGCCCATAGAATACACACAAGAGCTTCTGCTTCCTCACAGTCACTCATAAGTACTATATAGGACATTATAGGGAAGTACTGAGTAGTATAGATGTAAATAAAGCAGTTAGGGTAAGATAGAAAATGTACTGCTAACTACTGAATCATTCCTGTGCCGTCAGGCCTCTGTACACTTCCTCCCTCCTTCTCCCCTCTCCATATACTTTTGAGGGATGGTGTAATCTGGTCCTTGAGTGAGCAGGCAGTTCATCTTGGTCTCACAAGACCAAATTCTAGTTTAGAAAAAGGAGGGGAACAAGGTATTTTTTTTTAAAAAGATATATTGTAAAGTTTTTTATATTCACATATACTGGTGATTTATGAAAAGTTGTTTGGAAGTACAATGACCAATTAATCATTGTTTGGACTTAATTTTGTAAGTAAGATTATGTTTATATCCATAAAAATAAACTGTATTGGAGAGAATGGAAAAGCAAAGGGAAAATCCCAGCTAGTTTAAAAATCTTGAGCTTTGAAATCTATATTCCTCTACCTGTTGTCTTCTTCATCTTCATAAGGCAGCGCCACAGGGAAGTGTAACATGCATGAGATTTTTAGGAAATGGGAGGAACTCTTCTTACTGTCAGAATTTCAGGTTGGTTACTTGTCTCTATAGTGGAGCCATTGCATAGTATTATGCCAGCCTATATCAATGAATAAAGTGACATAATGCAAAGCACGGTGTATGCAAGCACCAACCGAAATGAACACATGGGCTGTCCTGCTGCATAACGACATTGCTTCCTGCCAAGAAAGCATCCTTGCTCTGCTTCATGGCTGCAGATTCCTCAGCTCACAGGAGTAGCTAGAAATTTAGAGATTTTTTCTTACCTCTCTTGGCAGCTTCAAAGGTTCTGTTTTACTTTTTTGCAATTTTATACATTCTTCATGCTTCCCTTATTCATTTGGTTTTTCCATATAAATAACTGCTGTGATGCACTAGGAAATCCACAATGAATATAAGTATTTGAATTCCCTCATAACTTCCCTATGAGAGTTTCAGTAGAGTAAAAGTCAATATCCAATACCTGCCTCTTCCGGCAGTTGTAATCTGCTGACAGATGGGAAAACATTGGACAATTTTTATTTTCTTCTGCCCCACAACCTTACTACCCATCTGGCGGATCAGGCATAAGCCATAAGACTGACATCTCCTATTGAACATCTTCACTGAAAACATTTCAGGGAATCTTTCTGCTAGGTAAAGCAAAGTAGTGAAGAAAATGGATTAAACAAGCCGCAGACATCTGCAATTGAATTATTTGTATATAAAAAGTATCATCATGTTTGCTGTTTCCATGGAAACCTTTTTGCCCATTTTTATAAAGACTAGGAAGCTTAACAAAGACTAGCGTGAGTCACAGACTTTCCACACAGCATGCAGCTCCGTCTCTTTTAAAGCCTTCCCACAAATTCTCAATCACACTATACAAAACAGGTAGAACGTGGACTTTCATTTCCACATTTCATTTGTAAAGTTTTAATTTGCTTCAAGTAAGAGTGTTACAAAATCTTTGCCTTAATCATTTCCAATGCAATGTACCTTACAGTCTAGCGTGGTAATATTTAATAATTTAATAATAGCTTTCTTAATGACATGCAAAAGCTAATATAAATAAAAAAAAGACACATATAGGGGGTAATAACCTCTATGGTTTAAAAAAAAATTGCCAAAGGCAATTTTTTTTTACCCTTGTTTCACCCTATCAACAATATATACCAATATAAAATAGAACCTTTAAAGGGGTTATCTGAAACTAACAAATGCTCCCCCATATGCCCCTTACACTGAATCTACTTACCTGGCTCCCCGCTCCTGGTCACCACACTGCCGCAGCTGCTTCACCCGGATGCGCGGATGTGTCGGGGGGAGCAGCCAATGGCAAGCAGTGATGGGGGTTGCCTCATTAGCGTCACCTGTGTGCTTGAATTCTACTTACATTCCATCATGTCTTAGGGCAGTGAGATGTGTCCTGACATCAGCAAGACATGCAACACTAATCACGCCCCTTGTTCTTACCAATGACACTTGAGCATCCTACATTATGCGGCTTCAATGCAGGACGTAACCTGCAAATTTACCACAAGGTGCAATGGTAGGCTAATAACTTTAGAATAAGGCATTTTAAAAACATGGTGGAGTCTGGAGAAAGTGATAGTGATTAGTGTCAGAACTCCTTTAAATAATGCTTTTCCAGGCAACAGTAGTAAAATATTAGTCCACATATATAGTTAAAGAGACTAAAAGAACATGCCAGCAGTCATCAGCTGCTAATATAACATACATACTCTAGAATTCCTGCATCCATTAGGTCTAACCATGTACAGTACACTGTAATCACTCAGCCCCAAGCTTATAGCAAATGCATCACCTGTTTGGCCCACCCAAAAGTGCTAACACTAGTGATGAGAATGCAAGATAACTATGTTATCAGTCATTCCAAACATATAACTGTTATTCAAGAACACTTGGCATCCCAACATTTGAGCTATTAAACTTCATTTTCTCACCTATACAATTGTATGGTTGGCAACACAGATATATGAACCCTTGTTTTCTCTTCACCTGTCTAATGGTTTTAGCGCTTGGGGGGAGTGAGTTAAATCTGATGACAAATGAGCTTTAATAAACTTATGGCCAGTCACCAATTCTAACCTCTTTTATTACGACTTCCTCTTCTCCACCTTTGGTCTTCACCTCTGTTCATTGCAAGTCATGTCATCAATGTAGTCAAAAATGTTTATATATATATATATATATATATATATATAGTATGGCAACGGCTTTCTGCACTCTTCCAATAGAATGCACATTCAGCTGAGAGGAACGTGTATATATATATATATATATATATATATATGAAGAAGTCAGGAGAGATAGCTGTTGGCTGACTGTTAAAGGCCAACAGTTAATAAATGTGTATAGGGGCCTTATGATTAGCCCTACACATCGATGACAGGCTTTTTAATGAATGGGTATAGGGGCCTTATAATTAGCCCTACACATAGATAGATGTCGGGCTTTTTTGGCATTCATGTGTTCTCAATAGGGATAGTGTAGTAAACCACATTTAGACTCCTCTGGAACCATCTTATCTCCCAAGAACAGAAGGATGAGGCACATTGAAATCCAACAGCCCGATCAAACTTTCCACTGACATCGGCCAACATGATTATATTTCCCTGCATGCCCTTGATCTCTTGTTGAATTGTTGCATCTCATTAAGGAGTTTGGCTTCCAACAATAGAAGTACAGAAAAGAAGGCAGTTGTAGTGTATACGCCAGTATACACTTGTAGGTAGGTTCAGCTTTGTCCATCAGTGTGCACCATTTACTTCAAAAAATACCGAATTGTAGAAATAAAAATTTTTTCACTGTAGATTTGCTTTGTAACTAGAAGCAGATAGCTTTGTGTATTTCTCTATTAAACAGCAGCAATTTGTTTTCCTGTGCAGTTTAACAGAAACATGTACTTTCAACTTAATTTTTCAGGAAAGAATAGCATCCTTATCAGTGACTAAGCCTTAATTACAGTATCTTCCTTTCATGTGCTCCAGCCGCATGCTGAAAACTTGTAGCCTTAGATACAGACAGAGGAATAACTATGTGGGGCAGATGTTTGACTGTTAGCCAGATGTTTTCGAATTGTAAGAGGGCTATTCAGCTTTACTATCTTGTCAGGGCTGAGTTTCCATCAAGAAGTGATTAAATGTATGCAATCAATCCCTTCTGAAACATGACCAGCATTTTCGAGGGCCAGTGCAACAAAAACACTGATTGAGAATGCTAAAACTGTCCACAGACATAGAATAATTGTAGGTAAAGTATCCATAGGGAAGCAGTGAACAACTCTGACCCCTATTAAAATTCATATCTAGCTCAGCTAAACATGCTTGGTTGGTTGGCTGGTTGAGTGAGGTGGCTCCCAGACATGTACAGTTGTCTTGGGGATGGGGCGTTTACAATCCAAACAAATAATTATGTTGGTCTGTTGAAAATGGAGGCAGAAAATAATAAGGTAACCCAGAAACGGGGCTTCCATATTTTGATGGTTATAAAAATGGAGGCAGAAGGGTATCAGCAACAAACAGAGGTATATCTAAGACAGCCTTATAACGTAGATCCATGACCCTTGGCCAGTTTTACAACCTTAATTTCCAAATAATGTACAAATAATGTAGTTCTTCTTGTAAGAAGAGTTCTGTACAGGTTTTGTCCAACCAGTAGCAAAAGGGATTCTCTCTCCAATGGCCCCATACCTGAAGTTTGGTATTCCTCTATGGCAGGCATGTCCAAACTCCGGCCCTCCAGATGTTGCAAAACTACAACTCCCATCATTCCTGGACAACCTACAGCTATCAACCTACAGAAGGGCATGATGGGAGTTGTAGTTCTGCAACACCTGGAGGGCCAGAGTTTGGACATGCCTGCTCTATGGTGTCTATTTCTCTCAGATAGATGTCATTCAGTTAGCTATCTCAACAGCAATGTATATATTTTTCTGCAGTCATCTTTTAGGGAGATTACCATGTTGCTTATATACAATACCCCACGTCATGAAAGTCATGTTCCTCTTCCCTCTTACCATGATGCTCTTGCCTATTGTAGTGATGTTCAGTTGTAATATATCACGAATTGTTATTGTGCAAGTTATCTTGTGATATCAGTCGAAACAGATGTCTTATGTACAACACTCCGGTAAACTAATTTAGCTGTAAGGCTTTTTTTCACGTTTATATTAGAAAAATACCTGAAGTGAAAGTAGATTTTGATAAGTCCAATTGATTAGAAGGTGTTCTGGTTTTCTTGCCTAATTTGATCAACATGATAATGGGCCTGTGTCAGTTTAACTTTTATTGTTTTATTATATTGTACAGAAAATAATGAGCAATTTAAGCGACTGGAACTTTCGTGGGGGAATATAATACAATGACTCATAGCAAAGCAAAAAGCAGTTTAAATTTAATGAAATACAGTTTCAGATGGTCAGATAACTGTAATAGTAAACTGAATGACTGTTTCTTCAAGTTTAAGACATATACTTTTATGGCAGTGTGTTTACTTGGATTATGTTTCAGCCAAAAATCCACTTAAATTGGGTATTTAATAGTAGATATATACCATGCAAATGTAAAACCAGCATTAAGTCCCAGCATGTCCCATGCCCCAAGTCTTTTACATGTATGCTTGGCAGTGAGAGCAGAGCCATAAGCCAAAGATCACTCCCTTTCTTCCTCCTGTTGGTGCCAGGAGGAGCTTAGTCGCTGCTGTCAATATGTTGAAATATCATCCTGCTTTAAAGTGCACAGTGCCTATTTGGAGATCTAAAGTTTTCTGCTGCTAGACTCTACTCTTTGGAGTATTTCTCCTAAAAAAATGAATATATCATTAGACCGTTCAGCATCTAAGACCTATACAGGCAGCAAACTCCATCCATTTTAAACCTATAGCTTTAGAAATGAAGACTTGTGTTAGAATTGTATAAGTATTTGCTGCTCTGTAAAACTAAGATATCATTTCTAGACAGTCTATAAAGGCCACCATGTGACCGTTCAATATCTAAGACCTATGGAGGCAGTGTGGCAGTCTTTTATTCTTATCCACTGTGCTAGACTCCTTCTGCATCCAACCTGTTGGGATTCTGAGCTAGTTTTTCTCGGCCTCTCTTAAGGTGGAGGTGTGGAATACAGCCTGCAGCAAGATTTGTTTAAAGAATAAATCTTGCCTGCGTGTTCTCTATTCATCAAACATGAATGTCAACAAAACCTCAATTTCCAGACTCATGCATTTTGCAAACCCTCCCTTTTCTTTCCTTTTTCCCTCTAGAGCCAGAGTTGTGAAATGTGAAATCTTGACTTGCAGATGTTTTGTGGTCTAATTAATATGCAGAAATGCATAGCTTTACTTTGAGCAAGGCTGTGTATTGATACAAGCCTATTAGCAAGCACAAGCAAGCACATTAAACGTAGCCTGTTCCATTCACATGTAATATATTGTGTGTCCATTCATACTGATTTATCCTTTTCATACTTTGTACTCATGCGTTATCAGTACTTTTTAGTAATAGGGTTTGTTCTCTGGTGACTTGTGAGCTCCAAGAAAACTTAAAGGGGCTTTCCTGGAAACCCAGTGGGTCCTGCAAGCCCACCTTAATTACTCAGAACACCCCTGTAGGAGAAAGTTTGTAATATACGTACTGTTCAGAAGTTGTGTGCATCTGCCTTCAAGGAACCTGGTCAAGTGGTGCGTCTCTTCTAAAAAATACAGCTTTTGCCGATATCACGTCCTTTACCAGGATGGGTCATCACTTCTACTGTGGACAGGGCCAGGACTATTCCTCTCCATTGCACATGCGGGGATGAGGTGGATTCCAAAGTTTCTGCAGGGAGAGGATTAATTCTGGCCCTGTCCACAGTGGAAGTGACATTTTATCCATGGCCATTCCAACCAGGATGTGGCATCGGTGGAAGCTGTGTTTTCAGAAGAGGAGTGTTATGTGATTGGTTTCTCAGGCGGCTGATCCATACAACTTTGGAATAGTAAGTATATTGCAGACTTTCTCTTGAAATGTGTAATTAAGGTGGCTTTGCGGGATCTGCTGGGTTCTGAAAAATGCCTTTAAAAACCCACTCATTCATTATAGAGTGCACCGTTCACAGTCACTTTGATAGTACTCTAAGAGTATGTCATGGGGGATATTGGGGTCAAATGCTGTCGTACTGTACCTTTATCTATTTTTTATGGACTAAAGCATTGCAAGGCTAGATTTAGTTTCATAATACATGTATACAAAGTAAGCAGGTAGTACATTTATGTGATATCCAGTTTTACATTTATAGGCTTCTCCGCTCTATTAAATTCAAGATGAAGCATCTTACTTTTCTTTATTTACTGAAGTCGACCCATCAAATTTCCCAGGGTATAATATCTTATGTCATAGATATGAGATAGGAAGAGAAGAGCTACACGGAGTACCGTCAATTGCAGGTGTTTGGTTTATGCCGTGTAAGGTTTGAATAATACTCTTTAAGTGAATGTACTGGGCTGACATCTCTAAAGCGTGTGTCCATGTGAATCATAGTCTCTATAAAACATTGAAATGGTGGTACAATACTGCAGGGAAAAGAATGCTAGAAATCAAAGTAGATGCCGCATGTTAAGTAGTAGGGGAAAAAATCATTTTAGCTACTGGTGTTATGGCATGGAGAAGGAGAGAGGCACTTGTGGAGCCATACTGCAATGGGTTTACACTTTATTTAAGATTCATAATGGTTTAAATATTTTTTTATTTATAAGGGATTGTGCTAAGTTGTAAACATATCCCATGTTCATAGGATCATCCCCATTGGACTGCTGAAGAGAAACTGAGTACAGTGCTTGGCAATCTCCAACAGTTCCATAGAGATGAATAGAGCATGAGCAAGCTACTCCTTTCATACAGTGATACAAAAGACCCCCATTCTCATGATTGTGGGTGTTCTGAAAGTTGGATCCCACTGATCAGATACTTATAGTATAGCACAGGGATGGCCAACCTGCAGCTCTCCAGCTGTTGCAAAACTACAACTCCCAGCATGCCCAGACAGCCTACAGCTATCATCCTACAGCAGGGAATTGTGGGAATTGTAGTTTTGCAACAGCTGGAGAGGCGAAGGTTGGCCAGCCCTGGTATACCATTTTTAGGAACACATACTTAACCTAAAGTTCTCATTCATATTAAAGCAAAGTTGGCTGGCCAACTATCTTATGTGTGTATGGACTTTCTGACTTACAGTCCAGAGATGATGTCAGGGTAAGGAATGGTCAGGCAAGTTGAATTTCAAAGCCTGATCCTTTTGTTCTCAGACATGCTTGGCAGTGGCTTACACCTCTCTCATGGGGGGATAGGGTTATTTAGCTACTGAAGGTAACTTAACTTGTTTATATACTGTATCACATTGACCGGTGATAATTTTAGCTGAATTACATATATTATTGTATTGCTTGTAGGACAGACTTTATACAGTACTTGACCATGGTCCATGAGAAGAAACTCAGGATATACCCTCTTCTGATCTATGTCTCAAAGAACATGGACCTGGAAACCATTGTAGACAATTGTCTATGTTGGTATCCAGGTCTATGTCAAACACAGACCTTAAAAATTGTTGTACGCCCTAGAGATCAGTGAATTAAATGCAATTTTCCCTGATGTAAGAGATATATTATCAATTTGTATTGTATACTACACAAAAAAGGGGGTCAGTCAGCACGTCCCTGAAGGCAGGTGCACGTAGCGGAATATACATACAAACACAGAAAAAATGCAACAGCACTCTGCAACCAGCACTCTTCCCTGCCTATATGCTGGAAAAGTGAGGCATCAGTGTACATTTTGATCAAAAGGTAATAAGCCACTCGCCGCGCCAAGGTCGCCTCAATGAGTGGTCCTAACGCTAAATCCTACCTGTTATGGGCCATGACAGCCACAAAAAATCCAGGTAGTGCAGGCCCAGCATATATGCTGGATCCACCTTGCTTAGTAACCCTGTTTGGTGACATAACAGCCTCCATTAGATCCAGGGATGCAGGTATCAGCATGCACGCTGAGCCCACCATGTCCTCCTCCTGGAGCCAAAATGGCTACTAGTAGGGGAAAGCTGAGCTTTATACTTACTCTGTTTAAAACCAGCCTCTGTATTGTATACTAGTGTTTTCCTACTTTATTGCAATCACATGTGAAACACATACTACATTATCACTAAACTCTACTTTGGATTTATCCATGTTATACAGCTGCTATACCTTAATTTACATGTACAACGTGACCTTGAAAAACATTATCCTTCTTCTATGGATCAAGCTTTCCTGAGACATGCCAGCAAGTTTACATTATGGCAAAGTATTTAAATGAACCTGCAGGCTGGCACAGTGGTGCATTACTGGGAATTATAATCAAAGAGGTGGCTTATTGTGGAGATTAGTTCAGTCTGTGCAACTGATTTTGCCTAAAGGAGAAAAGGAAAAGTTGAAAGAAGCTGTATCAGACATAAACTGGGGAGAGATCTTTCCTTTCTTTGGAAAACCTTTCAAAGATGGTGCTACATTGGGATTGCTTTCAGCACTCAGTTGTCACCCACTTGCTTTTATTCAGAAAAATATTTGCACATCTAGAAATGTACTGAAGGTTAGATACAGTGTAACTAATGGGAGGAATGAACCCATTTATAATCATATGCTCATCATTGCTATTAAATGCCTGATTGCTCAAAGGGCTAGTAATTTTACATTTATGAGACTGACTTAGATAGATATGGGTTTACAAATGCTTTGTTCACATGTTGCGTCTTTTTAAGCTATGTTTTTACCATTTTTATTTTGTAAAACTGACAGGAAATGATGTTACCAAAGCAAAGACTGTGTCAAGAACATCACATGTTAAAAACTACAAATCCAAACCTTAATGAGATTGCCCTTTTTGGAAAACCTCTTTGCATATGTCCTACTATCTGGGGTGGGGGGGGGGCGCAACTAATTCTTCCCCTAATCGGCATAAGTCGATTAGGGTTGGGGGGTGGGGGGGTGTAAGAGAAGCTAGGCCAATGGCAATCAGCTGATCAATTTTAATGAAATTTTATATGATTTTCCCTTAAAGGGGTTATCCCATGACTAATGTAAAAATTAAAATCAGATATCTTACAGTACATGACAATCTCTTTGTAACAAAGCTAGAACCAGCCCTGTACCTCACATGAATTAAAAGATCTCCCCATCCATTGCTTCAGTTGTTCTGCTAGATTCTCTTCAGCCTGGCAGCTCAAGGGTGTTTTCTTTCTTAAGGAGCATGTATTTCCCGCTGCAGCTCTCTCCCTGTAACTGCCACAGCTTCTAACAGAAGATAGGGCTGCTGACAATTGAAGATTTAAACTGAGAGTGTGGGACAAGAAATAAGAAAGAAAACAAACAGCAGGTGGCGCTATACAGATACATTAGATTGAATAACTCAGTGGCTATAGTCTACTTTAATTAGATGCTGGTTTGAAAAATTTAGAATATTGTTCATGGCACAACCCTTTTAACTATCTGGACAAGTTTTTTGGAATACAGTAGATACAGAAGATACCTCCTAGTTACTGTCACTTACTGTACATGTGTTTCCAGTGCTAATCATTTTGTGTTTGGGGTAAAACCCACTACTGTGGGAATAAGTCATTCTATTACTTATGATTTTTGCACCATCCTCAGTGTTTTCTGCCATTGCATACCCTTGATTGTTTTTGTAGCTGGTAGTAAATACTTTCAGAACAATGATATCTTGTAAGAACATTGGTAGGATGACTAACTAGTCAACATAAGGAAAGATCAGAGAGATCGCTGACTTGCAGTGCATTTAATAAGCATCTACCATCTGAATTTGTAAAGCATATTTTAAAGTAGAAAACAGTCACACTTACATCTGAAATAACTATGCAATGCTCTCTTGGGAAGGGATAACAGTTTTACTGACAGATTTGCGGCTAAGTTTTAAGAAAAATAGAACAGATGGTTCCTGCATAGAACTAGAAGCACATATTCCTCTCATTTCTTTTATAACACAATCGCACAAGAGTTGCTATGGATGTTGGCTGCAGAATTAATGGTTTAAGTAACTCATGCCGAGTTGTAGGTATATATGGCTCAGACATGTCACTGGTCCCATGTACACATTAACATCTGCATCTAAAATATGTGAACAGATAGATACACCAGACACAGTCTATGTAATTTGGATATAAAGCTTGTAAATTTAAGAGATTAAGGAAAATAAAGATCAGCTGGTAAAGAAAAACTGCAGTTGAGTTCTCTTAGGTTATCAGGGTTATAAAAAAAAGGGACACAAATATTACCTAAGAAAAAAACACTATTACCTCTACCTCGACCGATCCAGCAGAGTTGTTCCAGTTTAGCTGCCTGCACATGACTGCTGCAGCCAATACACTGGGCCCAGGGGCTGCTCATCGATGAGCCATGATGAGATTAACTACAGCATGTGACCACTGGGGCTAGTGATTGGCTGCTGTGGTGACACATAATCATTACAAAGACATAAACAAAGACAGGCAAAGACCTCTGCATTGGATCTGCATGGGATTAAAGAGGGGAATAATGTGTGTTTTTTATAACATTTACCTCCTTTTCAGTTTATTTTTCTTAGAAACAGCATAACCCCCTTTAAAAGGATTGTACCATCAAGAATCCCTCCCAGTCACAGGACAGCAAGCTCTGAAAGACTTAAAGGGGTTATCCCATGATTATTGAAAAAAATGAAAGTCAGACATAATCTAGTACATAATCTCTTTCTAACAAAGCTAGAACCAGCCCTGTACCTCACATGGATCCAGAGATCTGCTCATTTATTGCTCTTCTAGATTTATATCAAGCTGAGAGCTCAAGGGGAGTGTCTTTTCTGCTGCAGCTAAGGGGGCGTGTCCATGCTCTCCCTATCACAGCTCAGGAGACGTGTCCATGCTCTCCCTATCACAGCTCAGGGGGCGTGTCCATGCTCTCCCTATCACAGCTCAGGAGGCAGTAGAAGAATGAAACTGAGCATGTGCGGCCATCTCAGTAAGCCGGACAAAGAAAAAGAGCAAAGAGCAGGTGGCGCTATACAGATACATTTAATTGAAAAGCTCACTGGCTATACTACAATTATATGCAGTTACAAAAGTATTAAGATGCAGGTGCTGGTTTGAAAACTGTAGAATATTTTTCGTGGGACAACCCCTTTAACTTGGTTGGATGGTGGTCTCATTACTGCAGTAATTAGAGGATCATGAAAAGAAAACAAACATCACGCACAAATCTATTTAAGGTGTCATTATTATCATTGTACAGTGATACAGTTTAAGTACAGTAGGTCTTTGAGGTGGGAAAGTGATTTGCTATATATATGGTGGATCCAGCAAGAATGAAAAGTAGAAGTCCCTCCTTTATATTTCTCAGTCCCTTCCAACCCACTTCTGTATTTCGCTCAGACAACTGTACGAAAAATCTGTGTGTGACCACCCTAAAGGTGGCTTTATGAAGGTGAAGAAAAAAGAGGCGTGTCTTTGTCTGTTCCTCCTGGAAATGTATACATAAATTGACAACTGGGTGTTACGGTCTGGCCCAGACAGCGGTGATTGGACAGTGTCAGACAGTGTAAGGACACACCCCTGAATAGTAACATCTGTCAATTTATTCATAAATTCTAAGAGCAGCACAATGCAGAGTTTGAGGAAAGATGCTCCAGAATTTTTATTTTATGAGTAATGCAAGTAATTACTAAAATAGACATGTCAGGAGAACTGAAGGTCCTCTATAAGTAGTTTAAAGGGGTTACTCAAGTTTAAACTTCTTAGACCCCTTCAAAGTGGTGGACCTGTGAAAAGGTTTTTACTTACCTGGTCCCTGCCCTTGGGTTTCGGCTCCATCTCTCCATGGCCACCTCTGCAGGTCCTGGGTCTCTGGAAATCAACATCCTATTGATGAGTAGGCCACGTGACCACTGCGGTCAATCACTGGCCACAGTAGTGATGTGTCACCCATGCGGTATGTCTCTGGGTCACATCTCTTGGCTGCAGTGGTCATGTGATGCCTGTCAACAGGATTTTGATTCTCAGACACCTGGGACCTGCAGTGGTGGCCATGTAATCGATGATGCAGGAACCCAGGCAAGAATGAACCCCACCATGGGTATGCCACCCTGAAGAGGTCTGTTTAAATCTGGATAACCCCTTTAAGCTTTTAGATGTTTTCCTCCTGCATACCAGCTGAAGGAATGCTGTACATAAAACATTTCTACAACTTCCAGGTGAACAGCGTTCTTGTGTACACTTGCCAGGTTGCTGATCAGAAGCTGTAGCGGCTGTACGTAAAGTAAGATATAGTATAGCTAAATATGTGTTAATGGTCAATCATGGCAAATGAAAAGTTAGGCACGTAATATGTATTAATGTTATAGAATTAGCCATCGTTAGGATGATTTTAAGAACATGTGCCTTATCAAGTATCAAAATGAGTTTACAGTCCTCGATTTCCTCTGCCTGGTAGTGATTACTGACATTACCGCCGATGCAAGTTTCAGTGTGGGGCTGTTTTTTTTTAGCTAGATCTACTAATAAAATGTGCTTTGTTATGTCTCCGTGCAGATTTTATGTTTGATTGTTCGCAGGTTTACACATTGCCTGGATTACGGGAGTATTTTCCTATATAGTACATTGCAGCCAGAATCCGAACAGACTGCCAATTCTTAAACACCAATCCATGGCAGCATTATGAAAACAGGCCTCCGCACGCTCTGGCATATGGCATTTAAACCACCTTCCAGCTGATATTTGCAGACAGAAAGGTCAAGGAATTTGCAGGATTTCTCTGTTCCAAGTGCGGCTTTTCTGATGTCTGCTGACCAACTGGAAGGTGTCTTTTTATTCATCGCCGACTTTAAAGCAGCTTTACGTACTCCCAACATGTTCACTCCACATGTTTCATTTTTACAATGCAAATATACGGCACATAATATGCCAGTGGAAGCCCCCCACCAAGGGTAATCCGCAGGGTAGCGTCTCAGTGTGGTGCTCATTAACTGTTCTGCATGTCAAAGAGGACCTTTAACAGTGTCATGTCTAACAGTACGACATTGGGAGCGATGCATGATAAGAGAAGCACAGGTGGGAAAACGCAAGACACAGATGTAATATCTCTTCACAGCTAAGGTGTATTATGCTACACTAGATATTTCTGTACAGGAGCTCATTACCACATAGGAACTAAGCCACTATGCGTTGCATATTTTACCGCATTTCACATTGTAAAATAAGCTTCCATTTTTAGAGAAAGTAAGTATAGTTTTCTTTAGTATACTAAATCAGTCAGGTATAGCTGCATTTTATAGTAAGTAGTTTTCTTTATTATAGTAAATCAGTCAGATATAGTTGCATTTTATTAGTATATATGAAAACCAATTAGAAATAATCTGCGTTTTGCTTCCGGTTTTGAGATCTGGCAGAAGATCTCATAACCGGAGGAAAACGCATCCATTTGAATAGTACAACCGGCTGCATCCTTTCAGAATGGCTCCAGTTGCATAATATTGAAAATGAACATGCCAGATCTAGCATCAAAAACCATTGTAAGTCAATGGGCGACAGATCCGTTTTTTTCATGTCCTAAAAAAACCCAGAATCTGGTACCATTGACTTACATAGTTTTTGATGCCAGATCCAAAATGTTCAGTTGCCCATGCCGCATACAAAAATACTGCAAAAAAACTTTTTGGTGCCATAACAGCCTCCATTAGATCCAGGGACAAAGTAGCCTAACCAGGAGCGTAGCTAATGGCTCATGGGCCCTGGTGCAATAGTTCAGCTTGGGCCCCCCCTCCCTCAGTGCTTTGTGTGTCTTCCTATGCGGCACAAGGGTCTTTGGGCCCCTTAGGCTCCTGGGCCCGGTAGCGACTGCTACCTCAGCACCCCCTATAGCTACGCCCATGAGCCTAACATAGTAACATAGCTTATAAGGCTAAAAAAAAACATCTGTCCATCCAGTTCAGCCTCTTATCCTTTAAAGTTGATCCAGAGGAAGGCAAAAAACCCCTGTGAGGTAGAACCCAATTTTCTTCATTTTAGGGGGAAAAAATTCCTTACCGACTCCAATCATGCAATTAGAATAACTCCCTGGATCAACGACCCCTCTCTGGTAGCTATAGCCTGTAATATTATTACACTCCAGAAATACATCCAGGCCCCTCTTGAACTCTTTTAGTGAACTCGTCATCACCACCTCCTCAGGCAAAGAGTTCCACAGTCTCACTGCTCTTACCGTAAAGAATCCTCTTCTATGTTTGTGTACAAACCTTCTTTCCTCCAGACGCAGAGTATGTCCCCTCGTCACAGTCACTGGGGATAAATAGATGATGGGAGAGATGTCTGTACTGACCCCTGATATATTTATACATAGTTATTAGATCTCCCCTCAGTCGTCTTTTTTCTAAAGTGAATAACCCTAATTTTGATAATTTTTCTGGGTACTAAAGTCCACCCATTCCAGTTATTACTTTAATTGTCCTCTCTAGCTTTGAGGGCAGATAATATGGAGGGAAACAGCCGCAAGAGCATTCTGCCTCCCATGTGCTCTCCTGCAGTTCCCAGAGAATCCTGTCCCTGAAGGTCTGCTTAATGGGATCATACATACGTCATAGCCACATGTAAATATGTTCTCCAATCATCTAGCCAATCAGCAAACACTCGTCATTGATCACATCTTATATTTGGACATAAGAGTGATCATTAGTCAGCAACACATCTGATTGTGTAAACTGTATGGGGATGAATGATCGTACTAGTGATCATTTGTCCCCATATGATAGGATGATACATTTGGATATACGAAACAAGTGCCAATCGATAGGCTATGTCGTTTATTGCCACTCAGATTATCAATATCCAGGTATGTAAAAGAAACATAATAGAAGCACTCTAACTTCAGACCCACTATATGCCATATTTTACATTTTGGGTAGAAGAGTAGCGGCTGCAATTACAGACACGTAAATGACACATACATGCAAAGAGCTCCTAGATCTGTGTTTTAGCATTGCTATGCTTGTATTTGGTAATTTTGGATGTAACATAGCACTTAACTATCTGATTGTACTGTAACCGGGATGTCTTATTCAGCCATAACCCAATTTCACAGCTCTTAGTCTTAAAATGTGGTAATTTTGAAGTCGTACAGATGTGAAAATTACCTATAGTTAGCTACTAAAGTTATGATGTGTGAATTACATGTGTTAAAATTAGTCTCAAAAGTAGTCTCTCTTGGATAATTCAGCAGTATATTTGATTGGAACATGCTGCAACATAGAAATGTCACTGCTTCTATCTCGATCCCATGAAAAGGCAGTAATCATAATACTTATGCCAAAAATGGCAGAGATAGATACAGATGTAGCAGTGCTAAACTGGAGTGTGATAGCACATCACAAAAAAGCTAAAAATTAAATTAAAAGTTTGTTGACATAGTATTCTGACTTTTTTATACTGATGACCTACCTTCTAAATAGGTCATCAGTATCTGATCAGTGGCGTCCTTCAACCAAAACCCCCACAGATCAGCTGTTTCTGAAGGCTATAGCACTCATGTGGCCAATGCAGCTTTTTAGCAGCTTACCTTAGGCCAGTGACATTATGTTCATCGGTCACATGACCTAGGCACAGCTCAGTCCTATTCAAGTGAATGGGGCTGAGCTGCGATACTATGTACAACACTGTGATTGCTGAGCTGTGAGGAGGCAACGTCACTCACAGGAGCACCACAGTCTTCTCAAGCGGCTGATCATCTAATCGCTGGGTGTATGTTCAGGATAGTTCATCAGTCTAAAAAATCTGAAAACCCCTTTAACTCATTAAGATTCAAGATGAGGATATCTACATATATAGGTGCAGTGCTGGATTTCGAGTGCTGCCTCATTTTTTCCTTATGTGGATATCTTAGTGGACAGGGGCGTAGCTATAGGGGGTGCAGAGGTAGCAGTCGCTACCGGGCCCAGGAGCCTGAGAGGGCCCAAAGACACTTGCGCTGCATAAGAAGACACCGGTATTATAGAAAGTGCATGCTGGTCAAGTTATACCTCTGGCTGGAGGGAAGGGGTAAGGTCAAGAATTTGGCATGGGGGTAGAGGGGCTGTTCCAATTTTCGTCTGGTTCTTCCCTGGCCACAAAGCCCTGAGGGGCCCCCTGCCCAAGCTGAACTCTTGCACCAGGGCCCATGAGCCTTTAGCTACGCCCTTATTAGTGCAGTTAGTGCAGCCTTTTTCTGTGCGGGCATGCTGGGAGTTGTAGTTTTGCAACAGCTGGAGGCACACTGGTTGGGAAACACTGTGTTAGTGGACCTAGTATCCAGGGTTCCTGAGGCATTGTTCCCTCCTCTTAAGTGAATGTTTGGCTATTTTTTTTCCATTTAGTTTACATCTGTAGATAGATAGATAGATAGCTAGATAGATAGATAATAGATAGATTAATGGTGATACCGTAATGGAAAACATGAAAGAACAGCTCTGCATCTGCTTCTTTATCACACAGCATACTGGTATGTTAAGATGAAGTATGGTTAAGGCTTCCATTCTAAATCATGAATCTGCTTGCCTTGGATAGTATCATGTGCTAGAACAGATTTTGGCATCTGATGCTGGTGTGCATGTTCTGCCACCACATCACAGCTTTTTCCACTTAGAATTAATTTTATTCAAATGAAAAATAGTGCTGTATGCAGTAACATGATAAGCCCCGGTTCAGTAGAATCTGTATTCCATATTGCTCCATAGTAGCTCCTTCTGAAACATGTTTAGAGGTCCCTCATGACCTTGTTAAGACAGAACTGTCCCCTTTTTCCCACCCTAAATCTTACAAACTGACTACTGGTAATTTCTATAATTTACCAAAAGTCCCAAAACAAGTTGGAGTCATTTGTTAAGAGCTTTAACTAGAGGGAAATCATTTAGACTTTATACTTTAAGTCTGCCTAACTTCCGGTGGGTGGCCAAGCCTTTCATTTATTCTGTATGGTATGGTAGTACACTAGAGTACAGGAGGGCAATCTAACTGAACGTATTTGTGCCTGTGTATGCAGCATAGTTATACCCTTCATACTAGATAGTAGAATCATGCTAGGTTTCACTATTATTTTATGAGGTTTATGGTGATGCTCAGGGATGTTTTACAAACTCCATGAGACTGTCCTATAGCAGAGGTTGAGGACCACGCAAGATTTTAGGTATTGATAAGTAATGCAAAGTCTTAGTTGCTTGCACAGATTTCTCAGTAAACACATTGTGCACTACTTGAAGCCAAGTAAACCATTATACCATCAGTATTTTGCTGTGATCTAGAATTTCTAATGATATGGGTCAGAGAAGGGACTTGAATCTGTTCACTGAAAGCTCTAAGATTTTCCCTCTGGATTAACAAATGGGGCACAAGAAGAGCCAAAGCAAAAACTGATCTCCATTAACCAAACGTGTTTCTTCGGATCATGTTACAATATTACTAAAAATCAAGAGCTGTAATCAAAGAACTAAGGTAACCATTGCCAAAAAAAAGACCTTCCTTAGGGTGAAGGACTTTAAATCTGGGCTCCTGTTCAAGCTTATAAACCGTGTACAAAGCTGAATCCAAATTCAAGGATGCAGAAGGGGCTGTCATGATAACAGGGAGTGTAACATTGCCTACAGCTTGTATTATTTCTTAAACATTTTCTTATTTGAATGTGGGCACTCCTATGTAACATCACTTAAGGCACTAGACGTCATAATTCATTTTGTCTGCTGTGCGTCTCGTCTCCACTCTTAATAACCTCCAGGAGTAAATGCCTAGAAGTGCTGGTACCCTGGATACAGTTTTGATGATCTCAGCCATAACTGGTATGCAGCCTCAGCAAACTGATAGGACATGCCAGATGAATCACTTCTTGGAGAAGTCATTTGCCCATTAGCTTTGTTTAATGTATTTTTTATTGCATAGCGTTTTTTTTTTATTAATTTCCTCATAATGCATGCTGTTGTTCAGGGTGCCAGATCATTGGAAATCACCACTTCTAGGAAATAGTGACCAGGAAGGTTAATGGCCATTATATACTAAAACCCATCAGCTGTCACCATGCACGGAAATACATTTCCCAGCATATTCCTTTCTAATTTATTGTTTTCAATTAACATATATATTAAGTGGTAACATTACATGTTAAGCATAAAGGTTTGTATAACCATAGCATTCCTTCACAAGATCAATGGTAGTCTTAAAACTTTAACCAGTTCAAGACTGGGCCAGTTACAATACCTCCCTTCATGATGAGGCGCATTTTCCATTTTTTTAAGTACATGTGTCTTGGAAAGCCGTGACTTTTTTTTTCTGTTTGACTATGGAAATATATATATATTTTTAGGTGATACTTGGGGCTTTCTTTTCATTTCATTGATTATTTTTGTATTTTTTTTTTACAAAAAGGAAAAATGTAAAACAAAATGGAAAAAATAGTATGTTTTTCACATTTGTAAAAATTTTTATTTTGTTAAAAGTGCAATGTGCAACAATTTAATTTTTGTATGTCTTCTTTCCAAATGTTAAATTTTAATATATGGGATGTATGGCTTATGGTGGCTGGGAGGTGGCTAAAAGCTGCCTTTTTAATTTAATTACTTTTTTATTTTCTGTTCATTTTTTAACTTTTTAACTTTAATTTTACACTTTTTGCCCTGCTATAATGTTATACAAGGCCTTTGGGGGATATTTAACATTCCTTTTTTTAATTATTAGTGCTGATTTCTCCAGTGACTGGGGCAGACATAGTAGCCCAATTACAGGGAGAATACAACCCCCAGTACATTGCTGCACAGCCTCAGTGCAGAGCTGATCTTGGTCTGTAAGCAGCTTGCGCAGTCACCCAGCCTCCAGCGATTACATAACCGCTGGGCCGAGAGCAGGAAGCTGCATTTCCACTTCCTGATCTCTATACGCATTGAGCGCATATTGAGCTCTGTGAATAGAGAGTCGGGGAAGGCAGGGATGATGACAGAACTTCCCTGCCTTCTCTCAGGTGAGCCCTGCTGTCACCAACATCCTGCTCCCACAGCTGCATGATAAGCATGATAAGCATGAAGCTGCGGTCTCTGCACGGATGTTTTAAAACCTCTGGGCGGAGATAGGTTTGACAACTGAGCGTCCTTACACAGTTTACACTGATTGGGCAATGTCATACTGTACTTCGACTCACCCCCAACAGGTGGCATCCAATTGTCAACTTATGCATACATTTCTAGGAGACGTGACTGAGGAACGGCCCCGCATAGAGACCTATAAAAGATGCTCCAGAATTATTATTGTATGGGCAATACAATTATTTACTGCCACAGGTATGTCGGGAAAAATGACCAATCTTCTAAGTAAATAGACTTTTATATGTTTGGTAAGGTACTGGTGGCACATTGGCAATAAACTTTTAATAATCCACAATGTTAAGGAAGATGGAGCACCCTGTACATTGAGAAAGATCTTGTTCTACTGAAGCCGAATTTTGTGATTCGATTCAGGGGGATCAAGGAGAGTCAAGAGAAATAAAGACTTTTCTAGGAAATCAGGACACTTTCATTTCTGGCAGAATTTATTCAGACCCAAATAGAACAGGAAGACAATTCAATCAAATTGGACTTCCCGTCACATGAGTAGCTCAGGTTGCTGCTTCATTATACTTACAGTATATACTGCAGCTCTGCCTGTTCAGATGGCTTGCTGTGCATATGCAGGAGCCCACCATAAGCACCCTGGGAAGCCGATGCATATAATATTATTTCTATTACAGCAAAGGCAGAATAAATAAGAAAACATCAAAGATAAAAAGATCACGTGGCAGCCACCACCCGAAGCCTAATGTAAATGAGCCTTAGTAAGGGGGGAGCCAGGAGGTCCAATTTAATTAAAGGTGCATACTGCAAAAAAAAACAGTTGTGATTATAACTTAAAGTGGGCAACTTCTTTAAAGGGAACCTGTCACTGGAAAATTCACCGATAAACCAGGCATGCTGCCTTGTAGGACTCACTCTGCTGAATATAATGATAACTCTCACTTGGTGATCTGTTGCCTTATTGTGGAGAAATAGTACTTTTAATACATATGCTAATGAGCTGATTTGAGTCCAGTAGTTGATAGGAGTCCGGCGTTTTTTCTATTCAGACCTGTAGTCCCTCCCCTATTCACTTCTATAGATATAAAGGGGCGTGGTTTATTACATCCTTAATTCCTTTTAATAATTGGTGGGAAAATGAATAACAGGGAATGCTAAGGTATTATATTACTAAGGTAAAAAAAGGGGGAGGAATGTACTACTGAAGTTAGTAATTATAATAAGGGCTAGTTTGTTCATGGGGTGTTAAACACATGTTTGATGAACAATTATTTAAATGAAGGATGTAATAAAGTGAATAGGGGAGGGGCTACAGCTCTGAATAGAAAAAACGCTGGACTCATATCAACTACTGGACTCAAATCAGCTCATTAGCATATGAATTAAAAGTACTATTTCTCCACAATAAAGCAACAGATCACCAAGTGAGAGTTATCATTATATTCAGCGGAGTGGACCCTACAAGGCAGCGTGCCTGGTATATCAGTGAAAAAACTATTACCAAAAAGTTGGTAATAGTTTTTGCTATGCTAGGGAGATGGTGGCATTTATTTTAATCATTTAAGGGGTTATTTGGGATTTTGATATTGATGGCCTATACTTATGAGGGGACAGGATAGCGGCATGGAATCCTTGAACCTCTACTGATCAGGCCATGATGCTCCAGTGAGAACTGCAGCATCCCAGTAGTTTACCAAGCACAGCACCGTACATTGTATAGTGGCTGTACTTAGTATCGCATTCACTTGGGCCTGAGCTGCACATAGGTCATGTAACTGATAAATGGGACATCACTGGCCTAGGGAGAGGCTATGACATCCACCAGAGCTCTGTGGCCTCCTTATACAGCTAATCACAAGTGGGAGTTGGACCCCCACTGATAAGCCAACACTATCAATATCTTGGAAAATCCCTTTAAATAAACATGCATTGCCTAAAATGAAGATATAAGTCAATGCAGATATTACATCTAAAGGGATAATTAGTATATAATATCTATTATTGTGCTTATATCTTTTTTTATGTTGGATTTTAATTTTACAAATTCAATTGAAAAACAGGCCTCTGTCTTTTAGATGGTGTGACTGTGCTCATGCATTGCAGGATATCAGTCATACTTTGTGTGCGGTACATAGCGTCCAGAAACTAATTAGATATTAACGTGGGTGTCAGTTTTATCTGTTTACTTCGAATGAAACATTAAACAAAAGCAAAGTAAATTGAGAAACCTCTCGTTCCAGGGATTGCACAAGTCCCTGATCGGCTAAGCTTAGCACAACTGTATATATATTTGACCACATCTCTTTGTACAATGTGGATTTTTTAATGGATAACTATCCCATCTATAAATAATTATCTTAAAGTTCCTCTTCACCTGTAGTTTTTTCTGAATAAGATTAAAAACGATGTAGAGGCATATAAAATACAAGAGATGCCCAGAAAGTAATAGAATGTAACCTGTTATGGGTTGTTTTGACAAGTAGTAATTCTAAACTTTTGTTGATAACGTTGCCTGTTAGGGTATATTCACACATGCAGGGTTTGATTAGGTTTTGATTTTTTCTTTTTTAATGAGGTTAATGAAACCAAAACCAGGGATGGATTCAAAATGAGAAGTAGTATCCGTCCTTAAAGGGGTTGTGCAGTTACAGCACATAAATGCATCTAGTAATATTCATTATCACACAGCACTGATGTCGGATAGTTTAATATGAATAATTCATGTTCACATGCAGGTGAACATGGCGGTGCGCTCAGAAAATGGCCGCTAATAGAGGATTCTCCCTTCTAGCCAGATCAGTTCATTCTGTATTGAGATCATTGGAAGAAGCATATTTGAATACCCAGCCCTCATGGGATTGTGTTTGCTAAACATTATAATTAACCTCCAGTGATGAATTGCTCAGCTCGTAAATCCACAATGATACACATTACCATGTTTAGGATAGATGCTATCATTTACATATGACACACAATTATACATCTTGATTAGGTCAGCGTTCCCGGGTGGCTGCTTTTATTAACTAGGATTGGCCCTTACGCAAATAATGTTGCCACTCCGATACAGTAAAGATAAAATGTCTTAGCATTGTGAATGACATTAGATCCTTCCTTGTTTTTCTAGGCCTTTCCTTCACACAAAATGCAATTATTTCAGATTGTATAGAACAGTTCCTAAGACTTGCCCCAGATTACACTGAGAATGAATAATGAAACTTTTTTTTCTGATTGAATAACTTTGAGAGACAGAATAAAGTTTCTTTACATGGCCGACAGTCATGGGAATGAGGATAGGTCACCAAATAAGATTCCGTTTTAACTAGAGGTGAGCGAATTTCGGTACATTTAATTTGAGTCCGATTCGATTTGGGCCCAAATCAATTCGACCCGAATTGAAAGCACTTAAGTCTTTCAGAAAAGCTATGAATAACATTCTCTCTATGACTCTCTCTCTCTCTCTCTGCAAAAATCAAATCAAATCACGAGAAATTCTAATTCTATAAATTTAGAATTTTTGGAAACTTTTTTTGATTTAATAGAACCAATTGACTCTTCTCTACTCACTGGACATTCAGTTTTTGAGCCAAAGTCAGAAGTGGGTTGGAAGGAAATAAGGACTATAAAGGAAGGACATATACTTCTCTTTCCTACTTCACTTCTGGTGTTGGATTTTGACTCATAGAAAACCACTGCTAAGGGCTGGCACCAGTGAGATGGTTGTCTTCTTTGGGGGATACCTCTTTGCATATTGTTATTGTCCTTCTATTAACAGATATGGTCTTGTAATGATCCACCTAACTTTGGTTGACCATCCCTCCAATAGCTATAGATTGCTGTAAGACTTCTATCCATTAATTCAGATCTGAGTACAGGTTACTGTCCAGCTTTGAAATCCTGCAGCTGCCTGGTGAAGATAGCTAGTGATACAATATCTAATACAAGTATATTAGGAGATTGCAGATTCCTGTCATTTAGTGAAATACAAGCCTACTCCATCTTCCCTATGTTTTCTCACACAGACGCTGTCACCATGAAAATGCTATATGCTATCTCCATCATATTATAGAGCAAGAAGAGCTGTTATAGTGGGATAAGATTCCATAAAACCTATAAAATCCATTAAAATCTCTGCACTTTCTATGCTTAGGAGTCCATTGGGGGCTTCACTTAATGACTGGCATTCACAAAAGACTACATAATGATATGGCTGAATAGGACCACCCACTGGACTCCTAAGCACAAAAAGAGCAGGGACTACAGTCAGTAATCAAGTTACAAATTGTGCTGAATCTTTCTCAAACTGTATATAAATCTACTCAGCCTATGCTACTCTATAACCTGCTGACAAATTGGGTGACATATTCAACATCACTGGTTTCCCTTAAAGGGGTTATTCCATTATTTAAAAAATGTAAACTAGACACCATACAGTACATACCAATCTCTTTCTAAGAAAGCTAGAACTAGTTCTGTACCTCAAATGGATCCAGAGATCTACCCATACATTGCTCCAATTGCTCTGCTATATTCTATTCTGGCAGGCAGCTTAGAGGGGAGTGTCAAAACTCAGGGAAATGTCCTTTCTGATGCAGATCTCCCTGTCACAGCTTAGGGGGCATGTCCTTTTTGCTGCAGCTCTCTCCCTGTAACTGTCACAACTTCTAACAGCAAACATGACTGGTGGCAGTTCATTCTTTAACTTCCACCAGCCATAACTGTTGAGCATGTAAGGTGGACCGAGAAATAAGGAAAAGAGCAAACAGCAGGTGGCGCTATACAGATAGATTTCAGTGAATAACTCAGTGGCTGTATTACATTTTTAATTACATGCAATTACAAAAGTATTCAGATCTTGGTGCTGGTTTGAAAAAAGTAAAATATTTTTCATGGGACAAGCTCTTTAAGGCTGCTGCCTTTTTACAACTCTTTAGTAAAAGACTCCTCAAATTTTTTGTAATCTTGACTTTTAAACTCTAGTAATATGAGTGTGAAGGATGGAGTAATGCTTTTTATATTTACCACTCATCCAAAGATAAGGAAGATGTAGATGACAAATATGTTTTTTTAGTGAGTTCCATGGGCTTTATATTGAATTTCCAAGCTAACCTGGTCTGGGACATCATTGTTTATAACACATGCATCTCTAAGTGACATGTCCACAGCTCAATGTAAGCAGCAAACCCAAATTTGAAGGAACCTTCACTAAATAAATGCAATAACACTAGGGATCCCCTTTAAATGTTTTCAGTGAAGCTGTGTCTGACTTTTTACCCAACAGGATGGTTGCTTGTGTGTTTACTGCTGTAAAGGACAGTAGGTTCTGTATTTGTTTAGCCTACGGGGATTATTGATTTGATCCACACAGTCTCCTTTGTTTTCTAGGAAGCTGTCAACTGCCATACAAAACATTGTACACAGCATTTTTTATCATTAACCAGCATGGTGCAGCCCTGATTTTTCAGCCATTCATAGCCATTTTTAGTATGTGCACATTTTGTGAAATATATATGTTGTTTTTACCTTTAATTTTTTTGAAGTAATTCTTAGTGTAAGTATTAGAGGGATTGTCCAGGTGATTAAAAATGTATTAGGATGGCTAAAATGATATAATAAGTAATAATAATCTCAGTGATTCCCCCACCACTACCAATCTGATGCTTCCCGGGTCCCTGCTGGTTTCTGCTTCTTGGTTCATGGACTAGAACAGGCATCCTCAAACTGCGGCCCTCCAGATGTTGTAAAACTACAACTCCCAGCATGTCCAGACAACCTACAGCTATCAGGCTACAGCAGGGCATGGTGGGAATTGTAGTTTTACAACATCTGGAGGGCCGCAGTTTGAGGATGCCTGGACTAGACCCTGAGACCGGTCAACATTGTGGCCAGTGATTGGCTGAGCAGTCATATTTCCTGTGTCAAGTGGGAAAGGAAGTAAAAACTGGCCATGAAGCATGGGCAAGGGAATGATGGGGGATTAGCAACACTTTTATTTGTTTATTTATTTATTTATTTTACACCATTGTGAATCTTTTAAAAAATATAAACTCTTAGAACCTTGGCCCAAGAACATGGCAAACTGGTATACTTTATAATCCTTTCGTAAGCAGTTATAGTAGCCTGCTTTCGATCCCCATGGATACATTGTTAGAAATACATTTACCACAGATTAATAGATGGCGTCAGGAGACGGCAATATATTCTGATCATAGATAGTGAGTGGAAAATAATTCCTGTCTATAAAGATCTATTACTTTTAATTGTTCCTTTCAAGATAAATTGTCACTGCCGCTTGCTTAAAATAATATGTTTTTAAAATTTGATTATGCATGAAGGTTTATGGATAATTTGGCTATTCATAAGACGCTTAGTAATGTTTACCATACTATAATTGGTATCATTAAGTCTAGGTGAAGTTATTAATATTACTAATTAAAATGCTGTAAACCTCACACCAGCACACAGCGACTTTTTATGCGGCTACATTTCTTAGAGGGTGTCAGGGGCCACTAACTAGAGTGAGTCATTCTAGGATAGTGGAATATGTGACCATGGGGACAGGGAAGCGTAACGGGTCCGCATTGTATCGGTCATCCAGAGTGCAGATTGGTGCTATGGTTTCTGATATGGTCAAGGTAATGAGCTGTTACTACTGCAGGAAATCTGTTGTATGGTGGATGAATTTTGCTTCCCTCTTAAGGGCTGCAGTGTTCCAGTATGACCTGTAAACCACCAGTGTGAGCTTGAGACTGGACAGAGTGGTGCTTAACCGACTGGAAGCATTATCTGCTGCAATCCATCCGACCACCTGCTCGCTCTGTTGTGACTTCGAGAGTGGTGTTCTGTGCCGCCCTGCAAACTGGGACATGAAGCTAGGTATCGTAGATGAGTGTGTTTCTTGTGCTCTGCCAGCAGGCACAGTTTCACCACGCCCAGGGCCGCGGCCACTGCGTGCTCCATCAGCAGCAAGGCCACTTCCCTGTCCCTTACTGCTCGCCTTCATCATATTAAATGGTATATATGCTTGCAAGTATGTCACATGTACAGTAGCGTAGTTTTTTTAAGTGTATGCGCAAATAAATGACAGTCAGTGTCACAGATATTTGGGATGCGGAAACATTATACAGGAGAGGTACCACAGGAAATGGCGCTGCTGTCAACAGCGGCTAAGAAAAAATTACAGTCAATGTCAAAGATATTTGGGATGCGGAAACATTATACAGGAGATGTAACATAGGTAATGTCACTGTCTGCAGCATTTACGGAAAAAGTGCACTGGATGTCAAAGATATTTTTAGGATGCGCAAACCCTATACAGGAGATCTAGCGCAGGTAATGTAACTGTCCGCAGTGGACATCATCTACGGAAAAATTATACTGGATGTCACAGTTATTTTTAGCATGTGCACACGTTAAGCAGGAGCTGTAGCACAGATAATGTCGCTGTCCGCAGCGTCTACGTAAAAAGTACACTGGATGTCTCAGATATTTTTAGTATGCGCCCACGTTAAACAGGAGATGTATCGCAGATAATGTCGCTGTCCGCAGTGTCTACGGAAAAAGTACACTGGATGTCAGAGATATTTTTAGGCTGCGCACATGTTACACAGGAGATGTAGGGCAGATAATGTCACTGTCTTCAGCGGTCAAATGATTGCACGCAAGTTAGCGCAGATTGCGCTAATAATATATATTGCTGCTAGATAACAACAATAGTCCTTAAAAGGACTTTTGGGTCTCTAACACCAACCCTGCCTAAGAAAAAAATAAAATTCAATTCCCTACACTATCTGTCCCTTCTACAGCATAACTCTCACTGTAATGGCAGTAACCAACATGGCTACGGCATTACAGTGAGTGGCAGCACTTACCTGCACCTGTATTGGCTGCATAGCAGCCAACAAACGTGCGGCGAGGGGACTTGAGCATTGCGCTCGAGCACACGCGGTGTTCGGCCGAGCATACTTGCTCAACACTACTTCTTGCTTGTGGGCCAATGAGAAGGCTACAATATCTTTGTCAGAGCTTTGCAACTTCCCTAGCAACCAATAGAAAAGTTGCCTACCCCTTTGCTATATATGAAAATCCCCATCAGCCATTTTCTGCTGTTTTTTGCAGTTCTGAGAGAGAGAGAGAGAGAGAGACATTTTCTGCTGCTTTGCAGACTCATCTGGATCCTTATTTAATTACATGAGATAGTTAGCTCATACAGTATATATAATACAGATAGTTAGTGGGAGATAGTCAGTGTAGGTTAGATAGTGATATAGTGTATCTGATAGGTTCCAGTGCAGGGTGTTAGGTAGTGTGATAGGAATTACTGTGCTGTGATAGGGATTAGTGTCTCTTTTAGACATAGTGCTTTGATGTCACAACAACACTTGCACAAATCAGTAATATCTACTCAGACCTGATAAAATGTAAAGTCGCACTTATTGCGTAAAAAAATGTGCATCATTAGTGCCGATTTGCGCAATCGCAAAAACACTGACTGGAGATTGCAAATTCTAGAATTCATGAATTTATTGTGAATATTACGCGAAAAATTCGTGAAATGTCGAAAAAACGAATATTGCCTATGCCGCTCATCACTACTTTACACCAGTTTGATAAGTGACCCCCTAAATGACTATGCCCAGTAGTATGATTCTTTTAAGGATGTCTTTGGATTCAGTAACTAAGGCCAGGTGCGTTATGAACTCCGGCACTCTGATCCAGTCACTGTATCCGACGTAAAAATCAGCTTTTGGCCAGACATAAAATACTACATTTTTTGTCTAGCCAAAAGCCAGCATATATACCGTAAAGTGGTTGGATCCCTGGTGGATCTCAATATAGTGGATGGGGATCCGCCGGTGCACTGTGGTATCCAGCTATGCCAGATAAAGTGAATTCTGGCAGTCAGTTCTTCCATTGGAACAAACTGCCGGAGTTCACAGTGCAGATGCGATCGTGGCCTGAGACTGATAGTAAGCTTTGTGGTCCAGTATATTTGGTTTATTGCTTTTGCTTTATCAGCTATCAATCATTTTGTCAGAATAATGGCTTTCTTGTAGTAGATTGTGATTATAGAGAACGCCTGTTCTGCTCAGCCTGAGAAATAAGTGTTTTAGACAAAAAGCAGAATCTTTAAAGGATTTTTCTTTATTTTATACAATGGAAAACAAGGACAAATTAAAAAAAAAATGAGAAAATATAAGTCCTGTGTGTGTTTTCTTGTGACTTCAATGCGATTAAATAAACGGTCTAAGCCTTATCAAGGGGAACAGCTCCATCATGCATTAGTCGTCTTGCAATTGTACTCTGAGCTTTAATTACGCAATAATGTGGAAATTAACTAGCTGGGGAGCTAATGGAAGCTAAGATCAATGACATCAATGCACGTTCTCAATCATTTTATTGTCTAAACCTGGGAAATCAAAATGTAGCAGTGAAGTGAATATGTCAGCCATATTTATAAGTGTCTCCTCCACTAGTGAAATTATTTTAATAATGTTGTATTAGCTTTATTGTGCTCAGCTTGGATGTGAAGCTATTATTATTTCTATGGCGTGCATTTGAGTTGAGTATTTGGCAGCGGTGCAAACAATATTTTGCCATAGTCGACAAAGTGGGTTATTGACAACCTGGATGTCCAGTCTAAATCCATTAGCAGGAAGTAGGGTCATTTTTATAGGGATTATATTCAAAAGAAGCTCACAAAACTATATCCATCTATCTCCGTAACATGTCAGTGTGACATGAAGAAAAAAAAAGATCTTGACTAGAACAGAGCTTTAATGGAAGAGGCAATTCATTTATGTGAGCTTCAGTCTCTGACCTTTTATTTTAATGTTTTTTACAGATGCATAGTTACACCATTTTTATATGTGGATAATTTTCTATTGTATAATGGTACGGCCACACGTTCAGTTTTCTTGATGCTAGCTTGAAAGCCAAAACCAGGAGTAAATTCAACAATAGGAAAAGTTGTGCCTTTCCTTTATGCAGGCTTTATACTGCCTTTCTCTCTTTTTCTGATTTTGTTTTCCAAAACTGCATCAAAAAACCTGAAAACCTAAAAACACTCTTTTGGCATATGGATGCAGTTTTGGGCCCCAGCTGCTGAAAGATATCAGAATGCACACTTTGGGATGATGTCTTGGTTATCAACCTTAAAAAAGAGGTTTTGCAACAGCTACGGTGAAGGTGTTCTCCTGGTGTTTAATATTAATTACCTACTCGGCCTCCTCCTCCCATCAATTGTTTGAGGAGGCCGAGACAGTCTGGTGAGTTCCATGGTCTAGTCGTAGCTTACCCTCCATTGGATATTTGCTCTGATTGATATTGCAGCTCAGCCCCTTTCCCTTGAATGGGATTGATCTGCTCCTAGGCCATGTAACCGATGAAAGTGACGTCACAGGCCTAGGAAAAGCAAGCATACAGAGAGCTAATAAAAGCTTGGCTGCACAACATTTCACATGCAAACAATAGAACTGAGAAATGGAGATCATTCTAAATTAAAGTGGTATTATACCTACTATAAATTTAAAAATAGAAAATCTTTCCCACATTTTTGATCAAAAGTGTGTCAGGCCGATCTTCTAGCCATCAAGGTGGCTTCCGCAGATGGGTACCTAACACTAACAACTAATGTTGGCACCACGGCCCTGCGTTAACATATGCAGCGTCACTATAAAGTGGCCTTGGTGAACCTTGGCTTCGATGTGGTGGTCCAGCTTGCTGCAGCAACTGCAGCATCACCCAGTACGCACGCACCCAATTTCAGGCAGTCAGGGCTCCACCACGTCAGCCGAGGGGATCTGTCTGTCCTTCCCATCATCTGCTGGTCCTGATGCTCCTGCTACTCCTCTTACTCTTCATCAGTGATTCCGTCAGCAATTGATCACCGAAGTGATCGCCAAGAGACAACAGTATGCATGCACTCATCCAATGGCGCAGAAGCTGAATGTGCTCCTGGCCAAGTTGCTGGTGCTGCAGTCCCTCCCTTTCCAAGTTGTGGACTCTGCACCTTTCAGAGAACTGATGGCTTGTGCCGAGCCGAGGACCCAAGCCGTCATTTCTTTGCCAAAAAGGCAGTACCAGCCCTGCATTCGTATGTAGAACAAAAGGTGAGCCAGTGTATGTATGCTATTCATGTATCACAGTTGTATATATACAAATATATCCAAGTATCAGATAAAACAGTAATTAAATGCACTAATATATTTAACCCAGACATGTATTTTATTAAATTTTTGACAGTGTTGACTTCATATTTTCCATTTCTGTTCTCACCATTGACACCAGTAATATTGTCTAGTTAGCAGCGCAGAAAGAGTAATGTTTATGAATAAAGACGATTTACATACATTTGCATAGAATATATGCCTCACATTTCATTTGGAATACATATTGCTGTATAATAACTATACAGTAGTGTAGTGCATATGGTAGATGCTGTGACTATACTGCCTTCATTATGTGGGAAAATGAGGAGGGAAAATGAAACATATGAGAAAGTGTTTTATTCGTTTGGAATATTGCAGCGGATGCTGGGAAGGAACATTGGCAGTCTGGAAGGTTTTATTAAAAAAAGTCACATAGGCAAGAATATGAAGCCAAGTACGGCAGACCCTGATAGGAATCGTGCTGTAGTTAATGATGATATCAGACCACGTTGAGAGCTACTGTAGGTAATTTTTATTATCCATGGGTTGTTCACTGTTGCAGCTGTTTCAGTCCCAAGTGGTGAGAGCTGAAATGAATTTCCATTGTTAACGCGGCTTCTTTATGTTCTCTGTGAGCAGTGTGTTAATCAGTCATGACAATGTATGCATGATCTCATCTAATTAAAAATATAATACCAGCCAATTTGAGGTCACGAAAAACCAAGAATGTTGATGTTGTTACATATTGCAATATCAATTATACATGCATATCTGGTCCCATTATTGCTTTTTTTCTTTTGGATGGAACAAGCAGCATTTGCAATAAAAACAGTGCAATACAGACAATGGGAGACAATGAGCCAGTTGTTAAGCTGAATGCAAAGGCCACTATTCTCATGGGCAGGACTACTGTATATTGGAGAACTTTGCCATTTGACACACTGTGACACATATATTAATGCAATTGTGCTTGTTTCGTGCATTAACCCCATATGTATTGTTATCCTCTGCCAAAATCTTCAATATTGCTGAAGGTGTCAGAAAAAAGAGGCAGTTCCTTCAATTTGCAAATCCCAAAAAGTGTTGGAGAAGTATGCCAGATAAAAATGCAAAATATTCCTTAAAAGGGCGGGTTGACATCTGTGTTGGAGGCCCCGTTTGGCACCTCCTTTGTAGATTTTGTTAAAAAGTCAAAACGAAAAAGTCCTGCATGTTTTCTTTGGTGAAAAACAGAATTCCTGATGGAAACTGAATGGACTCCATTGTAGTCAATGTAGTCTTTTCAGCTCTGTTCAGGTCAGTTATGAGCCCTATCTGATACTTTCTTTATTTCCATTGTTCTGCTCCCCTGTTCTGAGAGCAGAACAACAGTGAAATACACTTTTCTGACTGACTTAGACTTTTTCTGACTGTATACCGACTATTAGTTGGTTTACTCTGTGACACAATTTTACACTAGCATTGTAGTGAAATTTTTCCACAAAATGTTTACATTTTGACATTAGGTCACCCCCTTAACAAACAAGGCGAAGTGTATTTTTCTAAAACTAGCTGTGCCAAATGTTGCTACATTTTACAACAAGGTCTACAGTAGGTGCCCTCACATTAATACATGTGGGCCAACTGGAAAGGTAAGCAGCTTTCCTAGTCCCCTGATCAGTTTAGCTAGTTTTATATAGGCTGCTAGTTGGATGCTTTATGTCCTGTGTACTGTGGTCTAATCTATTGCACTCAACGAAGGACAAGATTAATGTGTTGCTTTTTTACTGACAGTATTTGACAAG
Organism: Bufotes viridis; assembly: GCA_033119425.1. Classification (NCBI taxonomy): domain Eukaryota; kingdom Metazoa; phylum Chordata; class Amphibia; order Anura; family Bufonidae; genus Bufotes; species Bufotes viridis. The sequence continues at coordinate 171,604,580 of CM065590.1, forward strand.
CGAAGTGGCTTGTTAAATGGAGTATAAATTAGAGTTTCTAATATAATGCAGATACCTTCTGAAATTAGGGGTGAAAAGCTGATTGGACTTAAATGAAGATTCTCTAGCCCTTATTGCAATTAAGCATCTATATTATGCCAGAGTCAATGTATGTCAATCCTAATATAACATAATAAGACTTAAAATAGAAGCCTGCTTTTCAAAGCCACAAGGTTTAATTGAATTTTCAATATCAGCGTAAGCGTAGTATTATAGAATTATTCCTCTCTAAACTGTTTTTGAACACACTGCTGACAGACAAAGAACATCATCTAAGTCTTGCTTTATGCTAATGCTGGTAATTATAGTATATCTATCTAAAGGAAAAGCAAAGAAAAGAGATCATACACATATACATTAGTCTAAGGCTGATTGAAATTTACAGTGTCAACCAAAATGATTCTTCATTGGGTGAAATTTAACGGACAATCGTTTTAGGTGATTAATGACTCAAAAGAAGTTGACCATGTTTGAAATTTTGAAATCTTTTGCTTAAAGAAAGATCATTCGTCCTTTGCCATTGTCACCTCAATATGTAAAGCCAGTGTGGACTATAATGTGTCTGTGAAATTATCAGTCACCAGATGATCAGTTGACCAGTTTTTCAACTATCAACCTCCTTCTAAGTAATATCTAAGGCCACCTTACAAAGAGGATTTTATAGCCCACAGTATGTTGTCCAGAACGGCTCCCCCTCACATGGTTGTCAATGGGGCTATAGGAAGCAAAATCCAGGTGGGAGAAAACTTAGGCCCTGATTTATCAAGACTGGCGTGTGCTACACCCCCAGAGAAGGCATTTCATTCATTAGGACTTATGAGGTCCACATCTCATTATAAATTTAATGCCTCCTATAGCAGCCTGTGCGCCAGACTGAAATATACTCCATCTCGTAGCTGGCATAAATTTTGGTCTTCATTTATTCCAGTTCCCGGAGTAAGTGATAATAAATGTGCCGGGCCTACCAACCCTCCTACTCCCATCTTCCGCCACACCACTTTTCGGCATATGGTGATTGAGGTGTAAAAACACCAGTTGTGACTAGATTTAGTTGCAATGGTGTTTGAAAAGTCAACTAGATTTTGCAACTTTTTTACACCAAGAACACCGGATGAATTTCCCCCATAGTATTTTCTGTCATAAATTGGTCAGAATTTGTGGAAGAGGTATAAGGAGATCGTTGGAAACTATATTAAAAGATATTCAGATTTTAAGTAGAGCTCTCCTCTGGGTTGTGCATGTATGACATCCACATTACATATTGTCTGACCCATGTTTTGTAGAATGGTCTATGGAATGTGTATTCATGCAAATTCTTTTGTTTTTATTTTCCATACATATTAGTTGATCATTGAAAAAGTTCTGAGCATTCCCAAACCAGCTCCTTGTCACAGGGGCATTGAGTACTTTATCTGCAGTCATTAGTCACTTTATACTACCTTTAAAAAAAAAAAAACATAGCTGCCGTAACCTGTACTAGAACCGTAAATGTTCTCTTATTGCTTTATATTAGAAATTTCCAGGTGAAATTATCATAGTAGTCTGTAGTTGCCATGGAAATATCAAGGTCACATTTTATGCTGTTTCCTAAACAGTTTACTCGAAATCCTTTTATTAAAGGCATAAAACAAAATCATCCCAGACAATGCAGAAGAGTCAAAAAGGTAACATTCCTCTTGGTTTTTGTGTTTTCTCCTTTTTCCAGGCACTGACAAGCAGCGAAATGAATTAGATGTAACTTTCTGATTTTAGTAGTATTTATCTTTTGTTAACCATTCCCAGGATGTAAAGTAGGATTCAGTTTCACACCATTAGAGAAGGATGTATATCATTTGTTCCTAGCCCCTTCTTCTCTCCCAAGCACAATTATCACACACTTACTGTAGATGAGTGATTACTTACCTCTTGTCTTAGTAGTAATGTACCAAATATAAAAAGTTTCCTTCTCGAAACCCAACTGAAGAAGACCAGCTCTACTTGCATACTCACCCACATTGTAGTTGGTAAATTCAGGGCATATAAGCCCTGCCCAGAAACACTGAAACCCACCTAGGAATGACCACTTATAAGCAGGGCTTACATTACATTCATTTTTGGCTTTGGACGGCCCAAATTTGCTGATAGTGTCTCCGATAATTAGGGACAGTCTCTGGAAATTCAGAACTGTTGGCAACTATTTATTTGAGATGATGCAGTTTAAATGGTAAATTCATGGTATATTATTTTCTGAGCATTGTAGCTTTGTTTGTCTGTGATGAGGTACTCCTTTTAGCTGACACTTTTATGAGGCTTGGTACTGTTATGGCAACCTTGACAATGGCTGGAGCTAAAAATATTGGAATCACTTGGGTACTATAGAATCACTCTATCATGTGGGTACCTCAGCTATTTATCCTGTTAATGGAGGGTATTTTATGGCATTATTATTTGCAATCATGAAAATAAGCTTTGTGTAGACCACGAAGGAGCAGGTAATGCTGGCGTATTTCATTTCTCAACTCTGCATAAGTCTAAATGAAGCTCTTGACTATAATGCACCCTTGGAGTCAGAATGTATTTCCAAAATTACTCAATATTTGATCTGTTTATTGCAAAGGTCATTGGTGTTCAAAAGATATATATGCATTTTAAAAATGAAAAGGTATCTGACATGATCCACAACCTTTCTGATAGCAATAAGACATTGGTGGTAGGCATTCAGTTCTCCAACTTATACCTCACACGGATGGCACGGTATAGATATTCAGTGAAATCTGTCAACCATAGGTTCCCATTGTGAACAAAAAAAATATTTTTTACTGGATGTCTCAGTTTTTTTCTGACAGCAAATAATAGTTACAATATACCAACATACAGTATACCGCCCAGACAGACTCCAAGGAAGCTTAATAACAGCCTATATATATTAATATTGACATTACCATTCACATTGATCTTCACAATATTCTGTTCTCTTGGTACGATAAGATTTCATTTTTTTTGGAAATCTTTGGCATTTTTACTGTGCAATTATAATAATATAAAAAAAATATGACTTAGGGTGGGTTCACATCAGCGTTATGGATTCCGTTATGGCTTTCCGTTATAACATGGTTATAACGGAAAATAACGGAATCCATAAGACGGAAGTCAAAACGGAAGCCTTTAAGAGGCATTTCATTTTGATCCGTCATAATAGAAGTCTATGGGAATCATAACGGATCCGTCTGGTCCCCTTTAGGCAAGATGGAAAACAAAGACCTGTCGACAGGACTTTTTTTTCCGTTCTTCATAACGGAAACGGGACGTTATGATCCCCACAGACTTTAATTATGACGGAAAGCAAAACAGAATGCCTTTTAAAGGCTTCCGTTTTGCATTCTGTCATAATACAAGTCTATTGGCAGCATAACAGATCCGTCCCGTTCCCGTTATACAGGATTGGACGCCTGCATAATTGAAACCAGGATGTATCCGTTCTGCTGCCGATAGACTTGTATTAGGAAGGATCAAATGGAATGTCTCTTAAAGGCTTCTGTTTTGACTTCCATCTTATGGATTTCGTTATTTTCCGTTATAACCATGTTATAGCGGAAATCCATAATGGAATCCATAATGCTGATGTGAACCCACCCTTATATGTGGAATATAATATATGCTCGCTTCCAACAAGTTACATTTGCTTAAAAAGACGAACAGAACAGTTGACAATGAGCGAGTTGTGAAGCTTTTTGTTTCTTTTTGACCTACATTGCAAGTAAAAAGAAAGCAAATAAACAGCCACCACCATCCATTCACAGCCTCCCGTTTATTCTAACACACCTCTCTAAGGAATTAATAGTACGAAGAAAGTAAGACTGAAAACACAAGAGGATGATCATCACTTTAATAATGCTTTTATTCAATGAACAGCACTTTGTTGCTTTTCATGGTACTGTCTATATTTTTTGAGAAGGAAAAACAGATAAAAAAGTATAACTATAGACTCAAATGTAAAGGGGTTTTCTGGGGCTTTGATATTTATGACCTATCCTTGGGATTGAGGGAGCCGCTGTGCTCTGGTAAAAAACTTAATTGTTTACCAGCCACAGCACCGTACATTTTTAGCATGTCAAATACTGAATATCAAGCACTTGAATGGGAAAGGGCTGCAGTATCGAGCACAGCCTCAACAATATGGATGGAGCTTATATTGTAAACAATTAAAAAGATGTAGCACTAGCCAGAGTACTGTGGTCCCTTCGGTCAGCAAGACCCTACCAGTCTGATATAGATTACCAGATTACCAGAGATTTAGTGTTTGGTCAGACTCTAGTTTTTTTTTCCAATTAATTACATTATGACAGCATGATTACTGTACACCCCTAGTATGTGCCACTGATGATACTCCAACTGCCACTACCAGTGACCATGGATATTGTGTCTATTCCATTGAATGACAGTATGGTCACCAATACATGAAAGAGACACCGGGATGTTCAGAAAGGAGGTTTGAGCAGTAAATGCACAGCAAGAGGGCAATATATTTTCTTGTTCTTGTAGAAAAGTGGTTTTGTTAGTGGAATCAGACTTTCATATGATAATTTACTGAAATTGCCAAGGTCAAGAAAATGCAGCATTACATTTGTTGGCTAGCAGGAAAAGACTTGAAATGTACAGTACATACAGTTCGTTTTTTTATTTCCCCCAAAGAAACCTTTCCCAATATAAGGCTATGTAAGCTACCCGTTTCCTTGTTCAAATTATGGCTGCTTGTTGGTGCCACTAGGAGGCTGAACTGTGGCTCACTCATATTCAGGCCAATTAAAATGTAAAACATGCCCTAATTTAACTAGTGACCATAAGTTGTAGAACATCTGGTTATGTAGGATGGAAGTCTTGTATATTACCCTTATGGCGTATTTAGAAAAATAACTTTGGTGCAGATTTAATAATCCTAAACATGGTGAAAGACTGTCTACACCAGGGGTCAGCAACCTATAGTTTCACAACAGTTGGAGTGCTAAAGGTTGCCTCTACCTGGTCTAGATTTATCACAGTGGCTCAGGTTAGATGATACATATGGTGCATGGCTAGACACTTTTGTCTAACTTTATACCAACTACTGGTTGGCTTAGTGTAGAGCCACATTGGTCAGGTTCCCTGGTGCAGTTTTCAAAGCTAAAATCAGGAGTGGATTATGAAATGAGAAAAAGTATAAAGGACAAATACAACTTCTACTATTCTTTGAATTAATTCCTGCTTTTGGCTTCCAAAATTGCTTTAAGAAACTTGTGGCCTTACCCTTACTTTGAGACAAAACTTTGCGCTACAACTGTGGTGCAATTTTGGCACTAAATGTAGCATATTATCCACACCTCCATTGTGAGGCCACACCCCTTTCCAGTAAGCCACAACCCCATTGTCGGACTGGGTGCAGATAATTTCTCTAAACCTAGATGAGCCAAATTGGGCCACATTTTGGTGCAGTTTACACCGGGATCTAAATGCACTCACATTATTAAATGTGGGCCAGTATTTTTACTAAGAGGTTCCACATCTATTTCTCAACAAGAAGCATACTATACATTTTTGCTGACAGCTCATGGTCCATTAGGACTACAAGGAACTTATGTAAATATAACGTTAATATCAAAAAGCAATTTAATGTAATTTTAATCATTCAAGTGGAATTATGTTTAAGCATCACAACACTTTCTGTAATAGCCTGAATTATTAAGACACATGGCCATTGAGTCATTTGGCTGCAAGAATTAAGACTCAGATCACCCACAATGGCTTCACATTTTTCAAGTCATTTCTGAGCTTGCCACAATTTATTCTGTTTGCATTTTTGCAGCATTAGTTTATAGCTTTGTGTTCTTCCCGATCCCTCTGGGACAAAGATCAAATGGCAAAAATATAAACATAATGAAAAGCGTAAACACATTGAAAATCACAAGAGGAGAATTAAAATTGTTTATAGACGCAACAATATAAAACACATTTAACTGCCTATGAACCAAAATGTTATAATATTACACCGCACAGTAATTCTCCAGAAACAACAAGCACATGAAGTGACCTCTCTATCCTTAGAGACCCTGAACCTGACTGTTGCTCATGGCTGAATATCAGATAGCAAATCTAACAGATGAAGACCTATTGACTTTCATTGCCTCTTCTTTCACTATTGTGTTGTGACATGAGCTATCATAATGTTGTCCTCACCTGATCTTCTGATACCTCTGGCAGTTATTATGCTATATACTTCAATATAATGATTCCAGTCTTGTCCTAGGTATAATAAAAGACTCATAGTAGATGCCGTATACACACATCACAAGTATAGGTTTTACCTTCAGCAACTACTTACCATGTGATTATTTAACATGTCTATTACTTTGAATTGAAACAAGTGTAGACAACAATTTTACAGCTTTTATTTTATTTTAAAGGGATTGTCTGGGCTGCAGATAATGAGGACCGATTCTCAGGATAGGTTGTCAGTATCAGATTGGTGGGGTTCCTACACATGACACCCCCACTAATCAGCTGTTTTGGGCACAGAGACTATACAGTGTTTTGAGCGGAAGCAAAAGGTTCTGTAAGCTGTGTACATGATGACATCCATTTTTGAGTTTTGGGAGCCCCTTTAAAACAACTTAACTATAAAATGGTACATTTTGTGCATTAGGCATTGCTTCTGCTCAACAGGTTCAAAAGCATTGAGTGCTCTTTCCTTTACCTTTCTACTGTAGTTCATAGCATAGTAGTGAAAACAGAAAACTCCAATGGGGCAAAAAATAGGAAAAATACTATATAACACCAAAAATTGATATAGAATTAAAAAAAAAAATTTTTGTATTTTGATTAGGAGTTTGTATATGTATATGCTGTTCTCAAGCACCAGTTCACCTAGTGTGACAGAGCACATATTGTTCCAATGTACTGCCGTTGTTTTTTCCATATCCTTGCACTGTGTCATGTTTAAGGATATTAAGACTAACATATGTAGTCTCTTTCCCCCCAGCAAATTTAGAATGGTTACATGGAGCAATTCAGTCTCTCAGAACAATTAAACACAAGGAAATAATGCAATATCTTGATGCCAGATGCTCAAAAATACCAGACAATAATCTGACATAAATTAAAAGTAAGCTGAGCCAGATGTGTTTAAAAAGAAAGAGCAAGTTAGTTTTAATTACATTTTTAATATGTTGTTTATTTGCTTAAAGGCACTATTCTAATACAGAACCGTGCTGCGTATACTGAGAGATAGCAACCTTCAAAAATAGTATTCCCGATCTAAGGTTCACTTCCCAATTGCCTGAATATGGATAAAATGCTGTAAACCACACCATACAAAAAGACTCCAAACCCACTTTGCAATCTAAAGCTCATTTGCACAATCCTATTTTGACTCCATGCAAGCTCTGTGTCTTAAAGGGGTTGTCTCTCCACTGCTGTGTTCTAGCTTCCTGGGTTCCTGGTTCCCTTCAACAGTCCTCTTGTCCTCATCCTATAAATTTCTGGACACACAGGGTCACGTGCATCCTACAGCCAATGAATGGACTCAGGGGAGACTTGTCATTTGTCCCCAAGCAGCATGTCACTGTTTAGTTATGAGCCTTTTGGGGACACATTACCACTGAGTCCAGTTATTGACTGCAGGGTACACGTGACCCTGTCTGAACAGAAATTTACATTGTACAGAAAGGGGACCAGGATACTGGTGAAGGGAGTCAGGGAGTCAGAATGTGGAAGGTGGGGTTAGGGGGTGCAGGTGAGTATGAACGTTTCAGCAAATACAACATGCATGGGGTCAAAGTCCAAAAAACTGGACAACCATCTTAAGCTGTCCATGTAAATTCGATAAATGTCGTCCAAACCCGCTGATTTCAGCAGCAGCATCCAATCATTTAATTTGTATGGGGCCTCCCAATTCTCCAGGGATGGCAGATGTCGGGGAGATAAGGTTTAGGCAGTTGGATTTCAAGCTCCCATTCTTTTTGTTCTTGGATGTTAAGCTGCTAGTAGAGATGTCTAGCAGTGGCTTTCTCTTCTCTCCCCATTAAAAAGCATGGATGCATGTTACCAGAGGTGCCAAAAAAGTGAATTGAATTTAATTCATGCCCATCCATACATTGGTTAAAGGGACCTTTTCTGAATTTTCAGGGTTTCTACTGTGAAGAAGACGTATACACATCTGTCTCACACAGGTTGTTCTACTCTAATTATTGTGGGATATCTGATGCTGTCCTGCAGTTACACATTAATAATTGAAGTGACTTGTGACCTCTGCTTGCTTGAAGCTATTCTATTTCAGGGCCAGATTCCATTCCTTGAGGCAACGTCTGCACATGGGTATGGTTGGACTTTTGTGGATCATCCTTCCCTCCAAACCAAGATTATACAGCACAGGGTGAAAATCCACTTAAAAATCCAGCTTTTATTAACTCCATTAACTCTCATTACTTCCACTGTAATTATTTATTAAGAAATCCCTTTAATGTGAGAAGCAATGAAGGGGCTGAAGTACTGCCGTACAGATTACATAAAGTATAATGTGCCCTTCATGGATCCTTATATGCAAATTATATTAAATCATTTCAACTGCTGTAGAATACCTCTAGCAACATATTTTCCGGACACTAGCATCGTGACAGATACACAGAAAGATTATGGTGCTGGGTGTTTGAAGGCACCATAAATTTGACAAAATGAGGCAGCTGGGAACCAGCCCAGATCACACCTTCTCTAATGTAAATGTTTTCTTATGTAAAATACAAAAAGTCAGGTAATGACATATTCTATTCATGACATGCACATTACTTAACGAGTGATGACTGGATGATTCTTTCTAGTCTTCTATATGAGAGAATTATTAGAATTTTTTTCCTAATGTAAATTAGATGATAGATTTCGATTCTGGGCAGGAAATCTATACTTGGAAAGAACTGTGTACAAGGATGCATGTATGTTACATCATTAGTGTATTGAAAGTTTATTTAGAGTACTTTCACACTAGCGTTAGAATAATTCGGCAGGCAGTTCTGTTGCCGGTAACTGCCTGATGGATCCGGAAATCCGTAGTCAAACGGATATCATTTGTTTCTGGCTCTGAATGCGGATCCGACTGAAATATGCATTAAAATACCGGATCCATCTCTCTGGTGTCATCTGGAAAAACGGATCCGGTATTTTTTTTTAATCACATTTTTAAAGGTATGCACATGCGCAGACCAGAAAACCGTTTCCGTTAATGCGGCAATTTCCTGAACACTTGGTACCGGATCCAGGATAAATACAGTTCAATGAAAATGAATGCCAAGTGTTCCGGAATTTTGGCCAGAGAAAAAAACACAGCATGCTGTGGTATTTTCTCCAGCCAAATACCATAAAAGGGATAGAACGGAAGACATCCGTATGCATACTGAACGGATTGCTCTCCATTCAAAATACATTAGGACAAAACTGATGCCTTTTTTCCCCGTAATGAGCCCCTATGACGGAACTCAATACCGGACAACTTTAACTCTAGTGTGAAAATACCCTTAATAAAGTAAACTCAGCATCCTCCAGCACCTCAGCTGTTCTAAAACTACACCTCCCAGAATTCTCTTTTCACTTCTATGGGAGTTACAAGAACAGCTAAGCAAGTGTGCATGATGGGAGTTTCCCAGCAGCTGGAGTGCCAAAGGTTGCTTATCCCTGGTCTAGGATCAGTAGAGCAAAGAAAAAACTTAAAAGTGACGTATTCATCATATGATGGACCCCAACAGATCCTAGCCGCCCCCCCTTGACTATAATAGGGTCATCTTGTTTCAATTCTGGGCACCGTAATGGCAACTGGACAAACTTATTATAGTCATTGAGTAGTCTGACTTCCATTATGGTGTCCATTATGATGGACATTATGGACTACTTGACCATAATGGGACTGCTTGGTTTCCATTATGATGTACATGATTCTTCCAAGCAAAATAGTGCAACATGCTACAGTATTTTGTCCTCCTTTTTTACTAGAATCTGTGGCAGCAGCTCTACCAGAAATCTAAAATTAGCTGTATCAGTAGTAGCTTAGGCATAAAGTATGCCTCCACCACCATTCTTTATACAGCAGATCATTTTGCTTAGAATGACCCAGCACAATATCACATGTTGAGGACAGCATGATTTTTAACTACAACTACTTAAAGAGGACCTGTTGCCCCCCCTGACATACCTGTTTTAATAGCTTCATGCATCCCCCATGTTATAACAATTCTGGAGCATCTATTCTTATGGCTCTATGTTGTGCCATTCCTTTATTATTTCAAATGCAAGTTATGAATGAAATGCTAGCAGTCTGCAGTAAGGGTACAGAGGGATGGTAACAAGTTGGGGGCTTGTACCTGCACAGTTTGACAATGGTACCACTGATTAGATAATGTCAGACTGTTCAGACACACCCCCCCACTTGTTACCACCCCCCTTTACCCTTACTGCAGACTGCTCACTGTTCATTCATAACTTTGAGCAGAAATAAATAAAGGAATGGCACAACATTGAGCCATAAGAATAGAATCTTCAGAATTGTAATTATATGGGGAATGCATGAAGCTATTAAAACAGGCATGTCAGGAGCGGAGACAGGTCCTCTTTAACCACCATTGAGAAAAGTATTTGTTACACATATACTGAGCATACTTTGGTTCGGAGTTTCACTATGTCTTAAAATGGAATAAGGTTGGCTTTCTTCAATATCTCCCCATTTCCTTAATACGCTATGAAAAATAACATGGGCAATTGTCTGTTATTAATAAGAGCCGATTCAAAGCAGTGCCTTTCTAGTTGGTATAGATGAGAATATTCCATTGTCTAAGGCGCTGCTCTTTATCCGGCAGCGGCTGGGGATAAAAAGGAAGGTGTGATGATGTAGGCAGTTGCTGTGTTGGGTTCTGTTCTCCTTGTGCTTGTATAGAAGTCTTGGACTGCTCAGTAAATGCATGCATTTGTCATTGTCGGGACGATTTATTGTCAAAGCAGAACCATTCAGAGTCCTCCCTACTCCTGCTTTTCAATTAATGCTGCAGTCAGAAAATGGACTTAGCCAAGGTCCTTTGGGAAAAAAGTGTTACTGTCCCTGATAAACCAGCTTTTCTCATTTTCTTGTGCAGAATCTTGTGTTTGAAATTGTATGTAGGTTGGATTAACCATTTCCATGACACGAACAAGCTATACGGCTATACGTGGGGTGGGTTAGTCATATACATCGACTGGGTTATGTGTATTCCTCATAGAAACAGATGTGATAGAGAAAATATAACGTCGATAAAGGAAGTAGCTATCATACTCAGTTTCTTTGCTCTCTAGCACGTTAATGGTATATTTTATATCCCCATAAATAGAGATAGCAGCAGTATATTCCAACAATAGACAATTAATTACCATATAGCACTGGGACATAACATGATCCTCTCAGTGTTCGCAAAAAATAATCAACTGCAGTCACAAACACACATCAATTAAAATATGTGCTAGCAAGCAAAACTGGCAGCTCGTGAGCCTCGTCCTAATTATGAGAGTAATGCAAACGTGATGGTTTTTTACTGTATAGGAGATTTGGATCGTTACAGTTAACCAGTATGCCCTTGTGGTTTCATTTTCTATGGAATCATTGAGATTTTTGGCTGATCCGGCTGGATGACCAATGTAGAATGCAGGAGAAATGTAATTGTGTATTAAAGGGGTCCTCTGGGAATGATTTAAAAAGGCCACCAGAAACCTGTCCTCGAAAGTGAGCAGGACTGGTTGCCTCCACTTTTAGTGCTGCCTAGGAATGGGTGAGGGCCAGGGCCTTACTAGACCCTACGCTGCAGCACTTGCATATACTACATATTGGTGAGCTTTCCTGTCAGGCTGCTCAGCCATGATGGCATAATAGGCAGCATTGCATCATTACCATCTGTTGTTGGGCAGTGTAATGAGCACTTTCCCCTCACCCCCTAGGCAGCTCTGCAAGTGGAGGCAACCTGGCCTGCTCCCATTCTAGTACAGGTTTCTGGTGGCCATTTTACATAATTCTCAGTGAACCCCTTTAACTTTATTTACTCATTAACACATATGACAGTGATATAGGGGGATCCCGCTATAAGGACTTATCTCTATGCCCACAGCAGAGAATCTCTAACAAACAGAAGATCTCGCTCCGGTGAACTTGAGTCTCGAGGACTGATCATGTGAATGACCAACATGTACATTTCTCTGGGTGTCAGGCTTAAATGGGTTACCTATGATGCGGCTTCAATTAATTACCCAATACTTTTGTAGTGCTCACATATTCAGCAGTGCAGGAGTCATCTAAATCCATCCCTTTCATCATTGTGAATCACAATCTAATTTCTTGTAAACGTATTGAAAAGGTTCAAGCGTATGAGATCTGTCCAGCACTGTACGGGGAAGAGGGCCCCCTTCTAAAGGTATGAGCACCATGGAGACATCACAAAATCTGACAAAGATACCCAGGGCTGTCCCATGAGCAGGGCATACTTGTAGTGTGCCCAAATTTACACTAATGCATGTGCATGGGCAGATGCAATAGAGGAGAGTTATCAAAAGTGATGTAAAGGAAAACTGGCTTCATTGCCCATGGCAACCAGTCACATAACACCTTTCATTTTTAAAGAAGCTCTGAAAAATGAAAGGTTGAATCTGATTGGTTGCTTTGGGCAACTAATTCAGTTAGTCTGATCAGAGGGGGTCCAACCACTGGGACCTATTGATCAGAAGAATGGAGGTCACATGTTCTCCTTTGAGAATGGAACAATGTTCATGCATGTCTGCTACTGCTCCGTTCACCACAATGAGACTACATGAGATAGCCAAGTACAGCATTCAGCTATCTCCAGCTATCCCAGGCCATAGAGGATAAAAGTGCCTGGTTCTAAGAGATTTTTCCAGAATTGTAATATTGATAGCATCTCCTCAGGCCATAGGCCTTCAATATCTGATCTGTGGGACTTCATACCCAGCAGCTCCTGTGGATCAGCTGTTTTTCAGTACCATGTATGGAACTACACAGCTCTGTCCATTGTGTAGTGGACAGAGCTGGTTACTGTAGTGTTTCTCCCATTAATTTCAATGGGAGCAGAACTGCAGTCTCAAACTTCATCCTGTGCACAATGGACAGAACCGTGTATAGTTCTGGTGCCAACTTCCGAGTGTGGGGAGTCAGATCCCTGCTGATCTGTTGCCGACTTGCAGTGTGGGGATTCAGATCCCAAACCCTTAAACCTTTGAAAGAGGTTGTCCAGAGAAAGAGTATACAGTTTATATAAAGATTTCTACATATCCTTAAGGCAATTTTAAGGTATTAGAGCTGCATCTATCTTTCAGAATCTTCATAAATAATGGTTAGTAAGAACCAACAGCAAACACTGAATTGATGCTGGAAGACAATTAGTACAAACGTCTATTTTTGTATTGACCATTAAACTGTGTAGGTCAAGACACCTGCCCACATGCTTATATGGCAAATGTCTTTGCATGTATCAGTGTATTAGTAGCTGCCTCAAAGTGTGACCACTAAAGGTCCCTTTACACTGCACAATGTTTGGGCAGATTATCGTTTGTAGGAACGCTCATTGGTGATAATCTGCCAGTGTACAGGTGCCACCGATTACTGATGAACGAGCGAAATGATTGTTGGTGCGGTCACCTAAATCATCGATTGTCAGCAGCAGATTGTGCCATCTAAACAGCCTCTGTTGCCGGCAAACAATGATTCTTTATGGGGATGAGCAATGGCATTAGCGATCACTCCTCTCCATACTGAGGAGGAGATCTCTGCATGTAACTATAGCTGTCACCTCCACTGGTTCTCATGGAGGAACACTTCCTTCCCTACAATCGTCAGCCTCTACTGGTGGTGGGGCCTTTACTATATGACTCAGTTCCACAGATTTGGGTTCTTTACAGCACACAAGACACTGCCAGCTTCTATATGTTGCACAAAGTCACTGTCATGCTGCACTGATGTAATATTCCTAAATTCATCACTGTGAAAATATCCACCAAGAACACATCAAAGGCTTCTGACTTCCTGGCCTCCACAAGCACTTCTAATTGGTTTAAAGACATGTAAAAGGCGATTTGTTTCCATGAAATAAATGATTTGATTAAATTTCATGTGTCTGCAGCAGAGGACGGATCAGATGCTTCTCTTAGGGATTGTGCGTGCGCCGGAGGGTCAGTGTTATATTCAGCCAGAGACATTAATAGTTTCTCTGCGGCTTTCAAAGAGCGCTGAAGATCACTTAGATTTTCATGAACAGTGACCTTGTTGCAGTTGTGCAGTAATCCTGTGTGACTCAGCCAGGGATATTGCATTAGTATGCTGTGGAACTTCAACCTTGTCCTTCTTAAATCCCATCTGAAACGAGAGGTTCAGCTCGAAGCAATCATTGTGTGAGATATTAAGAGGGTGAAGGAGGGAAGCTACATATCTGAAGGAAGATCAGAGCAGCTAAGTCTTTGTATTCCTCTTATAGATGCAATTAAGGTTTTGCGAAGAATCGTTGCAGGTTTGGTGCTTCCACGTCCTCTAGAAGTGAGCGTGCTGCGAGATAAAGCAAAATTGATTTTGGCTGCACAATACAAACAGTGCAAATGCTTCTCATTTATAGAGCATAACGTGATGGAAAGTGACTAGTAATTGTCTATACTGACCCACCAGTTTATTTATAGCTGTTGGTGGGGGCAAGACACAATGTGAATGTATTCAGGATTCACTATTCATAGGGAACTCCGCATATTTCCTTTCATATTTTCATGCTGCATCCACCTTCCCCTTTCAGAGAACTGAAGTATAATACAAGCTGAGCTCAGATTCCACACTGAACAATGGACATATAGTGGGGCTGGCTGACTGATGTGTAGGGGGGCCTCCTGACTCTCCCCTAGATGTCGGAGGAGAGAATGACTGTACAGTTGGGGATCAGCATTCTGAATCCTTTTCTTCTTGGGGAGATAAGCTGCTGTCCCAGGTTTATGACAGTGTCTTCTTCTACTATCAGCATTCAGAAGACATGCATGCTCTGTCAAGCTGAGCATGAGTATGGGGGGTGGGTAGAGATAGCTGTTGGCTGAACTAGGTAAAATGTGTGGCTATGCATTAGAAGGAACTTCTGTCGTGATCACCCTATGTCCCAGGACCCTATTAGACCACACGGTTTTCTAGACACAGGATTGGCCTGTATAATTGAGCAGACGATCAGATGATAAATGAGCAAATGCTCATTTGTTGACTGTTGGGCGTTCTTCATCAGGACAAAACATTCGCGATTATAGGCAGCACATCTCACTGTGTAATTAGGGATGTGCTGCCGATCATCTACAGAAGAAAATGAGGGAGGAACGACTGCTGGATTAATCATTCCTTCCACATTCAGTTTGCATCAGCCTGTGTAATCCGGCCAGTGCAAATGAGCACCGATGGATGTGTTGTCATCCTTCGGTGCTTGCACTGACCAAAGACCTGCTATTGAAATATGGCACTTAGCTATGTCTTCTATGGTTTAACTGAGGTTTGATGATGATGCAACATGTAGGCACACTGGGGATTAATTTTGAAACTATTAACAAAAAAAGACACTAAAAGGGATTGTCTCACATCAGCAAATGGCATTTATTATGTAGAGAAAGTTATTACAAGGCACTTACTAATGTATTGTGATTATCCATATTGCTTCCTTTACTGGCCGGATTCATTTTTTCATCACATTATACACTGCTCGTTTCCATGGTTATGACCACCCTGCAATCCAAAGGTGGTGGCCGTGCTTGCATACTATAGGGAAAAGCCCGTTTTTCCTACAGTGTTTAAGCACGGCCACTGCATCTGGATTGCAGGGTGGTCATAACCATGGAAACTAGCAGTACATAATGTGATGGGGAAAAAAATCCAGCCAGCAAAGGAAGCAATATGGATAATCACAATACATTAGTAAGTGGCTTGTATTAACTTTCTCTACATGATAAATGTAATTTGCTGAAATGAGACAACCCCTTTAAGGTATGCTCCTAGTATATTTCAATAGTAATATGGTTTGTTAACAGTTTGTACTAGTATATTGGACTAGAGACATGTCTCTCAGTATTGATTTTGCATCCACCAGAATGGTATAAACACCTAATTATCGAAGCCGGGATACACACCAAGTCCGTATAGTGGGGAGATGAATACTATATTGGATAACCCATAATAAAAATACCCTCCACTTTGTATGTTAACAATGGTACTTTATTAGATAAAAAAAAAAAATAGTACAAAGACATAAATTTTCGACAACTAGAAATCCAATCGAGAACAAAGAGGGCACCTCGATATCAGTTATGTATAATCCATGTATCAATTTAAATGGTACAAATATCAGAGAGTGTAGCCCAACAAGTGCATAATATCTATAGGGCTCAAAATTGAACACCCAGTACAAGATTTGGCAAAAGTGTAAAAGCGTCTGAAAGACAAAAATAATAATATAAAAAATAATAAATATGAAAAAGGGATGTCGTGAATTCATTCCTAATATACTCTTATAACATAATATATAAACCCACACAGTGAGAAAATGAATATGACCAGTGACCGTGACCTTATAAATTAAGATAAAAATTCATACATAATATTATATACTATGATCTTTTCGGTCCAAGTAGTGGGTGCGTGCGTGCCAGGTAAAAACGAGGCTCGGAATGCGAGCCACCTTTTACATCCATCGCGCCGTAACCTAACATTTCTGTGAGTTCCATGCTGGAACGAACCTACAACATGTAAATATCTTGATTTTGTGTTTCACGCTGGAATGCAAATAACGATCCTTTGTGAGTTGTAAACCCATACATTGGACATCGCAAATGACAAACATATATATGAAAGTGAAATCAATATAAAAAATAATAAATATGAAAAAGGGATGTCGTGAATTCATTCCTAATATTCTCTTATAACATGATATATAAACCCACACAATGAGAAAATGAATATGACCAGTGATTGTGACCTGTTAGGTCCAATTCAATAAATTATAAAACAAAATACATGATGAGAGTGAAAGAAGCAAGTGAGTGCCAAATCAGATCCACCAGAATGGATATCAAGGCCATGCTAACCAAGAAGGCGGTAAAAATCTAGTTTAGCCACAGACACCTTTCCCATACTTGGTGTACACATGTGTACCCCCTTTCTCTACAGAAACTACACTATAATAAAGCAGGATAGAAGTGACACAGACTTATTGTTTCCTTGCACACATACTTTACTATTGCATGTCCTTTCTCATGTACTATATGTCTTTTTGGATCAAGAAGAGGATGGGGAGCATAGCTCAAGGGAGAAGTGAAGCAAAACATGGTTGATCTAAAAAGAAGTGCAGGAGATGGGATCTCCCTAATGTAATATGTAATGGGCCTTATACAGGGGTGCACCACCAAGGAGGTGAGGCGGTCAGCAGAAGGGGGATTATCTGTTTCTGCAGTATAGTATTGGGAAGCATGGTGGGCACTGTATGTGTTGCTGTAAGTAATGTTTTCCAAGTATGTCTTTAACAGTAGAGCTGGAGGGAAGGGGTTAGGTCAAATTGGCATTAGGTAGTTGGGGCGCTGTTTCAATTTTTGCCTCAGGCAGCAGAAAGGCTGGGTGCACCCCTGACTGATACATGCATTAACTGGTTAAAATCAGCATAAACATCCCATTAAGTATCAACCATTTTCCTATAACACATACTGTAGTACAAAACACAAAATATAATACAGTAGGTAAGCATTTTAGTTGAAGCTGCTCAATGAGGACAGTTGGCGTGTATCCATTGTCATTTAGTAAGACTATATTGTATGGTAGAAGTTATTGTAATGTCTGTTACTCCTGTATTCTTTCCACATATGCTCGTTCCCTTTGTATCTTCATTTTCTGCTCTGCTTGTGTTTGACTCCTAGGTTGCTAGTTACAGCTCATTGGATGTCAATTGGATGTGTGACTATAGTGTCTGTCTGTTTCCCTACTTAGCTGACTCTCTGTATGCCTGACTTCAGTTTACTGCCCATTGTGCCATGCTAAGCGTTCTGCCAGGAGCAGCTGTGCACCTGTGTGTCAACTATGCCATCTTTGCCTGCTGCGTTTAGTAGGCAATCTGCTATATGATTTGTAGGATCTCTTCAGCTCCAAACCTCCCCATTTACTGCCAGCGTGTCCTGGAAGGATGAGCTTCTCTAAGCTATAGGTTCAGTCATTGCATATTAATGGTTCCACCAGCAGCTGCATTGCAGTCTTCTCTAATCTGCCTGTATGCCTGTAAAGAAAGCATGGAGTCCCCTGATTCATTTCTGCTCTTTCTAGTACATTATCTACAGTGCTTAGAATAGAACCTATTTACATTGCATATATATCTGAAGCATTGTATACATTTGCATATCGACAGGGGGCTATGTCGTTTAGCATGAGAAAATAATTTTTAATTTCTATACTATTTTGTTCAAAAATAATTTCATTCATGAACAAACGACATTCAAATAGTATACAGGATCGAAACTTGAGTATATAACAGGCAAATTGACATATTTTGTGTGCCCAAGGACTTTAATCACTCAATGATGCCTGTTATATGCATGCAAATAACTTAAAGGTGTTGTCCACCTTATAGATATGGGTAGGTCATCAATTTCAGATCGGGTGGGGGGAGGTGTTGAGGTTGGGCCACCATCCATCTGATATTTATGACTTCTCCATTCTGTTCTGATATTGATAACCTTGAATGGGAGCTGGGCTACAGTATGTCAGCATGGCCACCACACTATGGATAGAGCCCTCTGGTTCTGGCCCAGTCTACTGTTATGTTTCCAGCATTGGAGGCTGCTGCAAACAGATGATCAGTGTGGTGCCACATGTCATACCCCCACAGATCTGATATTAATGACTAGAGAGGAGTTTGAACCAGAGGTTTTCAGGTTTGAGTTTGGGTTTGAGTTCAGCGTTGGGGTTCTGGTGTAAATCTGTTATGGATTCTGTTATCACTGAATTTAACGGAATTCTATGACAAAATGCCAAACATGCCAAAGGACAGGACTCCTTCATAACGGAAACCAGGCGGATCCGTTATGCGCCCCAAAGACTTCTATTATGACGGAATGCCTCTTAGGCTACTTTCACACTAGCATTTTGGGTTTCCATTTGTGAGATCTGTTCAGGGCTCTCAAAAATGGTCCAAAATTGATAAGTTTTGCTCTAACGTATTCTGAATGGAAAAGGATGCGCTCAGAATCCATCAGTTTGCCTCCGTTCAGTCGCCTGACGAAGTGGAGCCAAATGGATCCGTCTTTTCACAAAATGTGACACAATCTGGAACAATAGAAAATGGATCCATCCCCCATTGACTTTTAATGGTGTACAAGATGGATCCGTCATGGCTGTAGAGTTCATAATACAACTAGATCCGTTCATGACATTTTTGCAGATCCATGATGGGTCCGCAAAAAACGCTAGTGTGAAAGTAGCCTTAAAGGCTTCTATCATAGAATTCCATTAGAACCCAAAGCCGAACCTGAAATCCTCAGGTTCACTCATCACTATTGATGACCCCTCTTGAGGAAAGGTCATTAATATCTAAAAGGTGGACAACCCCTTTAAGCTCAGTACACCTAATATGTTATGGTTACATAGTCAATAAGATTGAAAAAAGACATGGGTTTATCTAGTCCACCCTATAATCCTATGTGTTGACCCAGAGGAAGGCGAAAACCTAACTAATCCCCCCTTTAATTGTTAAATCTAGCAGAATAATTATTTCCATCATCATCCTATGTCCATAACTTTTATATCCATAACTAGGGATGAGCGAATCGACTTCGGACGAAACATCCGAAGTCGATTTGCATAAAACTTTGTTCTAATACTGTACTGAGCAGGAGCTCCGTACAGTATTAGAATGTATTGGCTCCGATGAGCCGAAGTTATTGCTTTGCGAAGTCTCGCGAGACTTGGCGCAGCAATAACTTCATAATATAATTTGTACTGTAAAAAAACATTTCCCGAACTCTGGTTCGGTTCCAAGTGGTACCTTGGAACCGAACCCGAGTTCGGGAAATGGTTTTTCACAGTACAAATTAATTTATGAAGTTATTGTGTGGAGTCTTGCGAGACTTCACACAGCAATAACTTCGGCTCATCATAGCCAATACATTCTAATACTGTATGGAGCTCCTGTTCAGTACAGTATTAGAACAATGTTTTATGCGAATCAACTTCAGATGTTTCGTCCGAAGTCGATTCGCTCATCCCTACCCATAACTTATTATATTTTTCAAGAGGGGCTTCCAGGCCCTTCTTGTACTTGTACAATGAATCAAACATTACAACATTAGGTGTCAGAGAGGCGTATAGCCGGATTACTCTCGCAGTAAAGAAGCCCAGTCTATCAAATAATGACTCTTCAAGGAGTGATGGTACATTTCCAGA
The DNA here is from genome assembly GCA_033119425.1 of Bufotes viridis. NCBI lineage: Eukaryota > Metazoa > Chordata > Amphibia > Anura > Bufonidae > Bufotes > Bufotes viridis. The sequence continues at coordinate 171,625,068 of CM065590.1, forward strand.
CATCCAGTTATGATTTCCCTCTATGCCGATATATGCCGATTTGGTTTTTATTCCTTTGCTCAAAGTCTAATTGGAGATCATATTTAGCTTTCAATGTCAACATGTATCTATAATGTAATAAAATACAAATGGTTCATCCTGTCTCCTATTGATTTAGTTGTTGTCAATGCAAATATTTCATACCCATTTTGTAGAATCTTGAAAGGAGCTGTTTCTACAAGAGGAACTCAAAGTATCTCCTTACAGCGCTGCTGAAAAGAAATTGAGTTTGTGTCTGCCCAGCTATGGCTGATATGGTTTTATTGGTCAATGTTAAACATTAACCATCTGGGAATTATTAGATGTTACACAAAATGTCTTCGCTTTGTTATGCTCTGCCCTTTTTCCATCTGCAGAAGACCCTCACGTGAAGATTAAAATTCAATTTGCCAAAGAAACAATGAGACACAAAATAACATCAATTTGAGCAAAGGGAATCAAATATATTTCCAATTTCTCCAATGCATTTTGTGAACATGTTAAAAAGATGAGATCTTGTTTCCAGAAGATCTCTTAATGCATCTATTATGTCTCATTCTTCTTGATTATTATATTTACAACCATTTAGCTGCATCATGATGAATGAAACATTGTGATATCGGTGAACAATCCTGAGCTTTTTATTGTTGTAGATAGGATTGCTGCTGATACTGTAAATTCTTGAGTTACACTAATAAAATGGTCCCCATTAGGGTGTGTTATGGACGTAATGAGGTTGTCAGATCTATTCCAGTTCATCTGTTATTAAAGATTTCCATATTCCTTAAAAATCGTGTTTCATGGGTCGACAACATGAGCACAGTATAGTCCTTGGGCTTCTTGGATGATTGTAATATGTTTTACCTTGTTATTCTTTTAAAATATAGCAGGAAGGAAACATCTACAATTTAAATGATGATACATGTTCTGCTGTGGGCATCTGTAGGCTTTTTTCATCCTAAAGTAGCACAATAGGGAAACCAATGTTACATCTTCCTTCTTTAACTTTCCCCCTGATGCACAGAAACATGAGACGGATTTTGTGTAAGTTTATTGTGTAATGAGAAGAGGTGGAATTCGTAGTTTGCTTTAGGCATATTTGTGTAAAGAATTGATTCCAAAGTGAAGTGTTAAGTAGAACCATTTGGGATATGCACTAAATCCTGGTCAATTCCACTACCTCGGAGACCCCTGCTGTACACATCCAGCCTGGAGTGCTTGCTGTATAATTCCCCTTAGTCTTAAAAGCATAATTGTCAAGGGACGCTGAACAAGGATTATTTTTTAGAAAATCTTATAATTAACATTTGCTGCATATTTAAAGAGGTTTATATTCCCTACACATGACTGTGATCATTAATAAATTCAGCCTACAGAATAATCCTGTTTTTCACAGCTTGTAATATGTAGGACTGATCTTACTGTCACACAGCTTACTACAGTATGTTATTAGCACCATGAGCATTCAAATTCTATCACATTACATCTTATACTTAAAGGAATTGTCTAAGATATAAAAAAAAATAGTTATGTAAAAAAAAAATAGCAAACACTAAGTTACTAAAATAAAACTTACAGTTACATGTTCCATCCTGTACCACTCCATCCTCTGGTGAAGGGATATCTCCTGTTGGAACCATGGCCAATTCTTTTGTCCTTAACATGACCAATACTTCTTTGTTGTGAGATCAAAAACATGCCCAATCCGTCTGCCCTCAACATGCCCAGACCGTCTGTACTCACAATTTCCTCAACATACCTGACCTTTCTGTCCTTAATATGCCTATTCCTTCTCTACTCAACAGGCCCAATCCTTCAATCCTCAAAAATGTCTGATCCATCTTTCTTTAACAGCCCCAATCCTTCTATCCTAAACATGCCTAATCCTTCTTTCCCCTAACATCGTCTGATACCATCAAGACATATGAGGCATGGGAGGGGTGACATCACAGGACATAAGTAGGGTCGGCAACAACGCTGTATTAATAAAGCAGGTAACAACTACATAAGAACATCTGTGCAGAATGGTTAAAGTTCAAGGCTGGATCAGAAATGAGTCACAGATCAGTCACTGAGCAATGTAGAAATATATAAAGGGTCAGCTTCACTATACAATATTTCAACCAGCATACAGCATACTGGGTCTGTGATTGTTATGATGGGTTTAAATACAAGTTGCTAAGAATAGTTGGCTAGGCATGGACCTTCATTACACACTGCAAGTAATTAGTTCATAAATTCCTAGTACGAATGATAGAAGAATGACACAACATAGAGTCATAAGAATAGATGCTCCAGAATTCCTATTACATGTGGATGCCAGGTAGTTACTAAAACAGACATGTCAGGAGAGGAGACAGGTCCCCTTTAAGGAACATAGGGAGACATTTATCATCTCCCTTGTGCTAGAAAAGTGACTTAAAAAAGTAGACAGCTGTGTGTTTCTGACTTTTTAAATGCAACTTTTTGAAAAAAAATTGCAAGTGCCTCTTTTTATGCCACCCACACCACTTTTCTAAAAAGGTGTGACGGGGCAGAAAAGGAACATGGCCTGCTCCTCATCATAAATTAGGTGCATCCTCTGGCAGTGCAGGGCATATCAAGACCGGCGAAGAAAGCACTGTCCTTGATAACTCTCCCCCATAGGGTCTGGCTGGGCAGGCAGTGTCTGTGAAGTTGTGAAGAGCAGTGCAGTAGTGCAGTCATAAAAAAAATAGATTCTATAGAATCATTAGTGATACATTGTATAATATGATAACATAGTTCCCAGTTTGTAGCTCTGTTTTTTTTTAGACATGGTAGACTTTGCCATTCCATGCACGTTATTATGATAGCCTCCTGTGGAGAGATGAAATCAGGGAGTCAATAAGTTATCCTGATGTATGAAAGATGCAGCCCTAAAGACATGCGTTCACCTCTGCTACACCTGTATTTATTGATCCTGTAGGCTCACAATAGAATATTAGGCCACAAATATTCACAGACGCTGGCGCTTCAGTCTTAGACAAGCTGCTGGTTACAGATGTTTTGTATGGGCAGCCAGCAAGGTACTGTGCTGTTACCTGACTTCAACACATGCGATTGAGGTATTGCCATTCATGGGAGTATTACCCTCCACAGATAGTGGGGTCAGGAATGACTGTGCAGAACTTCTCGTTGTTTGATGGTAGGCTTCTACTAGTACTTTTTATCAACTCAGAATTGGTTGGCGGTCTGCCAAGGCATAGGACCGGCTGGCAGTGCTCCAGGAGAAGATGTTTGATATATACCACATGCAGGGCAAGCAAACAGAAATATGGAGTGCTACTGATATAACCTAGCTATACCAAAAGCTGTATTGTACGTGGCAATATTTTCTTTTTTCACGCTGATAAGTTCTAGATTTATCATTTTCTAAAGAAACAATACATATATAATATATAAGGACTTAGATAATTCCTCAATGAAGGAGGCACTGTGCCAGTTAAACTACAGTTATGCCTGTAATATATTTTGCCTCGGTTTTCTAGACAGAGCTCAGCAGATAAGAAAATAGAAGCAGGTCTGAAATCTGCTATAAAGTGGTAATATAACTATAGCTAAATCAGTATGTAAAGTCCTGTCATGTCATTTACTTTTACCAATTGTATTACTAATGTTCATTACCATTGTCTGAATAGATAGCTAGGCTTTACTAACCCTGATTATAGCTCAACATAGATGTAGCTGAACTAAAATTGCCTCTAATGTCTCTGATAACATACGGCACAGTGTTATCTTGTGCCATCTTGTGACAAAAGCCATTGAAATACATTGAAAGAGTTAATCAACCTTTTGTGCCATTTTTTACTTAACGCATTAATCATCAAGTTTAGCTTAGGGGTTATGTCCTCTCTCAGCTGTCTCCCTATCCCATCACTGGCGGAGTGCCATTTTTGTTTCAGCTCTTTCCATGGAATTGTCACAACCTTTAACAGAAGATTCAGCTGGTGGCAGTTAAGGGATGGAACTGAGCATGTGCGTCCACCTTAGTAAAATTATTGAGGTGGACAGAAAAAAAGGAAACAAACAAACATCAGATGGCACTGTACAGATACACATTATTGAATCATTTAATGACTATACTTAATTTTTAATTACATGTAATTGCAATGTATTCAGATCAGTTGCCGGTTTGAACATTGTAAAATATCTTTCATGGGTCAACCCCTTTAATTTTGTGGGATACGATGAGTGATTGGGTTGTTACCACATGCAGCGTGACTGAGTAGCTCTGTGGCATGGAGTACTGATATTTACAACATTAGTGTAGCTCAAACTTATAGAATTATAGGCCATTGCCTTCTTGAGTTCTCCATCATTACCATGCTGCAGGAGAACTAGTCAGCTTGCAGATATTCTGAAATTTTGATGCATAGCAGTCACCAATCATTGTAAAGCAATTCTTTGTTGTCAGGTCCTGACACTAATCCTTAAATGTCTGTATTAGTAATATTGCTCTTAACCCCTTAAGGACCCACACCGTACATATATGGCGCAGATGTCCGTGACTTAAGGACCAGCGCCGTACATGTACGGCATTGGGATCGGGCGGGTGCAGGAGATTTGCCCAATCCGCGGCAGGGGTCCGCCAGTCACTGATAACCAGACTCCTGCTGCATGCGCCGGCATTAGTGATTTCACCGAGGCCGGCACATTAACCCTTGATGTGCCATGATCAGCGCTGACCGCAGCACGTGCGATATCCGTGCAGGGAGGAAGCAGCCGTCAGGTCCCCGCACTGCTGTGATGGGATCCGATGGCAGGGAAGGCAGCCCGATGCCCCTACTTGAGACAGTCACCCAAAAAATAAAAAAAACTACGATTTTTTGAATGTGGAGACACAAAAAAAAATTATTTTTGCAAAAATGCTTTATTATGTAAAACTGAAACAAACAACCAAAATATTGGTATTTGTCATATTTGGTATTGTCGTGCCCATAACAACCTGCTCTATAAAAATAGCACATGATCTAACCTGTCAGATGAATGTTGTAAATAACAAAAAATAAAAACGGTGCCAGAACAGCTATTTTTGTTACCTTGCCTCACAAAAAGTGTAATATAGAGCAAACAAAAATCATATGTACCCTAAAATAGTACCAACATAACTGCCACCTTATCCCGTAGTTTCCAAAATGTTTTTTTTTTTTAGTTTTTACTCTATGGGTGCATCAAAGGGTCTTCAAATGTGACATGGCAACTTAAAATTATCCCAATGAAATCTGCCTTCCAAAAACCATATGGGTTCCTTTCCTTCTGCGCTCTGCCGTCTGCTAATACATCAGTTTACGACCACATATGGGGTGTTTCTGTAAATTATAGAATAAGGGCAATAAATATTGAGTTTTGTTTGGCTGTTAACCCTTGCTTTGTTACTGGAAAAAATGAATTAAAATAGGAAAATCTGCCAAAAAAGTGAAATTCTTAAATTCTATCTCCATTTTCCATTAATTCTTGCAGAACACCTAAAGGGTTACCAAAGTTTGTAAAATTAGTTTTGAATACCTTGAGGAGTGTAGTTTCTAAAATGGGGTCATTTTTGGGTCGTTTCTATTATGTAAAGTGATATTAAGTGACTTCCGACCTGAACTTTTCCTTAAAAAGTGGGTTTGGGAAATTTTCAGAAAAATTGCAAGATTTCCTTCTAAACTTCTAAGCCTTCTAACGTCCCCAAAAATAAAATTGCATTCACAAAATGATCCAAACATGAAGTAGACATATGGGGAATGTTAAGTAATAACTATTTTTGGAGGTATTACTATCTATTATTAAAGTATAGAAATAGAAATTTGGAAATGTGCTAATTTTTTTTTTGTAAATTTGGTATTTTTACAAATGAAATTTTTTGACTCAAATTTACCACTGTCATGAAGTACAATATGTGAAGAAAAACCCATCTCAGAATGGCCTGGATAAGTAAAAGCGTTTTAAAGTTATCACCACATTAAGTGACACTGGTCAGATGACATGAAAAATGGCCTCGTCCTTAAGGTGAAATATGGCTGGGTCTTTTAATGGTTAAAATAACATTTTTGGAGCATCTTCTGTTACCAGTTGGGGATGTATCCCTACACACTCTGATATTGTGCAATGAGTGATGCCAGTTTCGGACTGTGCAGGGACATGTCATACTGACAGAGGTACGGTAGCACACCCGTTTGCCATTTTAAAAAAAATTGCAGGAATCCCCCAAAAAAACTAACATTTTTTTCAAAGCTTTGTATTTATTTTATGTGGAACACATGTATTTACTTAAACAGACGTGGCAGGCCCACTAGTAGAGCACTTTAATATTGTAACTATGGTACACTGCAATGATTGCAGCTGTGCCATATAGTATAGCACTATTAGTCACTGAAGACTTCTCATGTAGGATGATCAGCATTGTCATTGTTTCTACGTCTTGTTTTATCTTTTAATAGTTTAGATGCTGTTGTGTTTGAGAAGGAAGAGGTTCTGACATCTATGTATGGGTCTTATATAACTTCCTGAAGTCTTCTGCATTTATATTGTAGCATAGCCTTTATACAAGCTCTCCTTTGTAAGAAGGAAAGACCAAACCATGATGTCATGAAAAATGCAGAAATAGAGGGCTGTAGTATGATCTGGAGAAGCGTGCCATGATTTAGGAGGGAAGACTTTGGTTACTGACTTTGAAAATGCTATGCCTGTGGCTAATATTCCTCTTTGAATATTGCAGTCAATTTATATTTGGAAATCTAAAGGGAAGAATGATTTTATGCCTTTGTGACCCGGTTGACCTTCTGCCTTAAGGATATATTCTGTAACATATTGTAGCATTCATAAATTAATTCAAGGCAAGAATGCAGTAGATTGTGTTGTGAAATACTATTTTTTCAAAGGAATTCACAATTTTTTAAGTTTAACTGTAACTATAATGCAAAATCAAATCAAGTCTTTTACGCTCTAACCTTGTAGTTCTTTAATGATTTCAGGACAGTGTTTTGACAAAGTTTTCTTTACTTTTTGACAGCAAGAATAGCCTAATCTGTTTTACACTTTTGATGTTGGCAGAATGCTCGTTTGTCTGACAGCTATTGTACCCAATCCCATGATACACAGGTATGCTAGGCCACATGTATATGCAATCTCAGTAAGGATAAGGAAATAGACAACTGCAGGAATGGACTGTCAAGGGAGTTGGGACAACACACATTATGTAGTTGGCTGGTCCCCAAAATTGTGGTTCAGCTAACAATCATCTAATGTGTAGGGCCACCTTTAATCTGTAGAATTGTATATTGGCTGTAGAAGAGGATATAAACCCAATAGAATTCTGACCATAGAGCCATAGGTCAATGTGATCCATCAGGATTTATTTGGAACTGTTTCAAAACAGATCCCTCAAGCTATTATGTGAAATGAGCCTAATGCAAGATGACAAATAGAGGATCAAAAATTGTTTATTTCAAGTTCCATGGCCTATGCAACTTTAAGTGTTAGTATCAGATCTAATTACTCCTTATACCCATTGTAAACAATATTACATCCAAATTAATCAAAACTAGTGAAAAAAGTTTGTATTGTCCTGCAAGCCATCTATTTCAACTATTACTTCACTGTAGAAGGTTAAATAATGAAATGATGACTGAGCCATCTTTTGGCAGTAGGTTTTATAAATCAACCCAAATTTGTCCTCTAACATTTTGAATTAAACTCATAGGAAAAAGAAAAGTTGAAACAATGAAAATTGGCCCTGATTTATCATGCCCTCACTCTAGAATTCTGATTTCAAAAAGTCGCAACATGAGGCTTTTATGACTTTTTGGACTTGCACAAAATGTTGTGACTTTTTGCATTTTTATACCACTACGGTTTTGAAATATGGGTGGGAAAGTGGCTGTGGTTAGCTATGTAAATGAGTTTCACTCCAAATGTATTACTGAGACTGAATTCCCAACATCCTCCTATAGGAGGGTGGAGTAGGAAAACTGGAGTAATTTCAAATTTCCCCCTCATGATAAATTCCCCCACTTTTAACTAGCATGTTATTGCGTGGGATACTACAGCATCTTTACATGGCAGTATAGTGAACCTATGTGGACAGCTTTGCCATCTTAAGGTCATTATCTGATTTTCTTCCATTTTGCTTGTTGGCCTAATAAAAATAACTGACATTCATATTGTATAAGAGAGAATTGTCTCCCAACCACTTCCTCCATTAGTAATTTAGCGCTTCGATAATTCCAACAATAATCTGCCATTAAAACTTTTGTTGTCCTGGTAATAAACTCTTCTTCTGTCTTGTATTCCTTCTATTTCCACTCTTTATCATTGCTCTCAAGCTACATTTCATCAACCAGGTCATAATCGTGCTGTTTATTTCAGCACTAATCATGCCAAGCAAGTCTTGCTTAGGGAAAACCTACCATTTTACCAGTTAGCTGATGCCCCTAGATAGATCTCTATCATGTATCGGATAATCACAGCTGAGTTCAGTCTACACTCAACAGATTGCACAGCTAATTTAATGCTAATTTGGATCTTTTAATTCAATTATGATAAATGTTTTACATATGGGCAAATGTTAATTGTGGAATGTTGAACTGAGGATAAATAAGTGAGTATATTGCATTTACTGTATATATTTTATATAACTCATATTTTTATAAGAATCAGAGTTGAAATTGATGGAAATGTGCTTGCTTTTTTCGTATGCTTTAAAAAAGTAAAGAGGTAATAACAGTTCATGGAGGATAAAAGTTGTCTTTATGGAGTATAGTAGGTTGTAAAATTTGTACCCATCCTGGCTCTGTATACTTCAGATGGTCTCGTTTTTGGTCTGTACTTACTTATATCTTTGAAAGGGCACCTTACACTTATTCGCTTGTAGTATAAGTTTATATAATTGCAATTTATAATGATTTTATAAATTCCAAAGGACCCTACAGAGCTGTGGCTGGACACTCATCTGGTTGACAAGTATCCCTCCAAACCACCCATGCATGTGTTCTGAATGGAAATTGAAGAAGCACTCCCATAATTTTTTTTCCCCTGGCTTATAAGAAAGGTACATGATGTACACTGTAGGGAAGGTCATTTTCTTACCAGTGCATAGTGAGTTATAACCTTCCTTCTGCTTCTCAGATGTGTCATGCGACCAACAATCAGACTTTCAAAATAACACAGCATTTTATGTGTGGACAGGAAGCCAGTTTCTTTATGTATTCCTATTGGAGCCTCAATGTTAGTCTCATAGGAATGAATAGACAAGTAACTGACTTTCTGTCCTGGGTCAGTTGGAGATCAGAGTGTTGGTCACATGACACAGCTGAGGATCATAAGGGAGATTATAACTCACAAATACAGTCACTGGTAAGAAGATTACATTCACTACAGATTCATCATATACCCTTCTTACAGGTCAGAGAATACAAATGTTTATGGGAGTACTACTTTAAGCTACTGCTGGGCACCTATACCAGCTTATCTCCCCTGAGAACAATCAGATTAGACATGTTGAAATCCTGCCTTTGGGAGGAAAATTGTGATACCTCCATATACATACCATACACAGATGGTTATTTTGTAGTGCCAAAATTGTTGGGTTCAGCCAAAAATTTATGTGAATAACCAAGTGAAATCTGACCACTGTAGTATGTTTAATAGTGACTATATTAAATTATGTTATGTTCTACAAAGTTATTTCATATCAACATGAGTTTGACTATTATATAGGCCTAATAATCCCAAATGGTCTCTTGACACCATCACATATTTGCTGTGCATCAAGGGATCCTGGCCCTATCAAGTAGTCCAAGGAAAATAAAGTCACTGTCCCAAGCTCAAAATCCAAAAGTCCACTTAATTCTATATATAGCAGATACGTATACAGTAAAGGTGATGTTTCAGCCATAAAGTGGTCTTTGTCGTGTCTGAAAATGTTGAAATGTAACCTTCAATGTATGTTTATCTGCTGTATATGGAATAAAGTGGACTTCAGTCATAATGTATGCCATTTGTAAATGACTGATCAGGACCGCTGATTTCTCTGACCACTGATGCTCATCTGAATATTATTTTAATGTTCAGTGCACACAGTTTTTACTTGTCCTTGGTGCTAGTCCGTATTTTTAGTGAATTATGCTAATAATCACAGAAAGGAAAGTACTCTCTGTTCCTTGTGTTTGCACTATTTATTCTTCCCAATTAAAATGAGCAAATTAAACACAAGGGACCAGTTACTACAGTCTAGAGATAAAAAAAATACCCACAATAACCTGCTAAATTATTATTAAAAAAACAGCATAATATGGTAAATATTCAGGATACATTGGGATATTGTTTAAATTGGTAATAATCTTTTTAACTCCTGCTAAAATACTACTTCCACTATGTTTTGTTTTTTAATGTAAAGTGTGATTCTAACCATGCCGTCATCAAAAATTGAGTCAACTGCTGATTAAATTCAGAATCTGAGCATCTATAACTGAAACATTTGCCCAGTGTGTAACATATAAACGTGAAAGGATATGATTTTCATATAAACTTCAAGAGAACCTGGAAAGCAGCCAGTTCGACAAACTCTTAACCCTTTAAGGCTGGCACATTTAAATGCAGATTTCAGGCACAAAGAATACAAAAATCAATACTAGTGGTTTTAAAATTATCTTATTGATCCCATCAAGAAGCTTTTTGGTTTTAACAGAGCGCCTCTGAATCTGTAGATAGTATGTTACCTGGCAGGACAAGACAGTAAGAGAGCATTTTACCCTATCGTCTTCCATCCTGTTGTATAAGGTGTACCTTACCATTCATTCATTACAATGAATGTGTTTACTATACTGGGAAATCTGGCTGCTGACTGCTCTAGGAACTATAAAGGTGGTGTGACACATACTATAGTATATTTTAGGAAAAATCCAATGGCTCATATTTACTATTGTGGCTAAATCTGAAATCTGGCGTCATTTGTGCCCACATTTGGCAAATTTTTGGCACAATTTGGAGCATCTTGTTTGAGATGTATTTAGGAAGAAAGTAAACCAAAAAGAATAATCCACTATGCCTTGTCTGTGTGGCTTCATGGGTAAGAGGTGTGTCTTCATGGAAAAGGAATGTGACATGGGGCACCATTTTGCACCAACATTTTGACACAAAGTACTGTTACAAAGTAAGCCAAACCATAGATGGTATACACTTATACTAGACAGTCTTATCTAGCATCAACTACTGGAATAAATCTCGTTACTCTTTAGACTGTCTAAAGGTAATGTTACATGGGCCAACTGTGCAGCAGTTATAGGGAACCAACCATTTATTTACAATAATTGCCTGATCGTGATGGAGGTGAGAACTGCACTTACAGGCTGCAATCACCGCTGCTTTATAAGGGATGAACTTCTGCAGTCCACATCTCCATAGGGAATTATTGTTTCTGGGCTACAGACAGGGACAGACTGGCCATAGACTGTACAGGGGAACTTCCCGGTGGGCCAATGTCTAAAGGCTTCCAGGCCCCACTCACCAGCCAGGTAAGTAATGATCTGATGCTCCCTGAGTTAAGTGGGAGTATCAAGAACCTATTTTGTGTTGCTGGTATATGGTTCTGCTGGGGCACTATTTTGTGCCACTATATAGTCCTGCTGGTCCTGTCTCATTGTGTTGCCCTGCCTTCTGTCTTTTTGTCAGTTTAGACCTGCCTACAACATGGGGCCACTCTTAGTTTTTTTCAAGGCCACTTTATGTTCCCAGTCCCCCCTGGTTGCAGATGTCTGTTTAAACAGAATGACCTACTGCCTAGAAATGATAATCTCTGTAACTGCATCGTCCGATTAAGGAACATTGTCTCATACATTGGTTGATCTGCGGCGGGGCAATTATTGTGAATGAGCATTCTTAGGAACACTTTTTTCCGTTAAATTCTCCTATCTTCTGTGGAATTTGTTAAAAAAAAAAATCTGAACACAGCACGGTCTAAGTATGGTGTTTTTTTTTCAGGTCTTTTCCTATACAACTATTAATATATGTGACCAAATTTCAAAAAAATGCAAGTAAAAAAATTAATGCATTTTATAGCATTTTTATAAAAAACTGCTACAAAAATTGTTTGAAGGAGGTCTTAGTGCGGTCATAATGACTGAATACATTTTTAACAACTTGACAGGAGAGGTCAATGCAAGGACATCAATTTAATGGTGATGCTTATAGAAGCAGGTAATACATAGATTTTGGGCACAACATACAGTAAATTGCGTGATCCTCTAAGGTCACATGAAACATAAGCTTGAGCCTACACTTTTCACTCTTGCTGTGGCCAAAGTAGGTAATGGAAGTGATAATACAGGATTTGTCGCTGTGTCTATTAGGCATGAAGCATATGTGACATTTTTCGGAGAAAGCATTAATATAAAGCAGTAGGTAATGCAAACACAATGCACTCTAGCAATTATAGGCTGCGATTTATTACTATTATTCAGCAATGCGCCGTGAAGCAGCGGCAATAATAATCACTCGCAACGCCATTATCGTATACCCACGCTTAACTCCATTTATTCATATATCTCTGTGATCTCTGAAAACACAGGCGACCGGCATCCAGTTGGGAAGAAGGAGTTATATGTTAAACCAGTGACATCCATTTTGGAAGCAGCAGTTATCACAGGGGGCGTGGGGAATTCTACGGCACAGCGGTGGGTGGAAGTAGAAAAAAAACATTTAAACTTTGTGTAAATCATTGTTTTAGTGTAGTTCTTTCAAATTCTATCAAAGGAAAAAGCCAGAAACTTTGTGAGAAATATGTTTAGTATGGGAACCTTTGGGTTTTGGATGTGAAATTGATGGTGCAATGTTTGTGATACCTTTCACCGCACAGAGATAAATGAGCTTCATAGATGTTGTGATATATGAGCTTTGGAGGCTGCAAATGCCGCTTCGGAGGATGTGATAAGTTAGGGACAGAAGGCTAGTGAATGGGACCTGTGAATAAATGGTTCCCACAGCGTGAGGCTGAATCACTGTCAGCTGATCCCATATATCACAACCACAGGCTTTCTTTTGATGCCAAGTTATAAATTTCATGGTTGCCAGAAAAGTGAAGAGGATATTTTATTTCAATGCTGACTTGGTATTAAGTTTTTACTCACCGTATGGGATAAAAGGATGTGATTATGCCCGGTGTGCCGGCGACAAAGAGCACTCCCGTTTGTATTAGTGTATTAATTGTTGTTCCAGCACACTGAGCCTTGTAGAAATACTCTTATCCTGGGAGATTACTACTGCCTTGAAGAGAAGAAGACAAAATGAAGACTAAAGACCAAAAATATAATGTTGAATTTATGATGGCATCCTCTCAAACATTTAGGCCAAGTAGAAATCCCCACACTTGTGTGAAGGCAGGATTTTATGTTATTATGGGACTATGCAAACTATTATCTGAGACTGAAAGATGATAAAATGTACTCTGCATATTGCTTATTGCAATGGCTGCAGTGGTCCGGCTTTCCAGTTCATCTAAGGCGTCGTCTAAGAATTAAAGTAATTACCCCATAATTAATTTAAAGAATCATGCAGTACAGGACAATCTACTTCTAACAAACTTAAAACCAGCTATGTATCTCACGTGGATCCAGAGCTCCCCCATTTATTTCTCCAATTGTTTTGCTAGATTTATTTTAAACTGGCAGCTCACAGTGAGCCCTGAATGTGACCCAACTCGCTTTCCCTGCCTACATGAAGTGCAAGCCCTAAGTGGCAAGTCCACAACTGGTCGACGTTCCCTATTCTGCTAAGTGCAAGACAGATGCTGAGATGCTACCACACAGTGAAGGGTCATACGGAAATAGGTCAAAACCGGGAGGACAATACAGTTCAAAATCAGAGGATGGAGGGTAGTCAAAATAGCCAAGCCTAAGTCAGAACCAGAGGGTATCATGGTACAAAATCACAAGACGGAGGAAGGTCATAGGCAAGCCGAGGTTAATATACTAAACAATCCAAAACACTCACAGCCAGAACCAGCAGCACAGCAAGGGAGTAAACATATAAAGGTTAGGAGGAATTACCAGCAAGGGGTTTAAATAGAGCTCCAAGTCCCAACATCAGAACCTGATAGGTCATGACTCTGTGTTCAATTCGTCAGACACAGCACACAAGAACAGATGAATAATCCAGAATGGCTAGTTTTCCTCCAGGACACGACCACTGTGAGAGAAACAAAGCATTGCATCCTGTTGTTAGTGATGCAGTCGCTTCAGCAGGGGGTGTGGCTCCGCAGAGCATCTCTCTCACCGCGGTCGTTCCGAAGCTGGAGATCTTGAGATTGAAGCCTGAACAGGTAAGTAAGTGACATAAAGTTTATTAGATGACTGGCACAAAGTGAAATTAAAAAGTACCATTCGGACAGATAGAAAAACAGTTAAACCTTTGTGTAGACCGGCTCAATATTTTTAATAAAGACCAATTGAAAAAATTGTTTTTAATCCAAAATGAGTAAAAAGAAATCATAAATAAAAGGCCTCCGAAGGTGTACATAGCCTTTAAGGTAGCAGACTATACAGAAATATTTAAAGAGAGTAACAATACAGCCAAAGCTGCTCTTCCCATAACTAATATTGCTTTTGTGTGCTGGAAGAAGCTTTTTCAAAGAAATTTAATTACAAAGCCTTTGATCAACTTATTGAAATGAAAGGAAAGCTGAGGCAATTTAGACCTTTTTGTCTGCGATTAATAGTATGGGCACATTACTCAGGCTTTGTGAGTCCTGTCTCTAAGTAAACAAATTGCAACGTTTTTTTTTTTGGATAGAAGCACAAACCTGTTCTATGATAAATGCCACTTGATATTTTCATTATTTTGACTCTAATTAAGATTTGTATTAACCTGTTCTTGACTTTGGGGTAATGTAAACACCAGCTACTTGTTAGTTGATGTGGAATTGAAAGAAATATTTCATTTTTATATAGCTACATAATATTCATCATACAATGAGAATTCCTGCAACTTTGTAGAATGTGTTTCAAAGTTTCCAATTTCATATTCTGTTAAACGCCTCTTTTCTTCCTTAAAGGCTTCACCATTTCATCACCAATTTCAAGATCTTTCAGCAGCCAAAACCATGATCATGGCTATCTAGTTTACATGAGGCAATAAATAAACCTAAGTTTTGTATGTAGTTCATTTTCCTTCTTCTGGATTTAAAAAATGAACGTTTTCCTGCACTGGCAGCCAGCAAAGATCTTGAAGGTAGTGAGAAATTGGTAGTGGAGATCTCCTTTAAAGCACAACATAGGATTTTAGAAACATATTTGATATACAGATCCCTCAACTCAACTTTGATTGAATCTCATTAATGACTTCAATTTATCAGAATACAAAATTGAAAACCTTTCATGCCATCCAGTAAGAAAGTACATGGAAGCCTATGGTTGATGTGCAGCTCACAAATGGCATCAGTTGGAAGCATCTTTTTTTTTTTATGGGAATCTCTGTCACTCAACTTGGCATACATAAGAATAAAGCTAAATTAGAACTTATCTATAGTTTTCTAATGTCATATCTAATAGTGACAGATATCATGCACCATATACGTAGAATGGCATTGGTTCAGGTACAGTGCAATAGACATTCATGACATCTGGTCATGAGTCTTAGATTGCCAAGGATTACAGATATGGCAGAATTTATACATTTCTACATAAATTATATTTAGCTAATCTACTATATCCTGCTTGTGATGACATGCAACTCTTTCAACTCTTTCTTATTTCTCCTTTTCAGTGGGTAGACTGTATTTAAAAAATCCACAAGGCCCTATTGTTTGTGTTCTGAGATGCACAATTGTCGGAGGAAGCTTGACTTTCTAGGAATCATGGTAAATCATGATTGGCCTTTATGTTAAAAGGTCAAATATTAAGAATTAAAGATAAAAAGGCAAGATTATACTGGATCCTAAAACTGTTCTGTAGGCGTAGTGGTCAATCACTGATTAGCCTAAATTTTGTGAAATGTGCTGAGAAGAAAACATAGATAGATCGATAGATAGATAGATAGATAGATAGATAGATAGATGATAGATAGATAGATAACTTTAGAGTGATAGAAATAGAATAGATAATAGATACTTAGATGATTTGCAGATAGCGATAGATAGATAGATAGATAGATAGATAGATAGATAGATAGATAGATAGATAGATGTATAGATACATGTATAGATAGATAAATATATAGATAGACAGATATGAGACAGATAGATAGAAAAACAAATAGATATATTACAAAAACTTATTTTATTCAATGTCTAAGTCCTGCTCAAAGGGGCCTTACTAAAGCTTGAGAAAGGCTCCATTGAGCATGTCTAAAATGTCGCATGGGTGAATAAAATAAATCTTATATTTTTTTAACCATGGAACCTAGAGTGCCTTTTTTTTTAATATAATTAGCAGTATAGATAGATAGATAAGCAGATAGATATAAGGTAGATATGAGGTAGATAGAAGATAGATACATGGGATTGATACAGGACTGGTGCAAGGATTTTTGCCCCCCTAGGCAAAAGCTAATTTTGCCACCCCTCTTGACTCCGCCTATTGACCACACCCTTTGACCTGCCCCTTTTTTGTTGGCCACCTATTTATAAAGAATGTACCCTTCATTGTGGTAAGGCCATGTTTTCTTCCTACAGCTACATATCATGTTATCCACACATCCCCATCAGCGTCATCCACAGATCCCCATCAGCGTCATCAACAGATCCCCCTAAGTGTCATCCACAGATCCCCATCAGCGTCATCCACAGATCCCCCTAAGTGTCATCCACAGATGCCCATCAGTGTCATCCACAGGTCCCAATAAATGTCATCCACAGATCCTCCTAAGTGTCATCCACAGATCCCCCTAAGTGTCATCCACAGATCCCCCTAAGTGTCATCCACAGATCCCCGCCCAGCGCCCCCTCCTAGCTAATTTATTCACTTCACTTGCCTCTTTGTAATTGCAAAGAAGTGCCTTAATCTTGCACAGGCACACTGGCAGAGGCATCGTCAAGCGAGGTGCACTGGAAGACGGCACATGCACAGTAGTGGCATCATCGTGTGGGCCCCTAAGGGCAATTGCAGCCGCCTGGGGGCAGCTACAGCTTGAGGGGGGCCAGCACTCCTGGAGGCACCCCTTCCCAAGGGGTGCCCTACATGGCTGCCTAGTCTGCCTATAGGACGCGCTGGCACTGGATTGATACATAGATTTGAGACAGATTGATTGATAGATAGATAGATAGATAGATAGATAGATAGATAGATATATAATAGATATGAGACAGATAGATAGATAGATAGATAGATAGATAGACAGATAATAGAGAGAGATAATATGGATAGATAGGCAGATACATAGATGGATAGATAGATAGATAGATAGATAGATAGATAGATAGATAGATAGATAGATAGATAGATAGATAGGCAGATGGATAGATAGATAGATAAGATAGATAGATAGACAGATGATAGATAGATAGATAGACAGACAGATAGATAGATAGATAGATAAATAGGATGGATAGATAGATAGATAGATAGATAGATAGATATGGATAGATAGATAGATAGATAGATAGACAGATATTAGATAGATAGATAGACAGATATTAGATAGATAGATAGATAGATAATTAGATAGATAGATAATTTGACAAGTAGATAGAGAGGTGAATGGATAGATAAATAGATAATGATTCTAGAATAAAATATTAATCAGTATACTCTATACATACTACATTTGCTCTGCAACTCATTTTCAAAATTGCATGATTTGTCCTTCTGATACCAGCAGACATAATAAACAAAGAAATGGGTTAAATATTTTTTCACATTTTGTACCAAACCCATTCACAGATGATAAATAGAATTAAAAATTAAAACTGTGTATTTATCACTCTCATGTTGTGAAAGCATAGCGACAAACTGCCTTTTCCCTTCAGCTGGACATCTGGCTTGTGTGAGACCTCTAGTGGTCAAACAAAGAAAATATTGCCTAGAAAACAATCTCCTTTAAGTCATTACAGCTTTATATAGTCTCATATTGCTGCAAGTTATAATTGTAGTCAGTGGGAGTTAAGAGGTTAAAAAGAAGGTATATCTTGTAGAGGGTGCGTTCACATGCAGCAGATTTTGTTGCAGAAAGGTCTAAGACTGAAAATCAATTCCATTCATCTTTATGGGGCTTGCAGAAATTCATGTGCTTGCCACCAAAACAACTCCATATAGATGAATGGAAGTGACTGTCAATCACAGAAATTTCAGTAAGAAAAGATGCTGTGTATGAAGGCACCCTTATACTTCAGCTTCATACAGTACAGAAACTAAATGGGTGTTTTTTTTGTTTAATGTAAGTGCCTTTATGATTCTTGGAGACCTCTCTGCGAGAAACTATGACCCTGTTTCTGAGGAGTTGAGTGGAGCAGTGGTCACATAAGTGAACTGCCACGTTCTTCAAAGTCCATGGAATTGGCTGAGATACTTAAGTTTAGAAGTTAAATGACCCTGTTCTACTGTTCAGTGTAGCCCCAGCATTCATATATTTATCACCTATCCACCGGGGTAACATATATAACACAATAGTAATGAATTTGTGGATCTTAAGCCTGGCAAAAAATGCTTGCTGGTCAACAGCATATCTCCTCAGAAAGTAATAGTGCTGGTAGACTTTCATATCATCGTCAGCCACTTGTTTTTGGACAGAAAAAAGTACCCTAAACCTATATCAATGTCCTGTAAAGACTCACATTCAGTGTACCCTTGTAGACAAAGGATGAGGCAGCAGGTAAGTACTTTACCATCCTCTGTCTTCATTTTCATAATGTTTCCCAGCCTTCACGTCAACCTGCAGAATATATTAAGGGGCAGATTGGCCATATACACCACAGGAAAATTTCCAGGTGGGCCAAGTCTCAGGGGACTCCTGAGCCCTCCTCATGGCTGTCGGCTAGATACAGTATATACCGATCTGATACTCTCAGCATTAATTAATGCTAGGAGCATCAGGTACTCATGTACCTGGCCAGAACCCCCAGATGCCCTGTTGAATTCAACTGTGCCACCATCGCCAGGATGGTGATACAGTTGAATACTGCTGCGAAAGTGGCAGTATTTTGTGCTGCACTATAGTATTTCTGTCCACTCCTACATCTGTTGACCCTGTCTACATCTGTTGACCCTGCCTACTTGTGTTGGCCCTCCTTCTGTCTATTTTGAGAAATGGTAGACAATTCTTTACAGTAATGTGTCATAAATAGTGATGAGCAGCAGGAGCAATCTTCGAATTCAGAATATTTTGCAAATATTTGGCCAAATATTCGTCATTAATTTGTGAATTTGAGAATTTGTGATTATTCGCTTGATTGCGAAAATCGGCAATGTAATATGTGCGTATTGCTAGGGATGTTGCTAATCTCAGACAAAGGCATTCCAGCCTTCTCATTGGCCCACAAGCAAGAAGCAGGGAAGGATTATGGGTTCAGATCAAAAAAAAATCTAGAATATTCGCGAATACGAATTTCATAGCACTATAGTCTAAATCTTCACAAATTCTCGAAGTGGCGATATTCGCGATTAAAATTTGTGATTCGAATATTCGCGCCCAACACTAGTCATAATCAAGAGCAACCAGAACAACATTTAAGGACATCCAGTTCTTCTGATAAAGTAATGGAAACATCAAGAAAGTCTACCTGCTAACTTTTCAATGGGTTGTTAGAGAGTAAATTGTTTGAATCAAGGTTTTCCACTCAGGAATCACCATCCTTATTAACCCACTGTTTGCTTCTCTGGACACGTTTATCTGCTGTGCTATTAAAAAAAAAAAACTATTAAAAAGCAATATTAAAGGGGTTGTCCCACGAAAAAATATTCTACAGTTTTCAAACCAGCACCTGGATCTGAATACTTTTGTAATTGTATGTAATTAAAAATTTACTATAGCCACTGAGGTATTCAATAAAATGTATCTGTATAGCGCCACCTGCTGTTTGTTATTTTCTTATTTCTTTGTTCTGATCACTGAGATGGCCGCACATTCTCAGTTTCATCCTTCAACTGCCCCCTGAGCTGTGATAGGGAGAGCTGGGACACGCCCCCTTAGCTGCAGCAGAAAAGACACTCCCCTTGAGCTGCCAGCTTGATATAAATCTAGCAGAGCAATGAATGGGAAGATCTCTGGATCTATGAGGGGTACAAGGCAGGTTCTAGTCTTGTTAGAAAGAGATTGCCCTGTACTATGTGATCTCTGATTTTCATTTTTTACATTAGTTATGGGATAACTTCTTTAAATGTATTGGTAAACTAACAGTAATACAGAGAGTGCTGCAGTATACGGCAGAGGACTTAATGTTCACAATGTACTTAGAAAAATCTTTCGGAACAATGGTCTGAGCACATGGTTTTTCAGATGATAAAAATCATCCTGTGTTAATTATTTATGATTAGGTGGCATTTTTTTTGTATAGCGCATGATTCTATAATGTATAGTGCAATGATTCTGCCTCATATACATACATGTATGTCCATTCAGGTTGCCAGCTGCCCTAGCAAGGAGGGAATTTTATCTGAAGAAGGCGCAACACGCAACAACTTATCACTGCAAGTTCATGTAATACATCGAAGTCTTAGGTCTGCCAGAGATAGTGCTCTGAGCAGGGTTCGGCCCTCTATCATGTCTATGGTCTCCCTAATGGAGCACATGCGCATAGATTATTTTAAAAACCTTAAAGGGGATTAGACCATTTATTACCACAAAATGGTAAAAAAAGTATGCTACCTAAATATGGCAGGGTTCACATCTGTGTTGTGAACTCTGACACTGTAATTCGGTCACTGTATCCTGCTGCACGCAACATTTTTGTTTGGCCAAAAGTCGGCATATATGCTGGAAACGGATTACCACGGATCACATTACAGTGAAAGGGATCCAGCGGTGCATGATGGTATCTGGCTATGTCGGATACAGTGAACTCTGGAAATCTGTTCCTCTGCCACAGCGCAGATGTGAACCCAGCCTTAAAAAGACTTATCTGTGACCATGGACTTCAACGATTTCACAGAATTCTTCAAATGTTATGACCTATATTCAGAAAATAAATATTTACTCCTCAAATGTAAGCAGTTTTGTTTCCTACTGTAAATAAAACTGAGACATATAGCAATAAAAAACAATTATGTGGCTATAATACACAGACTGCAGCAGGAGCCTCCCCCTTCTGATCTTTCTCCAGTTGTCCACTGGCTTAACTAGGCACCACCGCATAGGTGTTCCTTTAGCCTAAAATGCAAAATAAATGTGGAGCCCCAGTTATGGGTCTACAACACAATGAAAGCCAGATATCCCTCAAAGGAAGGAAAATCAAGCAAAGGGGTGTCTCCATTGCAGAGATCACCAAATCCACCATATTAAGTGACCCCTATGTCAAGATCCCGCTTTTTTTTACAAGTTTAAGGCTGTGACAGGGAAAACCTAAACCAGTTATCCATCCACAGCAGTTTCAGGGTGTTGCCCCTAATCAGTGCAGAGTAGGATTCTGGCTAACTGGGAGCAATGCCTTGGAGACTACTCAAACAAAACAATAGCTGATCTCAGGGAGACCAGCTACAAGAAACACAGCGGAGCCTCATTTAAGAGTCTCAACACAGCAATCCAAAGTGCAAAGCTCCCTGGGAAGTGATCTCTGTAATGGAGACACCCATGGATACACCCTTGTTTAGCCTAACATGGAATAAATCATCAGGAAATTATCCCCTGTGTTATCTGATGTATACAAAACTGTTTCTGGAACCTACAGAAAACTGCAGATTGACAAACAGTGGAGGTATGATTATCTTCTGTAACTTGTATCATTTATTTCCAGGTTTAATGTCCCTTTTGAATGCCAGTTTTTATCTCCTTATATTATATATTGGGTGGTTAAGGTTCACCACTTGCATAGGCCTAGATCTTCAGTTGCCTTGTGATAAAATGAAAAGGTTACAGTGGCTGTCATTTACAGGCCTTCATAAATGTGTTGTAAAACCCATACCATATAGCTATAATTAATGAATAGTGCCAAAGAGAAGTAAAATAGGTATGAAACACATCACAGAGAGACTGGCTGTGATGTACTTAAGGTCAAAGGCAGACTACTGTATACATCAGTTAGTTCATATGTCAAGAAACTGCCGACACACATTAAGCTCCAAACGTTTTTCAGTGTGTAGATAAAATTAAACCTAAAATAAAGGAGTTTTTTCACATAAAACTCCTTCTAGTGACATCTAGAAATGAATTCAAAATCTTTTAAAACCATTTTATAAACATGATTGGGTCCAGATTGACAAACACAGTTGACTTTTGTTTTCAAAATGGACTGTCTTACCTCCTCCCTACAAAAAGAATCTGGAACTTGGAAACTCAAAACTGTCCTCTTTAAAGCCAGAATGTATGAATGCTTGGTACCAAGCAAAACTATAGCAAATAGCCCATGTGACCTTGAAATTTTAATATTCATAGCCAGCTAATTGGAGAGTGTTTTGTCCAGTTGTCCAAGTTGGTCTTGTTATGCATGTCTTCACCACTCCAAAAAATGAGTATGAGTTTCTAAAAAATAATTAAGGAAGACTTTATCTTCATGAACTTATAGCTAACTTACCATCCAGTTGGCACAATGTGACCACCACCTTCCATCCCAATTGAAGCCACATTTATAAGAAATTATGAGATTCACAGAGTTTAAAGCCTATATGAGTTGTTTGCACAGTCTTACCCAGAAATCTGATGCATTGTTGGGTAAAGCCAATCTGTAACCAGGAACTAAAAATGTTTTAAAAACCCAATTTCCCAAACCCATTCCATAAGACCCACCTTACCAGGGTTCCTTATCTCCTATATGCTTCTGGGTCCCAATCTGCCCCAGTAAAGTAGAAACCTGCTGACCTCCGCTAAATCAGTCACTCAGTAGAGCACATCATAGCTTTAGGCAACTTAAAGTTATGGTAGACAGATGTTGAACCATGAACCAGCGGTGCTGTATTGGCAGGAGATTAAAAAGGCGAGTATGGGCGTTATTCATTATCTTATGATTAGAGATGAGGGAATCAAAGCTGACGAAGTGAAATTTGATCCGGATTTCGAGAATTATTCGATTTGCACCGAATACGAATTTCCTCGCAATTCGTAGTAATGAATCGCATTTTTCATTAAATGGCTGCTGCACGTGTGAGGACATGGAGAAAGTAATTCTGGGAAGGCGGGATCATCCATAATGCCATGCATGCCATGCAGAGTCCCCCTGCTGTTAAATATCTAAGTATCTGACTGCAGGGCACAACAAAACGGCATGCTCGTGTGGTGCTTGGGACGTGGCTGTGCTGTGTTCAATTACCACATGGCTGTCTGGGCCATAGAGGGCTCTAGTTAACTAATAAAGACAACAATGTTTAGGTGGTCTGCATTGTCAATGGGGGGGGGGGGGCTTTACTTGTATGAGTGTTTAATAGAACAGGTTCTGTAGACATCTATGTGGAATGAGTGTGCTTCTTCATGACGCTAACATCGACCTGTAACGTCACACTTGAGTTATTTGGTCAGTTTTGGCCCCGTGACTGCCCAAATAAGTGAAGTGTACAGTGATTCTAAGAGCGACACCTGTCATCTGCATGTCATACTGACAGTATTATTTCACTACCAAAGCAGACTCCCTATGGTTGTTACTGCAAGGCACAATGTTCTACACCACTATAAAGGCTCTCTGCAGCCTGGAAATAGCCATTTTTTAACACGATTCGCCGCGAATAAATCTGGATCTAAGCAAATTGTTTTGGAAAATTCAGCGAACCAGCCGAAACAATTTTTTGAGAAATTCGCTCATCTCTACTTATGATGTTAGAAAAACTTTAATGTTTTATAGACAAATTGAGGATTTAATTAAGAATCTTAAGATCTTGAAACAATCTCAAACAATTCTGATGCCTGCTGAAGTTGTAGAACTTTTTACCCTTGTCGTACAACATAGACCAAAACCACCATCGTAGTTTTTGTCCAGGTCTAATCTGCATTTTTTGCTTATTGCACATGGACTCATTCAATTCAATGGGTTCACAAAATATGCAGAAAGCACACGAATATCTACTGTGTGAAGTCCTAGACCGCCTGGCAGTTACGTAAGTTACAGAACATGTCCTATTGTTGTCTTGTTTTGTGGATAAGATTAGCTAATTCTAGCATAACATTGCAGCATCCACATGGCTGGTATCCGTATTTTGCTAATTCTGAGTTTGCAGACCTCAAAATGGATACGGTCGTGTGCATGAGGCCTGTTTGGTAAATTAGGAAAAACAGCAGTGTGTTTGCTTTACATATTACAATAAGTAGAAGCTACCTTCTGGTGTGTTACACTAAGTGTTGATTTATGAAGTTTGCTGCAAGTACCTGGAGCAACTGTTGGAGTTACATAGGAGCTGTGTGTTTATGGAACGAAACGTGCAAGACAGAGGGAGCAGAAAGCCTACTAAGTACATTTTAGGGACATTAAGAGTGCCTGCATGAGCCAGGAATAGCTTAGAAAGTCTCTTATAGTAAGAATCAGCCATTAGGTGTAAGAACCTTTTCATTCATAGGCAGCATTTGATAGGTGTATTCAATTCTCAGCCTTTGTACGATAGACACTTGTTTTGTCTCTGAACTTCTGACCTTGCCTTGTCTGTTTCTGACCTCCTGTTGAAACCGCTTTGTCTTCAGTTACACTGACCGGGTTACTGCGGCTCCCTGACAGAGGATCTCTGCCTCATCCAGAGTTCACTTTGTAACATATACTTCACTGGCAATAAGGTGAAAGCATCAGGGACATTTAACACTTTCTCTTGCAGAGTTAATTGATGATAGTGTAAAATGTAACATTGCTATTAGCAGAATTATATATTAACTATGAAATGTAGACAACATACATAGCTTGTTGTTATTGCTGTGGAATGGGAATGACCATTTAAAGAGCGGATATCATTACATCAATTGCCATAATTTCAAGATGCAGAATTCTAGTTTTGCAAATTTCAGCTGTGATATCTAGTCAATGTCATCATCATTTATCAGTAGTAGTAGTAGTTTTACTTCTATTAACATTTTTATTTTTTACAAACTGTAATCATACAAATCAATAATAGTGTTGAGTGCGAATATTCGAATAGTGAATTTTAATCGCGAATGTTGCAACTTCGAGTATTTTGAATATAGGGATATATATTCGTAAAAACGAATATTCGTCAATTTTTTTTCATCTGAACCCATTACCTGCCTGCTTCTTGCTTGTGGGCTAATGTGAGAAGGCTGCAATATCTAGTGAATTAGAATATTAGAATAGTCTTCATTATTTAATATAGTTTTTGTTATGCAAAAAATCAGTAATTAAATATGTTAATCGAATCGCGTAAGGGCGCTAAGCAACTTTCCTATTGGGTTGGCTTGGTAGAATTGTCAAATATGTAGAATATAGAGCCACGCCCTACGCTACGCCCTTACGCGATTCGATTAACATGCATATTTAATTGAAGATTTTTTTAACATAAACTATATTAAATAATGAAGAAAATTCTAAATCAGTAATGATTACTAATTTAGTCGCAATTAATCGAATTGCGTAAGTGCGTAGCGTAGGACGTGGCTCTATATTCTACATATTTCAAAATTCTACCAAGCCAACCCAATGCTTAACGCCCTTATGCGATTCGATTAACGCGCATATTTAATTACTGATTTCTATCACTCTAAAGCAAGCATGTCCAAACTGTGGCCCTCCAGCTGTTGCAAAACTACAACTCCCAGCATGCCTGGATTGCCTACAGCTATTAGGGCATGCTGGCAGTTCTAGTTTTGCAACAGCTGGAGGACCGCAGTTTGGACATGCCTGTTATAAAGCTATCTATCTACTTAAAACCAATAAATTGTTGTAGTCACAAGTCAATTACACTTCAAATGTAAAGTCTTATAACGTAAAGTAACATTTCAATAGACTGAGTTTCTTTTTATTTCTCATTTAGGAATGTGCCACTATTAATTAGCTTAGACTAGATTGTGCCATCATGCTTTCCTACTAGTTTAAATTTCAAAAGACAAGGGCAATGAGAGAGAAACATTACGCTACTCTTCTGGCCTGACTCTGAAGACGTCTTTTGTTTTGAGATTTGGATTGAGTGACTGAAACATGATCTGAATCTCACTGTACGATAGAAAAGTACCAGTCTTTACACAGCTGCCTGAGAATAGTTAGGGCACCTTCATGCCATCTTACCTAGGTCACTATATACGAATACACGTTAACATACGAAATATGTAATTTTATACAACTTAGGAATAAATATTAGCAAAGCAAACAATACTACCAGAAGAACAATCAGTTAGCTATAGCAATAGCTTGGCTATATTCCCATATTATTTTGTGGCAGTTGGCAAGAAAACCATCCACTTACTTTACATACAAATTTAAATATAGACACTGAGTTCAATAAAATATATCTGTATATCGCCATCTGCTGTTTGTTCCTTTCTCTATTTCTCTGTCCACCTCAGCAACATCACTGAGGTGGTCATTTGTGCGCAGCTCCATCTTCGATCTGCCACTAGCCCTATCTACTTTTAGAATATGTGAGAGTTACAGGGAGAAAGGTGCTGATAATGCTGCATAACCCCCCTGAGCTGAAGCAAAAGGGACATCCCCCCCGAGCTGCCAGCCTGAAGAAAACCTAGTAGAGCAATTGATGCAATGCATAGTAGGAGCTCTGGATCCATGTGAGGTACAAGGCAGGTTTTAGCTTTGTTAGAGTTTGTCGTATGTCAGATGTCTGAGTTTCACTTTGGTCATTACAAAAAGCTTTGGGTTTTCATAGCATACTGATATTGAGAACCATAGTTTAGAGTGGTGGTCTAATATTACCTTTCATTAATATTTATTGTTTCAATACAATATGTAGAATACAAGCTGTTTATTCATGTCACTTAGTAATTACAAGTATGATACCAGTATTGCTTATACAATTGGAGATCATCTCATTCCATTTTGGTGGTATTTTTTTCCATAATAATAATAATCTTCGTTTGTATAGCGCTTTACAATTCAGGGGTTTGTGTAATAAGTACTGTAGCAACAAACGAATCAACAATTAAAATAAGAAGAATTAGGGCTCTGCTCACAAGAGCTTACAATCTATGAATGTACATCATTTTCTCTGTGTGTTGAGTAGAAGCCTAGGTGTTCAGTATAAGCAATGTAGATGTATATGGTCAGGGCTGAATTGATTTCAGTCAGAAATTCATCACTTTTAATTCATTTGTGGTGTTGACAGTAGCTGGTGTGAAGGGAAGGACATTTTCTTACTTGGGTCCCTTTGCAATCTACTGTCTTTTTTGTCTTAAATACAATACTAAAGTAATAAGCCCTTTGCTAACAGTGGCTAAGCACAGGCTACAAAAGGTTAGGAAGACTTCAGTAGATTTTTTTTAACATGATCTGATATTTAATGATGGTAATAGGTCACCTTGTGCTGGTTATTTCAGTTTATGGGAGCTGGGGGATAGGATCATATTTAACCTTTCTTTTATTTGTGGTTGAACAAAGGTTCTTTCTTCCGTTTCATTCCCAATGATGAATACAATTGTGTATCAACGTACTACATTTATTTGTCTTTGGAATCCTCAAAATGTCATATATTAAAAAATATATGGAACCTAAATCTTTATGAAGGATCAATTAATAAACATGTTCTTTGTTGCCCTTCGTGTCATCTTACTAAAGTTAGTAAGGCTAAAACCAGCAAAGTGACTGTTAGCTGTTGTGACTTCTCACAACAGTTTCTCGTAAGCATAACCAGTATTACCTTACCTATAAGCCACCCCGACGTTAGGCGGTGTGGGTTTTTTTTGGTTCCTTTTTCTCTATATATCTCACTAAAGCTGGCCATACTAGACTAGATAGTCTAGGCCGAACCCTGCCAATTTTGGCAGGACAGGCCAAGCATCTAATGAGCTTCCCGACTCTCCATGAAGTTGGAATTGGTCAGAGGTGTCTGGCAGGAGCTTACTCCCTTTTCCTGTTTAAGACACATGCATGCTAATTTGTATGGCTAGCTTAATATACCAAGATGCTCTGAAGGTCTCAATATGGAGATAAATATAGGGGTATTTCAATCTCAAACATTGATGGCCTATCACTATGCCATCAATGTCAGATAGGTGCAGTTTTCACTTTTGGGACCCGCTTTTATTTCCAGAACGGGTTCCGTTTACACAGTGGGAATACCGAAAACATCCAAGCACTGGCTTGGCTATTAAAGGTGAATGGGGAGGTGGCTGTTACTATGCAGTGCGCTCTCCATTTGCCGCTATGTACAGCAAAGTACACTCCCTAGACTATTTTTCGGAACTTCATAGAGAGCACACCACGTTTGCACAGTGTGCTCTCCTTCTTATGACGGGCCCTATTCTGAGACAGGAGCGGGTCCCAGCTATATCCCTAGCGATATGCTATCAATGTCTGAGGTGGGTAAACCTCTTTAAGACTGTAGAAAATGCGAGGCCTTCACTACAGTGAAACTGTGAACATTTGCTTTGCCTGACAAATCTACTATATACCAAGCCATATTCTGCACATATAAGATAATATAGTTGCATTATGGATCTATATTTTAACCTCATTTATCTTTAATAATCCTAATATGGTTCCATAATACAATACTGTTATAAGTGGATAAAAGGATTTTGGCACAAAATCCAAGATTGGAAAAGGACATAAAGCTTCATGAGCTAATTATATTTGGTACCTGTTTCAGAAATATAAAAATGAACAGTTACAAACCAGAACACATACTGTTCAATTGTGTCTGAATTTGAGGGCATTTTGGACAGAAAGCCCTTAGTAGATTTTTTTGCATAGCGATCTAAGACTGGGGAGGAAAATTGGGCATAATGGTTGGATCAATAGTAAAAGAAAATGGAACTGAAATCAATGAAACAACATGAATTCATCATCATAATAATAATGTTCTGACATTAGAGCACAGTTTCTCCTAGCCCAGTGTTCACCTGCTCTATGTGTGACGAAGCAATAGCCGTATTATTATTATTATTAAGAAAATTAGTATTGTAAGGAGGTTATTAGCTTTTCAATGTGGTATTTGCTCACCAGGCCACAAGACTGCGGGGGTTTAGTGACTGGAGTTCTTGCTAAAGTACTATACATGATATGAGCAAATGCCCTGTAATAGCCTGGCCAACTTTCTCAATATTTTTGTTTGTTTTGTTGTAGGTTTTATCATTTGTCATTTCATTATATTGACCCATGTCTCCCAAAAGCCATTTTGAAACAGAGACTGCATGTGATTCTATACTTCAATCAGAAAATTGTCCTTTAAAATATTTTTATTGTTTGTCAATTAGTTGCATGCAGTCTATTACTCTTTAGATGTCAGAATATTTTAATTAGTACCTGGAGAAATCTACCCAAACACATATGGTACACACATTGGCAGTGTCCTACAAGGCTGCAGTGCTAACCATTCTTTTCGGTGCCACCCTAACTTACTACTGCTTTGACCAAATACTTTTTGAAAACCAATGGGGATCTATAAAATATGTGAAAATTGCTGACATATTCAAAAGTTTAATGTAATAGTCCTCAGCTGAGGGACCACGGTTCAAATCCTGACTGCTGTGGACACCAGTTCACCAGATCAAACCAGCATCAGGGCATTGTGTGCAGCAGAGCATACAAAGTCCTGATGCTTGACAGTTAGTAAAATATTAATTATGTATATTAAAAGCGTATATTTACTTTTTTCTGATCTGGAGTCTGAATTAATTTTAGAGGATGGTCTGGAGCCTGGTTAATCTTAGATGCCTGATCTCAAGTCAAATTCAATTTTGGGGACTGTTCTGAGGTTTGATTAATTTTAGAAGCTGAAATGGGGTGTCGTCGATTTTTAAAAGTCCAAATACATTTTTTGGCTCAAATTTATTTTAAGGGCTGGTCTGGGATCTGATTAATTTTAGGGGTTTGGTCTAGGGTCTGAACAAATTTTAGGGGCTGAACTGGGGTCTGCTTAATTTTAAGGATCTACTCTATGAAATGTAGGGGTCTAAGTTAATAATAATAATAATAATAATATAGGTACATTCACATGACCATAATTTCAGTCCACATCTGATTCGCATTTTTTGCTGATCAGATGCTGACCCATTCATTTCAATGGGGCCACAAAAGTTGCAGACAGCACACTATATGCTGTCTACATTCATAAAGTATGTCATATTCTTGTGTGTTTTGTAGAAAAATAGGCTTTTCTAACATAGAGCAGAATATGCGGGACGCACACTGCTGGTATCCATGTTTTGTGGACAGCAAAAAGGATGCGGTTGTGTGAATGGACTCTAATAATAATAAGTCTTGATGCAAATAGTTCTATAAAGTTTGTGAAACATTAATTAACAAAAGGACAGCTCAGATCTTCATCTGACCACAGATCCAGATGGGTGGACCTTTACAAAAACTAGTTAAGCATCCGTGGTTTAGAGTCTGTAGAGTAAAAAGTAGTCTGGAAGGACAACTCTTGAGAAAAGTAATGTGAAGGAAAGGTTGGATGCTCATCCAGACCAACAAAGCCAAATGTTTTTATAAATGCATAAAGAACTTACGAGTATATGAAAAGGGGGGGATAATTAAGTCTAAAGGGCCCTTTACAAAGGCTGACAATAGAAAAGATTAAAGCTAATAACACTCGTTAGCGATGATCTGGCTGTGTAAATGCACTGTCGATTACTCAATGAACAAGCAAAATGCTCGTTCATGAGGTAATTAGATCTTTTGTGCAGCACAAAAGATCATTTTCTCCTAGTAGCAGATCATGCTGTGTAAACTATGAGACAGAACTGCATTAGCGATCGCTCCTTCCCATACTCTGGAGGAGATCGCTGCATGTAAATGCACTGATCTCCTCTGCTAGCGACCAGCAGATTGCCAGGAAGGGACGCTTTCTTCCCGACAACGTGCCACATTATCGTCCCTGTAAAGGGACCATTAGCATTTGCAGTGCACTGGGCACAAAAGGTTAAACTACGCCTTTTGCTTGTTCTATGGGCTACTTGGTTGATAGTTGTCCCACTTAATAGAATCTATTCTTTCTATTTTACACCACTTTCGTTTCCTTATCTTTGACATAAAAACAATTAAATAAGAAGGGAAATGCCCTTCTGTTTTTTTCTGAAAGGACATTGTGAAGCATGTTATGTCACAATGCCTCCTAATCTCCGTCTTGAGTGACACATGATAAGGAGGGTGCTTTGATGCATAAATACAGAGAAAGGGAATTATTGACATTAAAGCTCTGATATCTGTTCCAACTCTGGAGTTCAATTACAAGAAAGTAGACAGTCAGAACTGTTAACTTTTTGAATGGCCTTTTCCATCATGACACATTTAATTAACAGGCATATTAACCTTTTTCAAAGACTAAAATAGCTATAAAACAGCAATGCCACTTAGTCAAGTGATTTCATAGGTAGAAATGTTCATTTATAGAAAGTCTAGTTTCCTCTTTTATTATATACCGTGAATCAGTATATAGTAAATTGATGTTCTGTTGTTTAAGCTCAATTGGTGCAATATTTCTTTAAAAATTATTAAAAGGATCATTTTCGTTATAAAACATATTGACATCTAAGATTAGATGTACAAATATATTCCTAATA
Source organism: Bufotes viridis (assembly GCA_033119425.1). NCBI lineage: Eukaryota > Metazoa > Chordata > Amphibia > Anura > Bufonidae > Bufotes > Bufotes viridis. The sequence goes on from CM065590.1 coordinate 171,656,820, forward strand.
AAAAAGAATAAAAAAAAAAAAACCAGATACCAATATAATTTTTCCCCCTGAGATTTTATCACTAATGATACTGTTAACCTACTAGTGAGGTGGAGTGGGGTTCCCCATATTTGTGATTATGGCGGTCACAAGAGTGGAACACCAGGTGATGTAATATGTATCAACTATCGTGCATTAGCCATGACTACATTTTGTACTATACGTTTTTTTTTTATTCTAACCTAAATAGGGAAGGCTATACAAAACTTTATTTAATATGCCATAAGTTATAAACTGAAATCATATTGAGTCATGGTGACATATGACAATACACTGTAACACAATGGTCACTCATCCAGAATTTGTGGATGGATCTTCCATATAGGCACCTCAATTTTACTTCTAAACTCAGGTTCTCAGTTCTAGGTATATTTCTTGGAAACCATGCTGCTGCTTCTCAATAGATTTTAGCAATCAGCTCCTCTTCCTTCAGTTTTGTACCTATTACTGTACATAAAAGCAACCTTTATCCTAGACTTCAAAAAGAATGATTGTCTATTGTCCAGCCGATATTGGGATCAACCATAGTACAGTACAAAGCTGTGACTGGCGTGAAGTGGTTTTTGGGTTAAAGGCCCAAGTCAAGTTGACTAGTGGCAACTTGAGAACACAAAGCTAGATGCAAAGCAGATGTTCTCTCAATAGTCATCATATGTTCTGTTCTGCTTTGATAAAGCTTTCAGCATTTCTCACCTGCTTACTTAGCTTGTAGTTTTCATGTACTGTTACACTGCAGATAGTGTTTCACATTTCTGTTACTGCATATCTCTTGCAATGCCTTTTGGAGCCTAGCAATATTTAATATTAAGGCATGTTTGGCTTCATATAATAAAAGTGAAGACTTATTTAGAAAATTATTTTGTGGTGAAAAAAACAATTTAGCCTTACTTTGAGTTCTAGAAAGAAGGATAAATGCAGTAGACATCTCTGTTAAGGTGCCATACACTTTAGAAAGCTTTTTTTGGCCTACAACTATTTCTCCTCACTGTACCATTAACATGCATGGTCAGGTCTCATCTGAGTGTGGATGTGTTCTCAGTGGAGAGAGAGGGTAAACTACTTCCAGATACCACTGCTTATTTTCAGTGAGAAAATAAGCATCAGGCAAATTGATGGTAGGCCAGTTCCCACCAAAATCAGCGAGTTTATCTAATATGTGTGGCCACCCTTAGCTGTATGTTGTCCCTTTCTATTACAACTTTCATTCTCAGCTTGATTCCCCAAAGCAGTGCACCAAAATGGAATTTTCCTATATCTACTGTCACATCGCTCATCTATGATAGTGGGTCCTTGAACATAAACTGATTTACTTATTACCTGGCCTCAGTAATTGCTGCCTCCTACAGGCAGGTCCTCTGAGAAAGGGGGTTATAAGGCAGGGACTGCTTAGTGTACTTTATGAAAAGTTTATTATCTGAATATCTAGCTTCTACATGACTCAAACCCAACTGAATATACATATTGGGTTTTACTTAATATTTCAAAGTGGTTTTATGATTTTCCATTATTACCCATAACCGAATGGACAAGCCACATTATTGTTATACTTGAATCTATCTTTGACTACACTAATTTTAAGGATCATTTCTAAGGGTAACCCTCTGTCAATCAAGCAGTTTTACCTGCTGAGATCTATGACTTTCAATTTTTGTTCTTTATAAACTGATCAGGGACTATGAGACTTTTTTGGCAAGTTAAGCTTTTAAAAGTGCTGACAACTTATTTTGGCCTCAGCATTGAAGTGAGTGACCTCTGTATGTCTTAAGAGTCAATATGAATATGACAGTCATTTTCTTTATACTGTGCAAGGATAGCCAATCCAGACACAGTGCAGTGAGAATGCAGTACCTATTACGTATTCTTAAAGTGTTATCAAGTTTAATTTATGCAATAATCTAAAATATTATCGTTGAAAATGTACTATGGGAAGAAAGATTAGTGTCACCTCTCAGCAGTCTCAAAATATCCTTATAAAATTAAGTCAGATTTAATATTCATTTTGTCTTCCCATTGTTGATAATTCTATGTTTTGTGTTTGATAATATTGCAATAATTATCCTAATTATTCTGTTAAGTTAATTTGTTTTTCTACAAAGCAATACTTATATGCAATTGATGCTAAACTACAAACTCTTGTCTGTCTTTGTCATTTTAGATTCGAGTCGATGGCCCCATCACTGGAGCAGTACAATATGAAACCATCCAAGTGGTAGACTCTGGTCCTATTTTAAGGGATATGGCCTTTACAAAAAATGAGGAACAGCTCTTTGTCATGTCGGAGATGCAGGTTGGTTGATTTATACAGTATGTCAAAGCAGTTTTTCATTAAACAACATTGCCTGAAAGAACAATGTCAGCAATCACAGTTTAGAAGACCCATTTTCATATACCCTGTTAGATAATTAATATGACACATCCTATGTTCAGGGCTCTCATCTCTCTTTCGCTCTGAAGGACGTGTTCTGTCCTGTATTACAAAGACAATCCATTGATTTAAATGACCACTATGTAATACTTGATGTCCCCTGTTCGTGGTGCTCAGGGGGGAATTGAGCACTTAAAGGGGTTCTGTGCCTTTTTATTACTGATGACCCCCAACAATCAGATGCTAATGATCTATCCAAAAGATAGATCATCAGTAATAGAAAGGTTTATAACCCCTTTGATGCCAGATTTCTACACAGATAACAGTGGATTGCTCGGGGTCCCAGGTGAACATCTATTTATTGTCAGGTGACCCTTTAATATCAGGCAAGGGTGGATTTCCCCATCTTTCCATGTACTCCTGTGCAGTAGAACCAGCTGCACTGGCCATGTGTCTGCCGCTTTTCTAATCTTTTTTCAGCAAACTCCTTGTGGCAAGCAAGGAGTGCCCTGACAACTGGAGCCCCTATCATTTGCTTGATTTGCATGGTGGTAAGGTCCACTACGGATGTCAGCTATAACCAATACTGTAATTGCCAATTTCTTTAAATGGAACTTACCATCAGGATTTAGGCCTCCAAACTCCCAACAACCTGTAATCCAGGATAGTATCGGCTTCACAGTGATAGTTGTTTATTCTGAGTGATTTGGCACAAGGTAGGAAAATAAATTAGAATTCCATATTCCAATGCATGTAAGGAGTCATGGGGGAGGAGCTGCTGCTTGGAAGAGTTACACTGGCCAGTCCCCCTCCTAGCTTGATTGACATTCTGGCTTGACATCCTGTAGGCAAGCCACCTCCAGCAACATACAGTACATGTGCAGTGGAAGCGCAGTACACTGGCCTTCCTCAAAATATCCAAGATCATCAGTTTGAAGCTGTCACCACCATCCTGAATAACAGGATGGTGGCAGTTTGGGGGCCTAAACCCACGAAGACAAGCTTGCTTGCTTTCTTTCTTTAAAAGAACATCTAAATATTAGAATTTTTTTACCTAGAGATGTACTGTACAAAAAACATGATAATTATCCAGTGATGACCTGTAGGATTCATCTTTCCTTTATATGTCTTTTGTAGTTAAATCGTCCTTTGCCAGATGCCTGTGGTTAAACAAAACATAACACCATGTGCTCTGGGAAGTCTAAAGCTGGCAAGACTCCAGTCATGCCTTCTGTACCAGGACGGAAACACATGGTTTTACACCTATCATCTGCTTAAAACTTCAAATAAACATGACAGCTGATCTCTGTGCACCAGAAGAGTTGCCCTTGATAGAAGTTGATGGGTAGGACATGTATGACCTACCAGTACAGGCAGGTTCAACTTCATCTTAGAGAACCTGATCAGGGAATATTGTGGACACTATTACTAATGAGATTTTGAGAGCATATGTTCAGTAGGCTATTTCCTAGTGCACAATAACGTCTGATTCTCCTATGAGAACAACAAATCTTCAGGCATTGCCATGGTTACTACATGAAGTCTGGTGAAAGGAACGATGAGGTGTCAGGAATGGGAAGGACACAGTGGTGTGAACAGTAGGGAAATGCAGCAAAATGTGTTGCATCCAAAGAAGTTTTAAAATTAATGAGGACCTTAGAGCGGAATAATTGCTGTTCTGTATTCTGGCTTATGTTTCGTTTTCTCTTGATAATTAATTATGAAGGGACCTTTTCTACATGTGATATACAGAGTGCAGTGATGGCTCGCTGTGAGCCTGTTCCACACATGATCAAGGGAAAAAAAAATTGTTAGCGATTTGCAAACAGCATTAAACAGCAAAAGCAAATTCATCATTTCAAATGGTTTAATTCATTTTTAGAGTCTAGCTGTTCTGTTTTTCATTTCATTGGTAAAAGGTAAAGGATTGTACATTTCTTCCAGAGACATTTTTTAATGCTCAAAATTATAAGGCAGTTTTGCCTGAAAATTGAAAACTGCTAGAGAAACTGTAAAAGTCTACGCGCTAGGTGTAAATGTATAGGTTTTAAAACTGACATTTGACAATTTGTTAATTAGACATAATTTACTGTGAATTAAGGAAATTAATGTGTGATTCATCTAATAGATAATATAGAATATATAAAATGCTAAACTGATATCTGTCAGTCTAATGTTACCTATAAAGTTCTGCCATTAAATTGGAAAAAGAGGGTTGGTGAGTCACTAAAATGTTTATGGTGCTGATTTATAAAAATAGATATTCCTGATCTTAAATTTCCATTACTTCCCATTTTAGATGCAACATTCTGTATAGATTAATTTCTTGATATATTGATAGTAGTCAGAGCTCAATTTTTCTGAAACAGAGCTCCAAATCATCTGCCTGCCTTAAATAGTCAATGTACTACAACACATTTTGCATAAATCAATAGTGCTTATGGAACTTTGTAATATATTTTATCAGAGAAAATGCCTCTTTCTCCACTTATCAGATTCCTTTGCCCTCCTGCTCCCTCCAAAAGTGTTCACTCACTCTGAATTCACTATTAAATCTGTCTTGGGAGATGAGATGGACTTTTAGCTCACTGAGGGATCGTTTTTAGTCTCAGCCTGGAAGACGTATTTAAAATAAAGTAATAAACTTTCATTTATGAATCACTAAAATCAGAGAATTAGTCATGTGTTGGGTTATATAAAACACACAGGCTACCAGGCTAGTGGTATGTGGAGTGGGATTTTTGTATGGCCTTGCACACACCACGGCCATCACAGCGCCGGAGCCCGCACGCAAAAGTGCTGGGCTACCTCCTCTGATATAGGCAACTTACTATCAGGCTCCTGTGGAAGTGTAATATTGACTACCAGGTTATACATAAACACGTCGAGCTAATGTAGGCACACGCCGATGTGGAGCTGCTGCTGTAATTGAGCGACAGCTCTGCACTTGTAGTGCTGGATTGAGACTCCAATACTGTCCCTGAGTTGGGTTGGATGTCGTGTTACTTGGAATACACATATCGCTGTGGCTATATAGGGAGGATCAAGCATAGTGCTCCCTGGAATAAGCATAAATAGATGCTGCTCTGTTACAGGGAGGAATAAATTGAGGTATGTATATGTAGGAACAGCCACTGAGCGATATAGGGGTCTATTGCCCTACCTGTACACGCCAGCTACCAACCCTTAATTAATATTAAACTTCAAGGGATAGGGTGTTCCTCTCCTCTCATTAGGCCATTTAAGTCAATTTCTGACGGTGCCCATACCGTAGTCTTGTTCGGTGATCACGCGAATGCAATCAGATACAAGACACTTGTCCAGGCGAAGTGGATGTGTGCAAAAACCCCACTCCACAAACCACTAGCCTGGTAGCCTGTGCGTTTTATATAACCCAATGCATGACTAATTCTCTGATTTTAGCAATTCATAAATAAAAGTTTATTACTTTATTTTAAATATGTTTTTCTGGCTGAGAGTAAAAGTCAATTAAGTGAAAGTACACACCGATATCCGTTTTTCTGTGTGAGAAGATACTTACTGAGGGATCATATAGAAGTCTATAATGAGGGGAGGAGGGAAGAAGAACAAAATTAAAGAGAATCAGAGGCACACAAACATGCAGCTAATAGTGTTTTACTGTCTCAGCTGCTGGATTCACATCTACAGTGTTAAGTGCTTCTCTGTAATGTCTTGTACTGCTTCTCTATATCAGAGATAGTGATAGGGGAGCTTAATCTCCTCTATATGCTGTGCATGGGAGATATCATGGCAACTAGTCTTCACCTAATTAGAGATGGCAGAAATGGCAAACTAAACATTAAGGGGCTCATGGGTTATGGTTGAAAATTGAATAATTGAATAAAAATGATGGTATATGTGGGGTCACCTTCTATGGTTGTGTTATATGCACAATGCCAATGTGGGTTTATATGAATTGGTGGTTGCTGTGTCCAGATACTCTGCGTCTAGATGCCATCACTTTCTGGGTAAGTAGAAGAACCAAAGGTGAGATGACATTGCGGTCACACTATTGCACCTCACAATGTTTAATCCTGCAGCGGTGACTGCAGTGTCATCCCTTCTTTGCTTCTTCAATTATAAATGAGCCTGGTGGGCAAAATATGTGAAAATGTCATATACAAATAACATAATGGCCAGAAAATTGACCTTAACCCACAGGTATGATTTAGGAGTATAGTTATAAAATTCTGATTACCTATAACTAAACTGGCATAGATTTGAGCTATGATTTATGCCAGTCTCTAGGAATTGTAGTAAATTTGCTATGCCCTGGACCCCCCACCCCAGCTAAACTCTTTAAATGCAATGCCCACTTTTCAGGAAATAGACGTGAGTGTTGAAAAACAGCGGAAAAAACTTTTGTGTAAACAAGGCATATGCCCAAATTTGGCTTAAAGTCAGTGATAAATTCCCTCCTAAGTCTATACCGGGAATTTGGTGCTCTGTATCAGAAAATTGCTTTTAAGATATATGGAGGTATTTATAATATAATAAGTCCTTTTAATGTCATTTTTTTTTCTGGCATCGAGCTGGTTTTAAATTTATTGCACATGCAATATGGCTGTACCTTTGTAAATGATAGTATGCCAGGGGGTTAACCGGTGTCTGACTGTGGCATTTTTGCGACATTCAAAAATTTTACACATCATAGATGCGTCATAAAAATTATCTACTTGCCAAAACAGTCCTACTTTTTATACTACTTTTCAATGTGGCGTAGCTCACAAAAAGTCGCTTGATTTAGCAGAAAAGTAGCATGTAACAACACATGTGACTTTTCCAACCCAGAAAACTGCCTTAACAGTCTTGATAAATGTTCCCCGTACATAATTAGAAGAGAAGTTTAGATTGATTAAGAGGTCTTCCTGTTAGAGGGGATATCTATTAGATCAGTGGGCGTCCAACTGCTTGGATACTCACATATCATGAGAGTGGGGGACCCACACTCTCAAAATTAATTGAGTGGTGCAGTTGTGTTCAAAATTATTCAACCCCCACTGAAATTGAGTGTTTTGGCCAGTTTGACATTGATTTTGATCATTTCAGTCATCTTGTTTACAATTAAATCAAAGAAGCACTTGTAAATCAGACAAATATAACATAACATTTATAATGAAATAACCACAAATGTCTTTTCTGTGCTCACATCATTATCAGTTTTATTCAACCCCCAAGTGACATTCAATCTTAGTACATAGTACAACATCCTTTTTCATTTATAACAGCTTTTAAACGTGAAGCATAGCTTGACACAAGTGTCTTGCAGCGATCTACGGGTATCTTTGCCCATTCTTCATGGGCAAAAGCCTCCAGTTCAGTCACATTCTTAGGCTTGCGCGCTGCAACTGGTTTCTTTAAGTCCCACCAGAGGTTCTCAATCGGATTTAAGTCTGGTAACTGTGATGGCCACTTCAAAATGTTCCAGCCTTTAATCTACAACCATGCTCTAGTGGACTTGGAGGTATGCTTGGGATCATTGTCCTGTTGAAAGGTCCAACGTCTCCCAAGCCTCAGGTTTGTGACGGACTGCATCACATTTTCATCCAATATCTCCTGGTACTGAAGAGAATTCATGGTACCTTGCACACGCTGAAGCTTCCCTGTACCTGTAGAAGCAAAACAGCCCCAAAGCATTATTGACCCTCCGCCATGCTTCACAGTAGGCAAGGTGTTCTTTTCTTCATAGGCCTTGTTCTTCCTCCTCCAAACATAGCGTTGATCCATGGACCCAAACAGTTCTAATTTTGTTTCATCAGTCTACAGAACACTATCCCAAAACTTTTGTGGTTTGTCCACATGACTTTTGGCATAATGCAGTCGACTCTTCTTATTCTTTGGAGACAGCAAGGGGGTGCGCCTGGGAGTTCTGGCATGAAGGCCTTCATTACGCAGTGTGCGCCTTATTTTCTGAGCTGAAACTTCAGTACCCGCATCTGACAAATCTTTTTTCAGTTCCTCAGCAGTCACAGGGGGACTTTTCTCCACTTTGCGCTTCAGGTAGCACACAGCAGTCGAAGTCAGCGTCTTCTTTCTGCCACGACCAGGTAGCGTTTCAACAGTGCCCTTTGCCTTGAATTTGCGAATGATGCTTCCTATGGTGTCTCTTGGTATGTTTAACATCTTTTCAATCTTCTTATAGCCATTGCCCTTCCTGTGAAGAGAAATCACCTCTTCTCTTGTCTTCCTGGACCATTCTCTTGACTTCACCATGTTTGTAAACACACCAGTAAATGTCTAGAAGGAGCTGAGTATCACAGTCATTTTAAATCTGCCGAATTGGTGCTTATTATGCTTCATTGCTGCTCCTTGACAACCAGAGGTGTTTTCAATACCTGATCGAAAATACTTGAATGAACCTCTGTTCTTAAGAGTGGTAGTCTTTAAGGGGTTGAATAATTGTGTCAATGAAGAAATCACAAAAAAAACATTTAATACTGTATTACAAAAACAATTGATGTCATTTTAGTTGCATTTGGTTCTTTAAAAAGTCCTTGTAAGATTTCATTCTGAACACAATTACAAATGTACACTAAATTCCCTGAAACCCTTTACAGCATTGGGGGTTGAATAAGTTTGAACGCAACTGTATGTTGAGCATGTGCACTACTACTCTATTCATTATCTATGTGACTTACAGAGATAGCCAAGTACATTTCTCAGCAATTTCCAGCAGAATAGGGGATAACTTCATCCTGCATATAATCTGCATACCCGTCTAAGAGCAAAACAATGGGGGAATTTATCACAGACTGGCTTTTTATGCCAGTCTGTGATATCCCCTGCGCTGCCGGAGGATGCGCCTAATTTATGACGGGGCTCCGGCCTCATCATAAATCAGGTGCATCCTCTTGCTGTCCATGTGCCAAAACTGAAATCTATGTAGCTATGTGGCGTAGATTTAAGTCTTCCGTTACGCCTTCTATAGAAAGTGGCGAGAGCAGCGTAGAAACTATTTAGCTTAAATTTAACCAGGAGGTTTTGTGACTTTTTTACGCCATAAAACTGGTGTGTGGTGAATGATAAATTCATGGTGTCCATGGTGTTCACTGCAGAATAATATTTTAAAATCAATCTATTACAATTTGCAGAGTGTACTTTTTGCTCCATGAGAACATACCTGAGATCAAATTTTGTTTTAAATTTCCATATTACTATTGCTACTGTATTTAAAAAAAAAAAAAATGTCAGCAGACATCACATAATCATCACAAGCAGGAGTACAATGACGGATATGAACTATATAAAGATAACACAGGATCGACTATTCCAAATAGGCGATATCATAGCTTTTCTTCTCCCTCCTGATGTCCGTACAGGTCATAGTGCATTCCTAGAAAAGTCCCCCATAGAAGTCTATGAGGTACCCTCCAGTCTATTGATGTAAAAGAATAGGAAGTATTATTTAAGTCTAGTGACCAGTGCAAAAACTGCATGCTTTTAGGATGTTTTAAAATATAGATAGAAACATAAAGCTTATTTTAACTTATTTTATCTCCAAAAATTTGAAAAAATTATGCCTAACATGGAAACTTGAAACTTGAATAGGCCATGTTTTGTTGACACATTGCCTTTAAAAGGAATGTGTCATCAGAAAATTACCTATTGTTTTAGTCACTTTTTTATGTTAAACATTGTTTAAGTAATTTTTAATTTTCGGTGCCAATATATTTAAACAAACACCATAAAATGCTACAGTTTTCGCACTGCCTCCTAAACTTAATAATAGACGCCACTTTTTGGTCTGTACAGATCACTTTACTGCAGTTAACTGTTTATCTGTCTTTCTTATTCTGCTTGTAATGATATCACCTCTGTGTATAGATAAGATAGGATCCACCATTCACAATATGTGATTGTTAAAGCTTATCTGTTCCTTGCTTGTAAAATTATTTCTGCACAGGTCACAGAGCAGGCCTAGAAAACTCTCCCGTAAAAGTCACTGAGGTCCCCATCCTGACCATTGTGTCTATGGCCCATGTCACTGCCATAAAGCAGTCTTTAAGCTTTCTAAACACTTTTAAAAACAGCTCAGGCAAGATGGCCGCCCCCATAATCATGTTCATGCTCCTCTAATCAGAAAATAAATACTGATTAGAAGAAAATTATATGTTTGCTATCTGGTTTTAACAGGCAGAAAAAAAAAATTTGTGACACATTTATTTAACCCCTTAGTGACCAAGCCTGTTTGGGCATTTATGACCAAGCGTTTACTTCCTTTTTTCATGGTCTCGTTCCAAGAGCTATAACTTTTTTAGTTTTTCGTCTATATAGCTTTATGAGGGCTTGTTTTTTACGGGACAAGATGTAGTTTTTAATGGCACCATTTTGGGGTACATGTATCTTTCTGATTTACTTTTATTAACTCTTTCTGGGAGGGAGATGGGGAAAAATGGCAATACTGCCACTGCGTTTTTACATTATAAATTTTACGGCGTTCATTTTTCGGTACAAATAACATAATATCTTTATTCTCTGGGTCAGTACGATTACAGTGATACTAAATACTTATAATTTTTTTACGTTTTACTACTTTTTTTTGCAATAAAACCCCTTTTATTAACCCAAAAAATTATTTTGCATTGCCACTTCCCAAGACACATAACTATTTTATTTTTTATTCTATGGAGTTGGTTGAGGGCTTTATTTTTGAGGGCAGACTTGTATTTTTCATTGGTATCAATTTTGAGTGAATGGTGCTTTTTGATCGCTTGTTATTACGTTTTTTTTTCGGTGGAAACTAAGAATGAATTAGAAATTCTGTCTTTTTTATTTATTTATTTTTTACGGCGTTCACTATAGGGGATAATTTACGTAATATTTATGTAGTCCGGGTCGTTACGGACGCGGCAATACCAAACATATGGGGGATATTTTCTTTTTGCAATTTTTTTAATTGAAAAGCGTATTTTCAATGGAAAAAAAGCATATATTTTTATTTTATGGAATTTTTTTTATTTCATAAATGTGTATTTTTTTTCTATTTTTTTTACTACTTTATAGTCCCACAAGGGGACTATAATATTCAGTATTTTGATTGCTTTTAAAATGTAATGCATTATGTCTATAATGCATTACATTTTAATAGCAATGCTATTCCAACTTTGACCAGCAGGCTGCGCCAGAGAGGCACAGTCTGCTGGAGATGCCGGAAGACAGGCTCGGGACCCTGATCGGAGGCTAGGCAAGCTTCCCAGCACATCAGCACCCCGCAATCGCATTTGCAGGGTGCTGATGGGAGACAGAGGGAGTCCGCTCCCTCTGTTACCACTTTACATGCAGCGGGCGCCATTGCGCTCGGCATGTGAAGTGTTAAACAGCCCGGATCGGCACTCCTGGCGGCACTCATGTGAGAGCTGGGTCCGTGCTCCCCGCTGCACAGGGGAACCGTGCAGCGCTTAGACTGGGCCGCAGTAAAAACGCGGCGGCCCAGCCTAAGGCCCCTTAGTGACCGCCGTGAAAACACGTATGGGTGGTTACTAAGGGGTTAAGGTCCAGAAGGACTGAAACATTGGAAGAGTTATTTATCTGTGGCTCTCTATTTCTTTTGCTATAATGAATATATCTAGTACTTTTGCATCAATGTAAAAAACATTTCCTGCAGTACCTACCACCTCCCACTATTGTGTAATGGAGTGCCAAATACCATAACAGACTTACTTGAAAGGAGTCCACCTTGACTCAAGTCCTCCACACCCAATCTTACAGATTAACATTCTGTATAGAAATATAGGACCTGATATACCGTACTATTATTCATGGAGTCGAATACAGTCTTTGTGTTGTTCAACCAGAAGAAAAGTTCTCTGTATCATTTTTCCTATCTTTAGAGATTTTATGTTGAACTTGAATTGTATTGTCAGGAGACAAATTTCTAATCACACAGTGAGAATCGTCACTTCTATTCCTTCCCTGCTATGTTATGGGTTCATGTCATAGATACGTGTCCAAGATAAGCAGGCATTTCCCCGACAGAATCCTAGAAAATAATCAGCTTTGACATTGTTTGTTCTGCCCCCAGGATACTTTTATAAAATAAAAATAAAAATATATAACTATGTTGAGAAAATGTACTGTTAAATCTCAGAAAGAATTTACAGTCTCACATAATCTTTAATATTCTTCTTTAATTGTTAATATACAAATATCCAACTAGAATAGGAATTTGTGTAAACCATAGGATGCCAAACTGAATGAGAACTTTCATAGGTATATCGAGTATTATTATTATCATTATTATTAGGCTTTTCTGTTTATTTTATTAACTTGGATTAGAACAGATATACTCTGTTTTGCTTCTTAGATTGAGTACAGCTGTAAACCGCATCATCAGCCAAAAAAAAATTAATTTACTTAGTTTTTCTTTTCTGATTTTGTAAATCCTTGGTGAATTGATCATCTCTATAGGTCTTTGGTATGTTATATATGTACAGGCTCGGACTGGCCCACAGGGGTACAGGGGAATCCCCCGGTGGGCCCCTGAGCAAGGTGGGCCCCTAGTCTCCCACCCCCTGCACAAGTGGCACATAACACATTAGATTTACTGCACTACATACATATATTTAATGTACAGCTCCTCAACCAGCCTATGTTCATGTAAAAAAAACTTGTTAGATTATTTATTATACTTGAATGTATCCATACAATGGGCCCCCAAAATAAATTTTACTGGTGGGCCCTAGGTACCCCAGTCCAACACTTTATATGTATATAGCATCACTAAAAGATTTATTGACCTAGGTTATCCATGTGTGCCCCCATAAAAGAAAACAAAGGTGCAGTTGACACAGTGGGAATCTACTAAGCTACATTATTCAGAATTCTTTCTTAATTTCTACCTAATTGTTGGTGTACTTGATTCACATATTATATTTATTAGACACTCGATTGAAAAGGGGTGTAGCAGCAAGAAAACCAATAGGTAATGCAAAGTAAGATAGAAGAATGTCTAAAAAAAAAGACACAGTGATCCAGTGATCTGGAAAGAAAATAATTAGCATGCCTAACTGCGCTCACTTCCCCACCTACTTTTCAAAAGTGCAAAAGTGGTGTAAAAGAGTAAAAAGTCACACATTTTGGAACAAATGGAACTTGTGCCAAAACTTGCAACTTTTCTATGATGATATTTGTTGCCATACAAGATTGAAACATACCGTACCCGACGTAGCGACCCCGAAGTTTACACTGTCTAAATATTAGACATGATAGGTAAATCTGCCCCAAAGTATACATTTTGTTCAATTACTTAATGGGAAATGTCACCTAAAACAGATTTCCGTTACACAGTTATAAAGAAGAATATCATAGGTTAGTCATTCTCCACAATTTCATAACCAATCTAAACTGGTGGAATTGCTAGGTAGTGGCTGGAGAGAGCACTACAAACATTTTGTTTAGTTTTTCTCATCAGGAGTAGTGAGTATATGAAGTTTTATTCTGCCATGTTCCGCTACAAGTGTCCAGGGCAGAGCTTCCCTGCAAAGTGCTCTCTGCATTGAGATGCTTCACAGCCAGCTTTGAAATCCAACCAGGAGAGCACTACAGATTTCACTGAGAGCAGAAGGAAAGGCTGTCAAACAGCGGAATGCAAAGAGCACTTCACAGTGAAGCACCACCTCCTGGGCACATGCAAAAGCAGAATCTGACAAAATAAAAGTTCATATTCACACTACTCCTGATAATAAAAGTTCTATGTTCTAGTATGCTGTGTTGCTTTCCCAAGCCAATTGCTAGTATCAGCAGTTTAGCATGGTCAAAACCGCTGACAGTCATCTTTTAAGGAAAGCAGAGGGAAGAGGAAAAACTATATAATTGGCCCATGTTAAAGTGTCGCAAGGCAAAAGTAACTTGGCTAGTCAAATTTCCGAAAGAAACACAAACGTTGAACAGATATGAAAGAATAAGCATGTCAAAATATGGATTGAGGATTAAGGTAAATATTGAGATTATTGAGGCAAAGCATTTGTGCATGCGGACCCTAGTACAATGCTTTTTATACTGCACATAATATAACCAGCAACAACAATAGACCAGTAGATGAAAATAACCCTGAAGTCTAAACATGGTAACTGTGAAGAATAGCTCTACCAACATGGTTGAATTGACATAGTTATTTGACTGTGTGTGTCCTAGGAGTATCTGCGCTTATATATTTTTGATCACTACAGAAACAACTAATTTCTGCTCTGGTTTAGTGATTCAAATATAATGCTAGTAAATTTTTACTTTAGGGAAGAAGAGGTTAAGGCTTTGGGTAACCATAAAGCAATGTATTTATTTCCCTGGTTGTATTTTGTTCATGCCGACATTATCAGTCGTGTCTTTACAACAATATAAGGATGGTTGACCTTGATATTATGGCATGTTTCTGACTTTATAGACATCACAACTACTTAGCACCAGTTTGACTTTAACACAGTATATCACAAGCCTCCATATTTCTTTTTCTCTGGCAGACAATTATCTCCTCACACGTTTTAGGATGAGATAATCCTGGTTCTCAGCAGAAAATTCCCCTCTTCACCTTTTTTATTTGCCCTCAGAGAGCCATCATAAGGGGCCCTACAGAATTGATTTATCATATTGAGTGGTCATGGTGTGATAAGATATGCCTGATTAATCTTGTAGAGGCAAAATCTAATAATTAAGCTACAGCGTTTCAATCGTATTCAGAGAAATATGCTAATGTGTATTGATTTCAGGCAGGGCTTTTCTTTTTATTAGCACGCGGAGAGTTGAGGATATGGAATTTTAATTGATGGGAAAGCTTCTTTATAAAATGATTAGGACAATGGGCATGTGTAAAAGCATACACAAATGAAGTCACTTTTGGAATAGTTTGCTACTTCTAACACGATTACTATGTCTACTGAATTAAAATGGATTAATTGCCAATTCTGTTTTTTATTTCATCAAAGGTTAAACTGTTCACATTTATCTATAATACAAAAGGCTTAATAGATACTCAAGAAGACTTTTCTGTTAAGTATGTCAATACATTAAGTTTCATTCCAAATCTCTTTCATTAATATCAAAACAAATGTTTTTTTGTTTTTTCCCCCAATGCTGGTAAACATTTCCAGTGCTTTGAATTTATCATCCCAGCTAGAGATGAGTGAATTTCTCAAAAATTCGCTTCGGCCAGTTCGACGAATTTATTTAAAAAAAATTCGGCTCGATCCGAATTTATTTGTGGCGAATCGCATTAAAAACTGCTATTTCCTGGCTGCTGAGAGCCTTTATAGTGGTGTAGAACACTGTGCCTTACAGTAACACACATATGGAGTGCTATGGTAGTGAAACAATACTGTGAGTCATTATAACATGCAGATAACAGGCGTCGCTTTTAGAATCACTGCACACTTCACTTATTTGGGCAGTTATGGGTCCAAAACTGACCAAATAACTCAAGTGAGAACTTACAGCCTTACAGATCAATGTTAGCGTCAGGAAGAAGTGCACTCCTTTTACAACGTTGGCAGCTGATTCCACATAGATGTCTACAGAACCTGTGCTATAAAACCCTTATACAAGTAGAGCCCCCCCGACAGAGTGGAGAGGGTGTCAGCAGTAAGTTTGTGTTGACGTCACTGATTATTTGGCCTTTCCTCTAATCCATCAGAACAATAACCCCCAAAAAAACAGATCCTTTCTGTGGAGCATACACCTTCACTCGGTCAGCATTTGGTCAGTAATCCATCAGTATTGCTAAAGCCAAAAAAACAGGAGTGGATCCAAAACAGAGATGAGCCATGAATGGAATATTTGCATGTCTTCTGTGTTTTTTACCCACTCTGGTTTTTGGCTACCAAATTCTGAAGCAAAATAGGGACCATTTCATTCAGGTCTTACAGCTGTTACATAGACAGGATCCGTTGTACGTCTAATTTTTCCTTCCTTCAGACAGATCAGAAGAATGGTCAAATAAATGATGATGTCAGCCAGGCCTAATGGCAAAATACTGGCCCAGTCATGAAGTGGGAAGCAGCATGAGGAGACCACAGAGTAGCCCAATGACAGTCTGGAGGTGGCAGCAGCATCAGGAGAAGGCCACAGAGTGGCATAGTGACAGTGTGGAGGTGGCAGTAGCAGCATTAGATCAGAAGAAACTGGTCTCTTTTGTCAAAGTGTTGGTGTGGCACCATGGATGATCTAGTCTAATGCATCAGGCATTGGTGGGTGGAAATCCTGGCTGATCCACGCCTGATTCATCTTGACAAAGGTAAGTCTCTCCACGTTTTGGGTGCACAGGCAAATTCTTCTTGGGGTAACTATGGCCCCCGCCGACTACACACCCGCCCCGCCACACTACTGGCCAGGTAGGACAGTTTTTCCAGGGCAAACTCTGCCAGTTGCGGCCACAAATCCAGTTTGGCTGCCCAGTAGTCCAGTGGATCTTCAATGTGGGGTGGCAGGGTGCTGTCCAAGCATTCCACCACCTGCTAGATCAGGTCCTACTCCAGGTCTAGCTGCTGCTGATGAGCAGTTTCTTGACTAGGCGGGTGAATAGAGCTGCTCATCAGCGACTCTAGACTCAAGTTGCTGCTGATGGAGCTGGAACTGCTCCTACCCCCCCCCCCTCCCCCTGCCAGAAGTCATCCCTCTGCCGAATGGTGACAATTCGACTGTCACTACCCAAGCAACTATGCATGCATCGGGCCATTTGTGCAAGTGACTTGGAGGGACTCCCTGCCTCCATCTCTCCTGCATACTGCCACGGTGTGTCTGGGTCCTCTGCCTCGTCTTTCTCATCGCCCTCTGGCTGCTCCTTCTCTCCTGTCACCTGTATATAAAAAACACCCATTTTGCTACACATTGCTTGTGCTCCAATGTCCTCCTCCTTCTCCAGTTCAGCCCTCACAGGGCTCATGTGGCCATGAGATATAGGCACCACGTCTCCAGTCCCCTGACCAACCAGATACTCCAGGATCTGTTCCAGTACAGGAAGCACTGGAATTACGTTGTTCATCCCGTAGTCCTGGCGACTGACAAATGATGGGGTCTCCTCAACGGCAGGTTTGCTCAGGCCCTTTGAGGAGGCCATGTTATTTGTCAGTCGCCAGGACTACGTAATGTCAGGCATGTGCTGCCACTCTGTTCGTATAGTCGGTCCAACATATGGAGGATGGAATTTCAGCGATGGAAACGTCGCATATAAGCCTCTATTGGGGGATGCTGTTCTGCCATTGCAGAGGGTGTGCTTGATGCAGCACCGACACCATGTCCTTCCCGTTGTCGGACACCATGGTTCTGATTTTGAGTTGTTGCGGCAAAGCCAGGATTTGATTTTTTGATGAAGGTCACGGAGCAGTGCCTACCCTGTGTGACTCCGTTCACCAAGGCAAACGAGGTTCAGAACAGCTTGACACTGCCGTGCCCTGCACATGTGGTCTGCTGGAGAGGCACTGTGAATTGTCCCTGCAGTGGAGGACACGGTGGAGTATGAGAAGGCAGAGGCGGAGGTATTTTTGTGATATGGTCACTGTGTAACTAATTGATTGTTTTTAAATAAGAATAGAAGCCTGAAACAGACTACGCCCATACCATTGAATATTTAAGATTGTTGGTTACACTTGATCTTCACGCAAAAGTAAGGGGGCGTGACTCCCAAAACGTCATGCTTGAATGTGCTACAAGTTGGCTTTCTCTGAATATGTGGGCCATGTAACATTTTTAATCTTGAAGAATAAAGTTATGGAAGTACTGATGGTTCTTCAGAAGTGTGAGTAATATTCTCATCATCTATTAAAATATGCTCTAAGTGATATACAGCTGAATTATATGTGAAGAGGCAGAGACGGACATTGTTGCAGGACCAATGGCGTGAGAACGGGGAGTAGGAGGAGTGAAAAATGAAAAAGAAAGGGTTAGTTACAGATCCTCGGGGAAGGAACTGCAATAGGACGGCAGGGTGCCAGAGGATGGATCTGTTTAGTGTATTGGTTTTTGAGGTGCTAGAGGTAGAGGAGATAGGCTGCCAGGGGCACATAAACCATCAAGGAGGTCACAGGATGGATGTAAACAGCCACTGTTGGGAGGGGGGTGCGGTGGGTGCGGGCCACACCGGGTGACACCACTGATGGGGTGACACCCACCAGTGTCGGCAGAAGATAATTTATTCACTGCACTTGCCTTAAGCCGCGATGCTGTACAGGGAATCCCAGCTCTGACTCCATATATGGTTGTGTCCATATATGGAGTCAGTGCTATGAACATGAAGGGGGTGGCAACCTTTCAGAAATAGAGGCTAAATTAGATGTGCCCAAGCATACTGACAATCCTGGGGGACACCCAATGTATTTTAATCTAATTTAGCCTCTATTTCTGAAAGGTTGCCACTAGGATTCGAACTCACAACCCTTTGCATGAGAGGCAAGAACACTAACCACTGCTATCAGCTCAATGGTAAACTAAGCTGGAAAAACCTCATAGTAGTCTAGCAAGTATTAGGTATTCCCATACAGCAGAAGTATAATTTAATATTTTTTTTTTCAGTTTATGTAAAAAAAACATGACACAAAATAAATGTGTAATTACTATATAGTAATTACACATTTTTTTTTTTTTATTTAATGATACTTCTGCTGTATAGAAATACCTAATACCTGATACATTACTATAAGGTTTTTCCAGCATAGTTTAGCATTAAGCTCCATAGCTCAGTGGTTAGGGCTCTCGCCTCTGATGTGAAAGGTTGGGAGTTCTAGTCCTGGTGAAAACCTTTTAGAAATAGAGGCTAAATTATGCATTCATGTATATCAGAAGTATGATAATATATATTTATACTTCTGATATATATATATATATATATATATATATATATATATATATATATAAAGTATTATATATGGGAAACTATTACTGAGGTTTTTAGCCATAATATTAGTACAGCAGGTTAATATGAAGCTCTGATGGGGGTGTGTGTGGAGGACACTGATGGGGGATGTGTGCAGGACACTGATGGGGGGAATGTGTGCAGGATACTGATGGGGGGATGTGCGAGGACACTGATGGGGGATGTGTGCAGGACACTGATGGGGGATGTCTGGAGGACACTGATGAAGGATGTGTGGAGAACACTGATGGGGGATGTGTGGAGGACACTGATGGGGGTATGTGTGCAGGACACTGATAGGGGATGTGTGCAGGACACTGATGGGGGATGTGTTGAGGACACTGATGGGGGGATGTGTGCAGGACACTGATGGGGGATGTGGCAGGACACTGATGGGGGGATGTGTTGAGGACACTGATGGGGGATGTGTGCAGGACACTGATGGGGGATGTGCAGGACACTGATGGGGGGATGTGTGGAGGACACTGATGAAGGATGTGTGGAGAACACTGATGGGGGATGTGTGGAGGACACTGATGGGGGTATGTGCAGGACACTGATGGGGGATGTGTGCAGGACACTGATGGGGGGATGTGTGAGGACACTGATGGGGGATGTGTGCAGGACACTGATGGGGAGATGTGCAGGACACTGATGGGGGATGTGTGCAGGACACTGATGGGGGATGTGTTGAGGACACTGATGGGGATGTGTGCAGGACACTGATGGGGGATGTGTGCAGGACACTGATGGGGGATGTGTGGAGGACACTGATGAAGGATGTGTGAGAACACTGATGGGGGATGTGTGGAGGACACTGATGGGGGTATGTGTGCAGGACACTGATGGGGATATGTGCAGGACACTGATGGGGGATGTGTTGAGGACACTGATGGGGGGATGTGTGCAGGACACTGATGGGGGATGTGTGCAGGACACTGATGGGGGATGTGTGCAGGACACTGATGGGGGATGTGTGCAGGACACTGATGGGGGGATGTGCAGGACACTGATGGGGGATGTGTTGAGGACACTGATGGGGATATGTGCAGGACACTGATGGGGGATGTGTGAGGACACTGATGGGGGTGATGTGTGGAGGACACTGATGAAGGATGTGTGAGAACACTGATGGGGGATGTGTGGAGGACACTGATGGGGGATGTGTGGAGGACACTGATGGGGTATGTGTGCAGGACACTGATAGGGGATGTGTGCAGGACACTGATGGGGGGATGTGCAGGACACTGATGGGGGGATGTGCAGGACACTGATGGGGGATGTGTTGAGGACACTGATGGGGGATGTGTGCAGGACACTGATGGGGGATGTGTTGAGGACACTGATGGGGGATGTGTGCAGGACACTGATGGGGGATGTGTGGAGGACACTGATGGGGGGATGTGTGCAGGACACTGATGGGGGATGTGGAGGACACTGATTGGGGGATGTGTGCAGGACACTGATGGGGATGTGTGGAGGACACTGATGGGGGTGTGTGGAGGACACTTAGGGGGATCTAGGGAGGGATGTGGGGATGTTGGGATGGGAGGTCCTGGAGGGGTGTTTGGGTGGAAGCTCTGGAATGGGTGGGAGGTCCAATATGGTATGTGTCGGTGGGAGATCCGGGGGCATAACATTTTTGCTGTGGGGCCCAGTCATTTCTAGCTATGCCCCTGGGTGACACCACCAGGAGATGAGCGCTGCATTATGGAAGCACTCATCTCCCTACATTCATCTGTATCGCGATACAGATAAACACTGCAGCAGGGCAAGGGAGAGGTGTCTCCCTTCTTTGTTCCTCTGATAGGCTGCTGGCCTTGTGCCGGTAGCCTATCAGAGGCCGGCGCAGGCGGCGCAATGACGTCATCGCGCCACCAGAGCCGTACTGCTCGGGACACAGGCCAGAAGAGGCCTGCATCGCATCGCTGCCATGGAGGTACGTATGTGTTTTTTTTGTTTTGTTTTTCTGTATGCAAATATGTTGGGGGGGTGTGCTAAGCAGACAGAAGACAGACCGCCGGGGGTTGGAGGTGGGGGGGCCGGCTGGGGGTGCTATAATTTGAACCCAAGCGATAACATGGATGGGGGTTTGGAGAGTAAACAGACAGCTGACGTGGGGGGGGACGGGGCTAAGCAGACAGATCGCTGCCGGGGAGGGGGGGGTGACACCATTTTCTACCGCACCGGGTGACACTAGCCCTAGCAACGCCACTGGATGTAAATATTGAGGCAAAGGAAAAAGAATTATGCTGCTATTGTGGCGCCAAGAACCCCCTTAGGGATTCGTAGCCTGTTGATGTTATTTAAGCTCGAATAGTGGAGATACAAAGATCCGATTGACCAGAAATTTATGTATTCACATTAAATTCTTATAGAGAATAAATGAATGAGAATCATAAAACCAATAAAGAATATATATATACAGAACATGTATATATTGGTCTGTATGTAATGTATGCTCCTGATGAAGGGGTTCTTTAATACCCCGAAATCCGTTGAGCTGACATCTTCACCCCCACCCTGTGGTTCAATAAAGGTGATTGAAAAGACGTACCGGAGTGGACTGCTGTCATTCCCGTCGATCTTACAGGCTACCCAGACACAGGAGGAATTCCGGAGGGTGTCTTGAGTTTATCCCATCCGCTACCTCCTGGGTGAAGTGAGTGACCAATATATACATGTTCTGTATATATATTGTTTATTGGTTTTATGATTCTCATTCATTTATTCTCTATAAGATTTTAATGTGACTACATAAATTTCTGGTCAATCGAATCTTTGTATCTCCACTATTCGAGCTTAAATAACATCAACAGTCTACTAGTCCCTAATGGGGTTCTTGGCGCCACAATAGGGGCATAACTTTTCTATCTTTTTTCTTTGCCTCAGTGAGAACGTGGAGGCAGAAGCGTCGTCACATGGCCAAGTTGCTGGTCTGGCTGTGCAGGAACCACATTCACCCAGTTGGCTGTAAAGGACATGTATTGTCCCTGACCATAGTTACAGCTCCACACGTCGGCTCTGTCATGCACTTTGGCAGACAATGACAGGCTACCAACTTCTGTTCTACATACGTGTGCAGGGCTGGGACTGCCTTTTTGGCAAATAAATGACGATTGGGACTCTCCACCTCGGCTTGGCACAAGCCATCAGTTCTCTGAAAGGTACAGAGTCCACCACTTGGAAAGGGAGGGGCTGCAGCACCAGTAACTTGACTAGGAGCATATTCATATTCTGCACCATTGGATGATTGCACGCATACTGTTGTCTCCTGCCAATCGCTTTGGTGATTGATTGCTGACAGAATGACTGATGAGGAGTAGCAGCAGGAGCATCAGGATCAGCACATGATGGTAAGGACAGACAGCTCCCTTTGGCTGAGGTGGTGGAGCCTTGACTGCTCGAAATCGGGTGCGTGGTACTGGGTGAAGCAGTAGTTGCTGCAGCAGGCTGGACCACCACATCGGAGCCACGTTTCTCCCAGGCCACTTTATGGTGACGCTGCATATGTTAACTCAGGGCTGTGGTGCCAACATTGGCACTCTGGCCATGCTTCACTTTCTGCCCAAAGATTCTACAAATAGTCATTCACCTCATTCGGCGGCTTAACATAAAACTCCCACACCGCCGGGTAGGTGATTTTACCCCCAACACTCCGCACTTACTGACTGTTACTGCCGCTGCTTCCATGAACTCCTGCACACCTACTTTCCGGGCAGGTAGGCTCCTGCGAAGCGGGTAGTCTACCCTGGACATGTTTGGCTCCCAGCCTCCCACTGCTGCCAACCTGCTGACTCCTGGCCACGCTAGCGACTTGCTGGTCCTGCCGCTGCCTTACAGACAAGCTGCCACTCTTCTCCCCATGATGATGAAGCCCGTAATTCACCCGGCTCCCAAGTGCCATCAGCTGCTACATCATCATCATCGAGTACTGTCTGCACATCACTAATATCCTCCTCAACGGTCTTGCAACACCAGCTCCCACACCACTCTCCTCATCACTACTTTCCCGCCTACCGGAGGAAGCAGTGGATATCTCCTTCACATCTTGGCTGGCCAGTAGCTGCTGACTGTACTCTAATAGCTCCTCCTCGCTGTATAGTGGATCTGAGCCAACAGCATATAATACTTCTCTGGCTGAGGGAACAGAAAAGGACAGATGCAGGTTGAGGATAGGTGAGGGCACAGGGCCTGCTCCTGGGCCATGCCAACAAAGGGTTGTGTCTGAGGAACCCACGGACTCTTAGCTGGGGCGTCTGATTTCACTTAGGATACTTGACATACTGTTAGATCAAATAAATAATGGAAATTAAAACACCTTAACAAAGTCTGTAATTTTCTCACTTCACCACACAACGGCTGATAAGCTCTTTTTTTCCCCACTAATACATGCCAAAAAGAGCTTTAGAACATATAACTGCACCGCTAAACGACAAATAATATATATGTTTTTGCCACTAATACACGCAAAACGGGCTTTAAAACATATAACTGCACCGCTGAACGGCAAATAATGTACATTTTTTTGCTACTAATACACACCAAAAAGGGCTTTAGTACATATATGTAACTGCACCGCTGAATGGCAATTATATATTTTTTTGGCACTAAAGCACGCCAAAAAGGGCTGTAATTTTTTTACTTCACCACACAATGGCAAATACTTTTTTTATGCCACTAATACATGCAAAAAAGTGCTTTAGAACATATAACTACACCGCTGAATGGCAAAGATATATTTTTTTGTCACTAATACATGCCAAAAAGGGCTATAGAACATATAACTGTAGCACAAGGGCAAATAAGACATAGAAATATTTCCTTGTAATAAACCCTGTTAATGGCTGTATCAAACAGCACTTGAACCCCAATAACAAGAACAGTTTGCTGGAATTACAGAGCTTTATAATGGCAATTTGTATCCGCAGTCAGTGCAGCAAGGTGCACTCCCCTACTGAACCCTGTTCTGCTTCAATACTGTGGAGTGAGTCCTCCCTATGCTTTCCCTGAACTTCTATACAGCAAAAAAAAAGTTTGAAAGTCTTTCCTAGCACTGTCTTTAGCGCCTGCTGATGTTTCTCCCTGCACTAATTACACTGGAAAATGGCTGAATCCAAGATGGCTGAGGCTATTTATAGGGCTGTGACATCACAGGGCTGGCTGCTGATTGGCTGCATGCATGGCATTGTGGGTCATCCCTCGTTCCCAGAGTTCCTTGCTCCATGTCCTAACATGTGCAGCAGCCATTTTATGAAAAAATGCGATTCGTTACCACAAAGCATGAGGAAATTCGGATTCGGTGCGAACTGAATTTTTCCTGAAATTTTGGATCGAATTCCACTTCGTCAGCTTCGATTCGCTCATCTCTAATCCCTGCCTGTAAAGTAGCTTAAGACTAGAGATGTGCAAATTAATTCTAAGCTAATTGGATTCGACCTGAAATTCAGAAAATTTTTAAGTGGATCTGAATCCAAATTTACAGTGATTCCATTTGGGTAAATGAGAGAGAGAGAGAAACTTATTAAAAAAATGGTAAAAATAAATAAAATTCCAGCTCACAATATGATAAAAAGGCTTGGCTCCTGGGTAATCCTGGGTGGTGCAAAGGATGGATAAAGACTAGTGTTGAGCGAACAGTTCGAGAATAGTTCGGGTTCGTACCGAATTTTGGGGTGTCCGGGACCCGGACCCGAACCCGGACATTTTCAAAAAAGTTCGGGTTCGGGTTCGGTGTTCGTCGATTACTTCCTGCTTTCTGAAGGGCTGCACAGCAGCCAATCAGCTAGCGTTTTACTTCTTGCCCTAAGAGCCCATCACAGCCATGCCTACTAATGGCATGGCTGTGATTGGCCAAGTGCAGCATGTGACCCAGCCTCTATTTAAGCTGGAGTCACGTGGCGCCGCACGTCACACTGCTCTGATTAGTGTAGGGAGAGGACGCAGCTTCTGTCAGGGCGAGATTAGGCAGGTTAAAGTCAGCAACAGCACCTAATGAACGGATCAATTTACAGCTGAGAATCATTGAACTTCTGCTAGTTACTTGCTCGCTGGTTTTTAGGCTGCACAGAGCGTTTTTCTGTCACTTATTTTCTGGGTTGATCGGCGGCCATTTTGTGACTTGTGGTGCGCCAGAAGAAGCAGCCACCAAGTCCATCAATCCATCAATACTAGTTTTTTTTTTTGCTATATCCTACATCAGGGGCTTGGCTGTGCTAATTGTCACCCCTAGAAACTCAGGAAAGAAATTTCTATATTTTATTAAGGGTTAAATACAATTGCCCAAATACCAATCCCCTAAATCTGGTGTTCCAGCTTTGGTTAGACAAGTATAATACTGTCTGCTGTCTGGCAAAGGATAGATTATTTTCTGGGGTTAAATTCAATTGCCAAAATAGCAATACCATAAATCAGTGGTTTCAGCTGTGGCTGGCAAAATAGAATAGTGTCCGAGGTAACGCACACACGTACAGACGCACGTACACGATTCTTGAATAGTTGTATTATCGCGATAATAAAACTAACAGTGTAAAGTTGACTGTATTGCTCTAAGTTATATTCGCGTACGAATGTAACTTCTATTACAGCACACTAATACTAAAACTGACTAAGAGACAGCTTTAAGTTCTATTTGAACGTGATTGCAACTTTGGAACTTAAAGTGGTGTACGATTTTAAAAGTTGAGTACTAAAAAGTTGGAATCGCAATGCGATTCTTATGTATTTGCTTAATCGGATTGCGATTACAACTTTGAGCTACCGATCACCATGGGAACGCCTCCTCCAGTAGAATGTACTGTCGGATGTGTGAATTAAGTTGAAAACGCAATGCGATTATTATATATCTGCTTATTGCATTGCCGTTTCAACTTAGCATTGCTAAATAATTCCATCCATATTCGTTAACTTACTGACTCAGTAAGTTAACGATATGGATGGAGTTATTTAGCAATGCTAAGTTGAAATCGCAATGCGATTAAGCAAATATATAAGAATCGCATTGCGATTTCAACTTAATTCTCAGATCCGACAGTACATTCTACTGGAGGAGGCGTTCCCATGGTGATCGTTAGCTCAAAGTTGTAATCGCAATGCGTTTATTGCGGTATATTATCCCTCTGGGTGTCTTTTACAGCCTTTTTAGTACCCAAAAGTTCGGGTTCCCATTGACTTCTATGGGTTTCGGGTTCGGGGTGAAGTTCGGGTTGAGTTCGGATCACGAACCCGGACATTTTCCGGAAGTTCGGCCGAACCTCTCGAACCCGAACATCCAGGTGTTCGCTCATCTCTAATAAAGACACCTCCCCCACTCATGCTAGTAAGAGTTCATGCAGAGAAAAGAATGTTGGCTCCAATACTCATGCTTTGAAAAAATAATACTACTCATTGTTATTATATTGTTAGTGTTAGTGTGTTATTGTGGTGGTATTGTAGTGTTTGACTAAAAACCCCTAACTGTGGCTTGAAATAGCTTGAAATGTTAGCAACAGTGAAATTTTAAGACACTGGATAGAGCCATCATACCTTACCACAACATCAATATCTATTTATTTAAGATGACAGTGATTCTCATACTTTAGTTATAAACATATTGTGGTAAGGTGCAGGGTGCCGTCATGGATGGCAGGTACGTGTCACCGAGGTTCATAGCCTCGGTGAGGTAAGAGCCATTTTGTTGATGTCAGCAGCAGGTAGTGCTACTGACACAGTTGCTAGATAGCATGGCTGCAAAGCCGATCCGGGCCGGCTCATACCGGGAGCAGCTAAAGTGTAGGGTAGGTGGTTGCTCCCTACGACCCAGTCCTGGTTTTGGGCTGGGTTTAAAAACACAGCCAGCACCAGCAGCTGGGAGAGTGATTGTCCTGGAGCTGCTGGTAGTGCTGTGGAGTTCTCTGGGCTGGAAGCAGAAGCCCAGCAAAGAGGCGTGCAGTCGGCCTGGAAGCCTGAGGGTGGACTGTCCTGCGGCTGGGCTGACAGCCAGGTGCGAACACGCACCTAAACCTCCCAGGTGATTGGAACCTGTATTGGACTTTTTGTTTTGCCTTACGTTTTCTGCTGTGTGTGAATTAACACTAAGTGACTGTTTGGAGTTTATTTTATGCAAGTGTGAATTAAACACTGTTTGCTGCACTTCCTGGACTCCCTTTTGCCTCTGTACTGCACCCGCACCGCTGTCTACCAGAGCGACTCCCCACAATATGTATACAATTATAGAACTCAGATTTGTTTTTAAAGAGGTTCTCCAGTTCTAACTATTAATTTGGAGTGTTTGGCAAAACTGTAGAAATATATTGGTTATACAGTGATATTTTAGTACAGAGGGGATATTGTCTTCGCTATTGACAAGGTTAAGCAGTTGCTTGTCTACAACCTCTGTTCTATGAATTTATAGAGGTGGGATGGCACATTCAATTTGACTGCAAAGTTTACAGATACATTTGGTATCTAAAATATTGATATCAGCCTCTTAACATTTTAAGCTAAATGTTCCCAAGTTCTGTTTGAGATAAAAAGACAGATCTTCCAATCTTTCATGAGTCTGGTTTCTTTGGAGGAACCAATGTATTTTAATACTGTGTGGCATGCTTTGACTGCTCTATTAATTGTGTAGCATTCAGTAAAAGCTAATATAATAAACAAGTTGTTATGCCAGCGGGTGTGGACCCACTGTGCCACTGACTGGCTATACCCTGGAGGGGCGTGACTAAGTGACTACCTGGTCTTCAGTAGAACCTCTAATGGTGAGGATTGGCTTGCGCTATTAGGGTAGTTGCCAGGTGCCACTTTAGAGCAGTCCCCAAGTCAGTGGCAGCTGGCCAGGGGTCAGAGATACTGGTGCAAAGCACCAAGGGGAATGACGCAGTAAGAAAGTCCGGGGTCAGGGCAGTCAGCGATACAGCAAAGTCCATAAACAAAGTCCAAGGTCAGAGGTAGGCGGCAATCAAGCAAAGTCTGTTAAATCAAGAAGCAGGTTCGGGTACACAGAAAAGCAGAACTACAAAACACCTTGACACAAAGAACTAGACAAGCTAGTGACCAAGATTGCTTTGGCACCTTCCTGGAGCAGGAAGCACCCTTAAATACTTCCTGCAACTCAGCCACAGGCTGGGAAGATAGAGGGCATGTATGTGCTGCCTCACAAGGGAGAAGAGACACGCCCGTGCATGCCCTAACAACAGTACAGGACTAAAGCAAGAAGTAAACTCTGGCACGGAGCACAGATACAAGAGTTAAGCCCATGGCAGCAGAAGGGAATGAGGGAGCCCGGCCCCATTTCCAACGTGTAGGGGCAGCAGTGCAGGCATGGATCTCTGGGCTAACACAAGTTCATTACATCATTCATGTGGCATTGAAATTTATGAATATCTTCTGAACTAATTAATGACAATTCAATGAAGTAAAATGGACATTAAATTACAGTAGGTCAGAGGTTTGAGAGCGAGACTTATCATTAATGTACTTTTAGGTGCACGTAAATGTGAACAAGTACATATTTGAAATTATCAGAAAATCAAAAAATTTATCAACTTGCCAAAAGAATATATTCCAAAAGTTTAGTCACTCTAAACATTATATAATTTCATCTTGATGGTTAATGGCTATGAGCATTTTTTTATGATTGCACTTTACTTATTTTAGGCTAAAAATCATTTTTTCAATTGGTCTTTTAAAAAAAATATTCTGCAGCTTTTCCCATAAAAGGTTAACTCTTCGCCTAGCTGTAAGCTTCTTACTTTCACTTTGAACGATCCTATATTACTGAAAGATGCACATACCGAATACATAGTATGTTCATTTGTGCACTATAGAAATTGTTTCAGCACCATGTTATGTGAACAGCTCCTGCGTCTATGTGTTTTTCTACAAAGGCACTTACAGTATCTATAGCGTGGTGGATTGAGCTTATGGTAACAGATAAGGACACAGATAATAGCTAGTGTGGTATAATTATAATAGAATTCACATTTCCATGTTAGTAAATAAAACTAAAAAGACAGAGATGGTATGGAGCTCTACCTTCCTCTGTTGAGTCCAGAGTACTAGTCACCGACACTTCTACTGAACTAGGGTCTCATTATATCTTAACAGGCTGTTCTATGGGTATAACTTCTGTTAATTTACGGTATTAGTGCTTATACATCATGTTCCAAATTATTATGCAAATTATATTTTTCGCTGATTTTCCTAAATGGTCGATGCAAATGACAGTCAGTAGGGGTGAGCAAATCGAGCTTCGGGTCCAAGATCCGAAGTTGATTCATTCAAAAACTTCATTTTAATGCTGTATGGAGACCTGTCTCTGTATAACATTAAAATGTATAGTATATTATGCACGACTTCGGTGCATAATATTGGGCTTCGATTCTACGACAGCAAAAAAAAATTTAAAACCGCAAACTGAAGTTGGCTTCGGTACCAAATCCGACTTTGGATTTCTGTTTTAAGATGTTTTTAAAGTCATAGAATTGAAAACCTGATGTTACTCCCTGAAGTCTTTTATGACTTCGGACTTAAAGAATTTTGCCTTACCAAAGCACATACATTTTAATGACAGGTCTCCGCACAGCATTAAAATGAAGTTTTTATAAACGAATCGTCTTCAGATCTTGGATCTGAAGCTTAATTCGCTCATCCCTAACAGTCAGTATAATTTTCAAGTCATCAACTGTTAGAGTATAAATAAAATTTTATTGATGATAACAGGATTTTTTTTTTAACAAATTAAAAAAACTCAAAATGCACTGTTCCAAATTATTATACACAACAAAGTTTCAAAACATTATATAGGTTGTAAAGAACTGAAAATGGTAATTTTTTGAATTTGCAACATTAAGAGGTAACATTTACTGAAATCAAAAGCTTTTTCAATCAAAAACATCAGGTCAAGTTACTTGTTAACATGGGACCCCTTATTTGATATCACCTTTACAATTTTGCATCCATTGAACTTGTGATTTTTGGACAGTTTCTGCTTGAATTTCTTTGAAGGATATCAGAATAGCCTCCCAAAGCTGCTGTTTCAATGTGAACTGCCTTCCACCCTCATAGATCTTTTGCTTGAGGGTACTCCAAAGGTTCCCAGTAGGGTTAAGGTGAGGGGAGGATGGTGGCCACACCATGAGTTTCTCTCCTTTTATGCCCATAGCAGCTCTTTGCAGCATGAGATTGTGCATTGCCATGCATGAAGAGGAATTTGCTATGGAAGGCAAGGGTCATCTTTTTGTACCATTGAAGAAAGTGGTCAGTCAGAAACTCTATATACTTTGCTGAGGTCATTTTCACACCTTCAGGGACCCTGAAGGGGCTGATTCTAGCCCAAAACATGACTCTGCCACCTCCATGCTGACCATGTAGCCTTGTTGGCACATGGTGGCAATACACCAACCATCCACTACTCCATCCATCTGGATCATCCAGGGTTGCATGGCACCCACCAGTAAGCAAGACTGTTTGAAAATTTGTCTTCATGTATGTATGGGTCCACTGCAACTTTTTCTGCTTGTGAGCACTGGTTAGGGGTGGCTGAATAACACAATTGCAAGCCTCTGGAGGATCTTACACCTTGAGGTCCATTGGACTCCAGAGGCACCAGCACCTTCAAATAACTGCTGCTTTGTAATGACATTTTAGCAGCTGCTCTCTTAATCCGATGAATTTGTCTGTCAGAACCCTAACTCAATAAGCCTTTATCTGTACAGACCCATCTTAGTTCTGAATCAGCCACAAATCTCTTCACTGTACAATGATCATACTTAATTTTTCTTGAAATAGCTAATGTTTTCATACCTTGTCCAAGGCATTGCACTATATGACGCTTTTCAGCAACAGAGAGATCCTTTCTCTTTCCCATATTGCTTGAAATCTATGGCCTGCTTAATAATATGAAATATCCTTCTTAAGTAGTTTTCCTTTAATCTTTATGACGCTTAAATCTAATTTGCATAATAATAAGGAATATGCTGTAGATGAACCATGTGTAAGAAACCAGGACACCTCCTGCTGTCTCTGTGATCAACTGTAACCAAGTGTCAGTACAGTGGGGCAATTACTAATAAAATGCACCATAATTCTGGAACAATGTACACCGAGAACTGTTGTACTTTCCTTTCACCATATTTATTAAGTGTTTTAGATACCCTTTTTACAACCTACAAGAGAAAGAGCTTAGTAGGAAAGGCTCAGGGCCTGTTAGAAAGGGATATGGCACCAACATTCTGACATAAAATGGTCAACTAATAGACTACCATACACATTCGTGTTTTTTTTTTGCAGAAACCACAGAGAACAGCAGGTGTGCCTGATCCTTTTGTTCTACCTCAGGATAAGCCACCACCAGAAGTATCTGGGAGTAGCTCTCTCTCTCACCATTGAATACACATGGATGTTCAGCCAATCGTAACATGTATGTGTATGGAGGAGCCAGGAGGGATTTGGTGACAGTTACTGAATGAGAACATCAAAGAAGAAAAGTGTACCCTACAAACACTACATAGTTAAAAACATCAGCTTTATTGTACATCATAATGTCACTACCAGAGCTTTGAGACGTTCTCACAGCTCTGTTTCTCCACCCCTGTGATGATGTAACTACTAGAGCTTTGAGACGTTCCCACAGCTCTGTTTCTCCGCCCCTGTGATGAGGTCTTTACTTTCTGTTTCCTTCCTCCCAGCTGTCCCTCCTGTGTTTGATTGCTCTGCCTTTAAACCACCTCTCTTCCTTTGTACGGTGCGGATTATACTACTTCATTTGACCTGTATCTCTCGCTTGAGTATCTTCACTGGTGTGATATCTTTTCTGGACCTGTGTTCTGCTGAAGCAAGTACTTCGACATTGTCTGCTGACTTTGGATCTGTTTTCACTGCTGCTGCAGCTCCTTCAGTTAAGTGTGCAGACATTGTGTGTTTCTGTTTGTTTTGCTGACTGGATCCGAGGCGACCCCGGTTCCGTCCATATACTGAGCAGGGCACCGGTGGCCGTGCCCCTTCCACTACTGTAGGGGTTACAGTGGTCATCAGCCTTAGGTACGCTGGCATGTCTCGATCCACCATCTGGATCTGGACATGGGCTTAGCAGCATAGGGAGAGCTTTTAGGGTCTGACAGGGGTCACCCTTTATGTTCCCTAGTTTGGGTCCGGTCAGTAGCTAACTCACTGTGTATGCTCTTGTTGCTCACATACAGCCGTGACATTATAATCCGCCGAAACCGTCCTTTTGACATGGATCCGCTTTCTGACCTGGTTGACCGCATGCAGGGTCTTTCTTTGGAGGTAGCGGATCTCCGTCAATCTATGATTCAGCTTCAAGCATTGGGCTCGGCTCCGGCCCATGGAGTCTGTTGCGAGCCAAAGGTCTCACTTCCGGAAACGTTCTCCGGGGGCAGTGAGAATTTTGTTCGCTTCAGAGAGGCATGCAAACTCCATTTTTGCTTGTGTCCCCGTTCCTCTGGTAATGAGGAGCAGAGGGTGAGGATTGTCATCTCCTTGCTCAGGGGTAATGCTCAGACTTGGGCTTTTTCACTGCCATCGGGGATCCCTCCCTTCGATCCACAGAAAGATTTTTTGTGGCCCTGGGGCAGATATATGATGACCCGGATCGTGTTGCTCTGGCTGAATCTAACTTACGTTTTTTATGCCAGAACAAACTGTCTGCTGAGCTTTATTGTTCTGAATTTCGGAGATGGGCAGCTGATTCAGGTTGGAATGATGCTGCACTCCGGAGTCAGTTCTGTCATGGTCTCTCAGAGAGATTGAAAGATGCGTTTGCTTTCCATGAGAGACCAACATCTTTAGAGTCTGCCATGTCATTGGCGGTACGCCTTGACAGGCGTCTAAGAGAAAGAAACGAGACCTCTCGGTCCAGCCATTGTCACTCTAGGGGCAGTGGTGCGGACTCATTCAGTGTGCAGGGTCTCATCCTGTCTCGGTCCCCTCTGAGGAGGAGCCTATGCAGCTAGGTCGACTTGCCCCTGATAAAGGAGGATTTAGTCCTCAGAGAATGGTGTGTTTTTGTTGTGGGGGCATTGGTCATTTGGCAAATGTTTGTCCCTCTAGGAGATTCATGAACTGTACTAAGAGTGATAATAAGAGAAAATCCTCAAAAGGAAAATCATCAAACTCTGCTTCATCTGCTACCTTGGGCAAAGTTGATGTAGGAATTGGGGCTTTTCCTCTGACCTGCAGTTCTCGTTTTCTCCTTTCTGCCAGGGTGGCGCTAGAGAGCAAAGTCATTTCTTGTGAAATTTTTGTTGATAGTGGAGCGCCGTCAATCTTATTGACACTCAATTTGTAGCCAGGCATGGTTTTCGGGTTTGCACATTAGAAAAAGATATACCTGTTTTTGCCATTGACTCTGCTCCACTCTCACAGAGATCCCTGAAGGGCATTGTTCACAATATCCGGTTAGCTGTAGGTGACACTCATGTGGAGGATATATCTTGTTTTGTCCTTAACGGATTGCCTACTCCTCTAGTGTTGGGGTTACCCTGGCTCACTAAACATAACCCCACTATTGATTGGCAAGGAAGGCAAATAAATGAGTGGAGTGAGTTTTGTAGAGAGAATTGTCTCACAGCGACTTTTGCAGAGGTATCTACTAAAACTTTGCCATCATTTCTCTCTGATTTCTCGGACGTGTTTTCCGAGAGCGGTGTGCAGGAGCTACCTCTCACCGGGAGTTTGACTGTCCCATTAACCTCATTCCCGGCGCCAAGCTGCCAAAAGCACGCCTGTACAATCTCTCACAACCGGAGAGAATCGCAATGCGAACCTATATCTCTGAGAGTCTCGATAAGGGGCATATTCGTCCCTCAAAATCACCGGTCGCCGCGGGTTTTTTTTTTGTTAAAAAGAAAGATGGCTCTCTGAGACCTTGCCTAGATTTTAGGGAGCTGAACCGTATCACGATTCGCGATCCCTATCCCCTTCCTCTGATCCCAGACCTCTTCAACCAAATTGTTGGGGCCAAGGTTTTTTCCAAATTGGATTTGAGAGGCGCGCACAACCTGGTCAGGGTCAGAGAGGGGATGAATGGAAAACAGCCTTTAATACTCCCGAGGGGCATTTCGAGAATCTCGTTATGCCTTTTGGCTTGATGAATGCTCCGGCCGTCTTTCAGCATTTTGTTAACAGTATTTTCTACCATTTAATGGGGAAATTTGTATTGGTGTATCTTGATGATATTTTGATTTTTTTCCCTGATGTTCGGACTCATCAGGATCATCTTTTTCAGGTTCTGCAGATTCTGCGAGAAAATAAATTGTACGCCAAGCTGGAGAAATGTGTGTTTATGGTATCGGAGATTCAATTTCTGGGTTTTCTCCTCTCTGCTTCTGGTTTTCGCATGGATCCGGAGAAGGTCCGTGCTGTGCTTGAGTGGGAGCTTCCTGAGAATCAGAAGGCATTGATGCGCTTTCTGGGTTTTGCAAACTATTACAGAAAGTTCATTTTGAATTATTCCTCTGTTGTCAAACCCTCACTGACATGACCAAAAAGGGGGCGGATTTTTCCTCTTGGTCGGAGGAGGCGCTTGCAGCTTTTTCTAAGATTAAAGAGAGTTTTGCGTCTGCTCCCATCTTGGTGCATCCCGATGTTTCCTTACCTTTTATTGTTGAGGTGGATGCTTCCGAGGTGGGTGTGGGTGCGGTTTTGTCCCAGGGTCCGTCTCCTTCCAAATGGCGACCCTGTGCCTTTTTCTCTAAAAACTCTCACCGGCAGAGAAAAACTATGATGTGGGAGATAGGGAATTGTTGGCCATCAAGCTGGCTTTCGAGGAATGGCGCCATTGGTTGGAGGGGGCCAGGTACCCTATAACCGTTTTTACCGACCATAAGAATCTGGCGCATTTGAGTCGGTTGCGTATGAATCCGAGACAGGCCAGATGGTCTCTGTTCTTCTCCAGATTCAATTTTGTCGTTACATTCCGCCCTGGGATCAAAATGTGAAGGCTGACGCTCTCTCGCTGTTTTCCGGGAGGAGGAAACTCCGAGGACCCGGGTCCCATTTTGGCGGAGGGGGTAGTTGTTTCTGCTCTGTATTCTGATTTGGAGGCCGAGGTCCAGGCTGCCCAGACTGAGGCACCTGCCCGTTGTCCTTCTGGAAAGTTGTTTGTGCCTCCTGAGTTACGTCACAAACTCTTCAAGGAGCATCATGATACGGTTCTTGCTGGTCACCCCGAGTAGAGCCACGGTAGATCTCATTGCTCGGAGATTTTGGTGGCCGGCTCTTCGTAAGTCGGTGGAGGGTTTTGTGGCTGCTTAGAGACGTGCGCCGCGCTAAGGTCCCTCGCTCACGGCCTTCAGGTCCCCTTCTCCCCTTACCCATACCTTCCCGTCCTTGGACACACCTGTCCATGGACTTTATCACGGATCTTCCTCGCTCCTCAGGGAAGTCGGTGATCCTGGTGGTGGTGGACCGTTTTAGCAAGATGGCACATTTCATACCCTTCCCTGGATTGCCCAATGCTAAAACGTTGGCGCAAGCTTTTGTCGACCATATTGTTAAATTGCATGGCATTCCCTCTGATATTGTTTCCGATAGAGGCACGCAGTTTGTGTCCAGATTCTGGAAGGCTTTCTGTTCTCGCCTGGGGGTTCGGCTGTCCTTCTCTTCTGCTTTTCACCCGCAGTCGAATGGTCAGACTGAACGCTGCCAATCAGAATCTGGAGACATATTTGCGCTGTTTTGTTGCAGAGAACCAGGAGGATTGGTGTTCGTTTCTCCCTCTTGCTGAGTTTGCTCTGAACAACCGTCGTCAGGAATCTTCTGATAAGTCACCATTCTTTGGTGCATATGGGTTCCATCCGCAGTTTGGGACATTCTCGGAGGGGCTCCTTCTGGTTTGCCTGAGGAGGAGAGATTTTCCTCGTCTTTGTCTACCATTTGGCAAAAGATTCAGACTAATCTAAGAAAGATGAGTGAGAAATATAAGCGTGTGGCTGATAAGAGACGTGTGCCTGGTCCGGACCTGAATGTGGGTGATCTGGTGTGGTTGTCTACAAGAAATATTAAACTGAAGGTTCCCTCCTGGAAATTGGGTCCCAAGTTTATTGGGCCTTATAAAATCTTGTCAGTCATCAATCCTGTTGCCTTCCGTCTTGATCTTCCACGGGTTTGGAAGATACATAATGTATTTCACAGATCTCTCTTAAAACCATATGTCCAGCCCACGGTACTCCTCCTCTTTGCCTCCTCCTCCGATTTTGGTTGATGGCAATCTGGAGTTTGAGGTTTCCAGAATTGTGGACTCTCGCATTGTCCGCGGTTCTCTTCAGTACCTCGCTCATTGGAAAGGTTATGGTCCTGAGGAGAGGATGTGGGTTCCGGTGTCGGACATTAAAGCCACTCGCCTCATCAGGACTTTTCATAGGGCTCATCCTGAGAAGGTGGGTCCTGGGTGTCCGGAGTCCACCCGTAGAGGGGGGTACTGTCACTACCAGAGCTTTGAGACGTTCTCACAGCTCTGTTTCTCCACCCCTGTGATGATGTAACTACTAGAGCTTTGAGACGTTCCCACAGCTCTGTTTC
The DNA here is from genome assembly GCA_033119425.1 of Bufotes viridis. Classification (NCBI taxonomy): domain Eukaryota; kingdom Metazoa; phylum Chordata; class Amphibia; order Anura; family Bufonidae; genus Bufotes; species Bufotes viridis. The sequence goes on from CM065590.1 coordinate 171,693,602, forward strand.
TCCGCCCCTGTGATGAGGTCTTTACTTTCTGCTTCCTTCCTCCCAGCTGTCCCTCCTGTGTTTGATTGCTCTGCCTTTAAATCACCTCTCTTCCTTTGTACGGTGCGGATTATACTACTTCATTTGACCTGTATCTCTCGCTTGAGTATCTTCACTGGTGTGATATCTTTTCTGGACCTGTGTTCTGCTGAAGCAAGTACTTCGGACATTGTCTGCTGACTTTGGATCTGTTTTCACTGCTGCTGCAGCTCCTTCAGTTAAGTGTGCAGACATTGTGTGTTTCTGTTTGTTTTGCTGACTGGATCCGAGGCGACCCCGGTTCCGTCCATATACTGAGCAGGGCACCGGTGGCCGTGCCCCTTCCACTACTGTAGGGGTTACAGTGGTCATCAGCCTTAGGTACGCGGGCATGTCTCGATCCACCATCTGGATCTGGACATGGGCTTAGCAGCATAGGGAGAGCTTTTAGGGTCTGACAGGGGTCACCCTTTATGTTCCCTAGTTTGGGTCCGGTCAGTAGCTAACTCACTGTGTATGCTCTTGTTGCTCACATACAGCCGTGACACATAAGTAAAAACCACACATATTTGGTAAAGAGTCAGACAAAAACCATCACATGACAAGACACCTACTAGGGTCAAAATTAACACAACTGGATCAATACAGATACATCATACAATGCAGTAGGCACCACAGACACCAAGCCCAACACTCTTTTCGTGTTGCTTCCTCAAGAGGACAGATATTGAATGTGTATGGCCACCTTTGGACTAGACTGTCTCAAGCTGGACCAAATTTGGAATCCAGCATGAGGTAGTGATAAATCTGGCACATTTTTAGATTATACAGTCTAAAGTTACACCGTCTTAATCATAGTATTATAAACTCTGACCCAGTGTGCATCATGAAGGCAGTTCACCCTGTGGATAGTTAAAGGGGTTGTCCAGTCAAAATGGAAACAAAAAGTTGGGGTTTCACTACTGAAGTCTCAAGTAATTGACTGTTCTAAAATATAAATGTTGTTTTTAGTGAATGGCCTTATAGCCACTATTAAAATATCGCTAGCAAGTGTGAGTCCTGATTAGTGTACCTGGCTCTTTCAACTCAACATACCTTGATTAGTCACCTACAGTGACTTGTTTTTACAGTTTTCCAGAACATGTTTGGAGTTGTAGTTCTGCAGAATTGGATGTCAAATATCTTTTGGCTTCCAGAGGTAGTTGTACAAATCTAGTGAAGTATTGCGGAGAGAGTATGTCAGTGAACATTCATGTAAAGCCTGCTAATAGCTGAACAGGAGCAGGTGCACTGAGCATTTTCTTATTACAGAATTTCACTATCCATTTGGTAATGCACAATATGGGACTCATCAGTAATGCTCTTCAAAACAAGTGACCATTCTATCCAAAAACACTCTCCTAGACTGTAAGTTCTTGTGAGCAATGTTACCTCTCGTCTTTTTTTTATTGGTGTGTTGTTTGCTCCCTGCGTTATAAACATTTGATAACATAATACCCTGCTAACATTTCACAGACATATTGTGTTTAGAAATCTTTGCCACCTCTAGCGTACCAGATGCTAAATTCAGTCTTTTTTATTGATCTGTAATTTAACCCCGTAATCGTCTAAGCTTCAAGAAAACCAATGTGTCATGTATGATTTTTATTGATTTTCAGTTAACATTATGTAATGTGAAAGAACCACAAAATAGACCTTTTTTTCTGTTTAGAAAAATAAGCCAAATAGCCTGGGGGGGGGGGGGAGATATCATTGGCTGCTCCCGATTTCTATTGTTCCATCAACACAATACCATGCACACTTCTTATGGGTTACATGCTTTATTCTTTTGTTATGCACGGTCATGCACTTTATTCATAGGCATGGCAGTAATGGAAGGAACAATTCAGTGTGTTGTCTATTTAAATGTAGTTTCAGGAAGGTGATTCATGCGTGTATACATAGGGAGAAAGTAATAAGTGAATCAGGATACGCATTACAAAAGTGCCATTATTAGGGCAATCAGTGTCGCTCCAGACTATAAGGAACAGGTTGCGCTATTTCTGGCTTTGTTCTTTTCTGTTACATTTTACCTGGGGGAAACAGCAGCAGCTTCTATTGAAGATAATTGTTTCAAACTAAGGATGTGATGAGCCCAGCTCTGCTACTCATACAGTTATCAAATTATTTCTGCATGAGGTTTGCTACATTACGCATTACAGAGCACTGGATAGTGTTTTATCTATAGCGTCTGTGTTGTTTGTGAGCTTTTACAATATAAATGTGCACATTATGGTATATTAGCACAGTTTTTGTGCAGTTATACAATAATGTGGTCAACCTTTATTGCTAAAAAAAAGTATTAGCTTTCAAAAGCAGTGATTCTGATGACAAATACTGATTGTTGGTATAGAAATAAAATAATATAATATCAAGGACATTAATCCCTTTGCTGTCAGCAGTCTGTACCCAATTTGCGCACTTGACATTCTACCTATTTTCTCTGCTATGTCTGTCTCATGTAGCTTATGCTACTTTATACTAGCAGTGATCCTAGATGGCTGATGTCTTAGATCTCTCCTACATGATAACTTGCTGGTTGTTTCTCCAGAGGCAGGATCAGTGGTGGCCCAATGTAATGTTTAACCCTATAGCTGATTTAGGCTGTTCTTTTCACCATATCAGAACAAAGTTGTACAGATAAATTTTACTGAATGGCCTGCAATGGACCTGCACTGGTCACACACAAGATCCTTCACAGAGGAATGGAAGGATTCAATAATGAATCCTGAACTTAAAGAAACATCAACCAAAGAAAATCCACAAATATTTTCAGCAATTCCTCCCCTTTTCTTCCCCTTTCCTTTGATAGTGTTTGTCTCATATTACAGTTAAAACTGAGAAATAAATAAAAGAATATTCCCTATGTGTTTGTCAGGAACCTACACAGCAATGTCCTTGCGCGTGGCTGTTCCACAAGGGTTGTCATTCTAGCTCCGGCTGGTTGACCTATCAGTGAGTCTGGACGCTGGGCCAATCATGTGCTTGGCTCAGTGTCTAATCCAAGAGTTTTTGTGGAGGGTTTAAGTCTGGCACTTACTGCTTGTCAGTGCCTGTGATTTTGCTTTCCTGGCTGCTGTTAGTTCTTGTGTTCTCAGAACTATGCTGCATTTCTGTTGAACCTTCCTGTGTATTGAACTTTGTTTCAGGATTTAACCCTTACCTACATACTAGGTTTCTACTGATTCTCCAGGCTTAACTACTTGGTTTTTTTCTAGAGTAATCCCTGTATGCTGATTATACTTCTACTGTTTCTCCTGACCTTGGCTTCCCAGTTTGTTTCTGGATTAACCCCTTGTCTTCTGTTTTAGTTTCTACTGACTCTCCTGGCTTCTACTTCTTGTTATCTCTGCTTTGCAGGTCAGCTATCTGTGAGCCCACTGCTGTTGTCTTCCACCTTACTCTGCAGATATAACCTGGATCCCTTGCAACCAAATGCAACTGGCCTTGAGGCAAGCCCTGGTGAATACCATGGGTACCCTTATTTTGGAGTGGGGAAGATAGGTAGCAGATTTAGAGTTTGCTGGAAGTGGTGTCAGACAGTGAACCTGTTTGTCTTCTTCTGTATTCTTTAAGTATTCCAGGAGCTCAACCATACTGGTCCTCCTCACTGTTCTGTTTATGTCTGTAAGAGAATTGGCTAGATCAGCAATCTCCTCTTCCCATGCTGTTTGCAGTAGGACAAAAATATTGTTACCTAGGACCTGTCAGCTCCCATAACATTGTTGTCTTTTCCCCATAAACTAACAATCCAGGGAGCACATTTTGCTAGAACTCTGATTTGAATTGTTTCTATGTACTAGAAATATAACAGAAAATTGACAACTGGATGTTACCAGATGGAGAGTGCCACACTGTGCTGGCATTCCCCTTTGAAAAGGGTTATGGTAACACCCACTGTATTCATAATTTTCAAGGTGAGATAGCAGAGGAACAGCTCATAAAGAGTTCTATAAAACATGATTCGGAATTGTTATATCATGGGGAATACAAGTATTTACTAAAAATACCTTTCAGAGAGTTGACAGAGCCTATTTAAGTCCTCTCTCTTGGAAAACCCCCACGCCCACAGACCAGTAGGATATTAACTCCTGTGTGTTCTGCAGAATTTCTGCAAGGCAGAAACAGTGCAGACAAATAATGGAGACAAGCTTATCTCCTGTTTACATTTATCATTTGTTTTTAGGTTTTTTGTTCTTTTAGATGAATTTTTGTAATACAGCTTCTGTAAGTTGCTCTTCTGTTTATTGGATACAGCAGCATCAATATAGTGGCTGGCCCATAATGATCAGCCATAAAGTATGTTATGTTTTGTAAGGTTTTGTAGGACATTGCAGCTTCAGTCTAAGAAGGCTAAATAATTGTATTTTCAATTAATTGTTCGCACTGCTCTACTTTGTAAAGGAGCCTAAATAGGTGGGATCCAGACTTGGGCTCTCACATAGACATGCTATGTTAAGTCACAGGTCATATTCTCATATAAATTAAAAAGTTAGCACATAATAAAGTTCCCATAAAAAGTATGACAAATAATTCCCATATAATTCCAGTTTTAGAGCCTATGCCAGTGTTGGCGAACCAATGGCACGGGTGCCAGAGGCGGCACTCGGAGCCCTCCCTGTGGGTACCCGCACCCTGGAAAAAGTCTATGGTGTACCAATATGCCTTAGACTTTTCCTGCCATTCATCAGTGCAGGGCGCTCTATGAACGGCACAGGCAGCACACTGAATGTAGACTATTATAGCTAAATGATAAAGTACGTGGAAGATACACTATATTGGACTGTAGTATTGAGGGTAAATTGCCATGTTGGCACTTTGCGATAAATAAGTGGGTTTTGGGTTGTAGTTTGGGCACTCGGTCTCTAAATGGTTCGCTATCACTGGCTATGCAATGGTATTAATTTATGAAGTAATGAATCAGGTAACAATTCACATGGCTATCCATACTTTAGTGTATATCTGGGTGTACACTGAACCATACATTGCATTGAACTTGTTTTTTATTAATTAATTTCCTTTTGTGCAATTCTTTTCATTTATATGTTTTAGTCGCCATCTTAAATTATCTACAACAAAGTATAACTTACACAGTTGTTTAATATGTCTTCGAAATGTGTCAGTCACATCATGGTTATAAATATTGATTTGAACATGACTTTCTCCTGCACCTTCCATAGATTTCGCTCATTTCAATCATCTTGTTAACGCTGTCAACCACGATTAATAGGCAATACTATATAAAGTCTTATTCCAGAGTGATAATGTAGATAGCAATCCATTACTTTATCAGCTGCTCAGTTCATGTTTTCCTTTGTTGTCCCAAATCCACCATCCTGCTTAGGAGATTTCAGTCTTGAACCTAGGACCATTTTAAAGAGATCGACTGACCCAAACTTTTAGCTAACAAGTCATTCATGTAATGGGGACCTTTTCTATAGTTTGGATCCATGCAATTGATTGATTGAATGACTTATCTAGAAATATTTTGTTTAGTAGAAAAGAAGTCCTTAGAGTAAAATCAGAAATAACGCACTGTAACTGCAAGATATTTTAGAATTCAGTGCCAGATATTGTACATTTCTATTTAATTACTGAAAAGGTTAAGCAGGTCAAAATGGATTCTCTTGTCAATCTTGTAGCAATGCTTTTTTATCATGATATAGGTAATGAGGAAGGAAATGATGAGCTTTGCCAAGTTACAGTAGCTTTGGTTATCTAAATTAAGCAGTGAATAAGTGTGAGATAAATGCTGTCACCATTGATGTACTGTCAAATACTGTTCCATTTAAACTTAACTCTTGAGCAGATATTTGGCTTTTTAAGTTGCAGTTTATTGCCCATCTTATCATGTTTTTTGTTAAATAAGAGTAGAACTAACCTAATCTACTATATGGTGTATTTTTTCATATAAATATAATGGAAATATAGTGGAAATGTTAAATGCCTTAAAAACATTAAATTTCATCTTCACATAGAGGTTGAGTGTGCTTAGAGGGAACTTATAACTTTTTTTTACTATTAAAAAAATTTGTACGTCAGTCTTCATATCTACTGCACCATTGGAGAGTGCATTTAATTTATAACAAGGAGCAAATCTCTTCATTTGCCTAGTTGAAATCTATGCAAGCTCGTAGCTGACATAGATTTCAATCATCATTTATGCCCGAAAATTGCCATAAATGATGATAAATGTGCCGAGCCTATAGCCTCGTCCACTCTCTTTTTCAGAAAGTGGTGAAGGCAGTGTATAAGCACCTATTGCAACCATATTTAGTTGAAACGGTGTTTAAAAGTTGCAAACCTGGGGTTTGTCAAATTTTTAGCCTGGAAAACTGACATATGGGGTAGATGAATCTACCCCAATGTTTTTCTGCTCTTTTTATTTTCTGTAGACATTTTATACTATTTTCCATACAAGATTATAGGGGTAGCCATTTTGTGTGAACTGTGACTCTACTCTACTAACAGTAGTTCATAAATATGCTTTACAGCAATCACATGGACGTAGAACCTATAAACTGGAGATGCTCATTGACAGTTTTCTAGACATGCTCTGGGACCTGTGCAAAAATTATTACGTGGAGAAATGGGGGGGGGGGGTCTGAGCTGTGTCCCACACTTTTGTTATTAGTGTGATCCTATAATAGAGATGTTAACCTTCACTGTAATCTTGCCTATGATAATAAGGAGCTTTCTGAGAAGGGAACTCTAGAAAGCAGGACGTTTTAGCCTGTTACTGAGTCAGTAGACGGTGAAAAAAACAAGATTTCAGGATATTTTTTTCTGTAATATAGATAATAAAGTATTGAAAAATGCAATTAACATAAAATTTGATTTAAACAACTGGTAATTTTTTAACATTCCTCATAAAACAAGGAAATTATTTACAATATTGCCTAGGTGACCCAGTCACCAAAATAGTGACCTCACTTTTTATAAAGGGAAACTTGTTCTACACCCGGCATATAGATAAAAAAATGTTTGCCTTTAGGTAACTTGAAAAGTATATTCACATTTCTATACTTTATTTTTAAATAAAGGGATTGTTGGTCCCCATAGATAACAGAAATAATTAAAGCAATGGGGAGTGTAACACCAACAAAAAATAGTGAACATTGGATCACAAATCAAATGACACAAACATTAAAGAAGCATTCCTACGAAGCTTTTTATTCTCTGACCTGTTAGAAAGGTACATGACATAAAGTGAAGGTAATTTTTTTTACCAGTGACTGTATTCGTGAGTTAAGTTAAAACCTCCCTTCTGATCCTTAGCTGTGTCATGTGTCCAACACTCTGCCTCTACAACTGACACATGACACAAATTCAGTTTCTCTATGCATTCTTATGAGTCTGATATTGAGGCTCCCATAGGAATACATAGAGAAACTGGCTTCCTGTCCACTCAGTTGGAAAGAGTGTATTTCACATGGTCACATGACACAGCTGAGGTTCAGAAGGAAGGTTATAACTCACAAATACAGTCACTAGTAAAAAAAAAAATTACCTTCACTACAGTTTACATCATGTCTTTTCTAATGAACTAGAAAGTAAACATTTTGTGGGAGTATTTCTTTAACGGTGCTTTGTGGGTATAGAATAAAAAAAATAAATAAATGTGTGTATAAATGATTTCATAATGTTTTTACTTAGAAACATATACCTGTTGTAATTAGAGATGGCTGCTGTCCAGTTATACTTATATAGGTTGTGTGCGGCGCTAGATATGGAGTATGTTATACTGTGCATTCCTATTGCCTGTTCAGGTTGACTTAACGCAAACCTGAGCCTGCACATTGTGCTTAGTCAGCCTGAAAGGGTTGTGGAGACATTGACAGAGGATGCAGTATCAGTAGCTGATTGTGTAACAGCACAGAATCTCTCCATGGCACAATCAGCTACTGATGCCTCTAACATAATGTCAGGCTGACTGAGCATAGCACACATGCTCAGGTTTGCTTCTAGTCAGTCTGAACAAGAAGCAGGAATGATGTACAGTATCCTCCATCCTCTCCTAGGTCTCTAATACCACACAACCCATTCTATATTTATATTCTAGCATGGGCTTCTCACAGTATCAGAATGGTGATCATCTTTATTTACAACAGTGACACCCTCCTAGACAAAATTAGCATATGCTTCTAATTTATTGATGCTGGCATATATTTTTTTTTCCTTGCAGAGCTCCTTTAACCAGAGCTTCAGATCATTCACCAGCTTTATGTCACTAGTGAATAATGCTTCCTAGTATTCCATGTTTCCAACTTAATGGTGACAGAAAAAAAAACTTTATTTTTCATAGTTACATACCGTAGGTTGAAAAAGGAGACGCATTCATCATGTCAATCAAGTCAATCTCTATTACTAGAGGGCGAGATAGTAGTAAAAATGAGCCTCAGTAAAGAGGAGCCAAGATGATAATAAAAAGTGAGAAGGTTCTCTAAAGATGAATGAATTTCACCAACTGTCTGATTTTGGATGTCAGATTTGTTTCGGTCTGGATACATTCAACTCAAATTGAAAATGCCCCGATTACGCTGAAAAGTTGTGTATTGCACTCTGGGGACTCCTAGGACTATATCCAATCCCTTTCAAGATCTTTAATTACAAATATAGCACTAGTAATGACAAAGTGACATATATGGCTACAGTTAAACAGATGGTAGCCGGTGATAACAAACAGCCTGTTTAATAACACACCGTACTGTGAGATCTTTTTTAAAATAAAAAAATGGTCCAAAAATTATCTTTTTTTGTGGCTTTCTTCTCTGTCTTCTGATCTGTAAAGTGGTGGCCACCATTTTGAATGATTTGTTCAGGATGAGCATAAAGCTTTTGGATTCCCCTAGATTAGATTCTTTTGGGAAATCAGTAACACATTTTATTCATGGGGAATCCAAAATGTTAAAATAATGTGTGACAGTTCTTTGAATTCATAAATTGTATGACATATCTCTGTATGACAAAGACAGCTCTCAGAAAACTAGAACTCTGGGGCAAAAATAGCTGTGTTTATAACTGCATAGAGTTACTATACATGAATAATTACATGGTACATTTGCAACAGGTGGTATAAAAATTTACAATATTTTTCTAGGCTGACATGTTATAGATGTGCAATGGTATCTTCTTCTGTTATATTCTTCCAACCACTTTGTATGAACACTTTTCATCAAAGCTACCTCTAATGAAACAATCCACAAAATGTCCCTGAAAGCATTCAGCTTTATTTTTTTTAGCTTTTACAGATAACCAATGCTCCATTCTAAGTCACAGTGCACTTATTCTAAGCACATATATTTCATTTTTCCCTTTCACTCTAACCAATAATGTATTTGATGCATTTTCAGTGGTTATAGCAATAAGTGAGTGCCATTTATATAAAACTTCCACTCCACAACATTCAACTAAATTGCACATAAATGTTCTTAGCAAAGAGACTATATTCCACTTTTTATACTTGTCAATATGAAATATGCAGTGTTGTTTGGAGCAGGCCTTTGTGAACATCATCAGATTGTGACACTCATTTATTAAAAGGTTTCTCTGGGAATTTAATATTAATGACCTATCATCAGGATAGGTCATCATTATCAGATCTGCCCAGGTCTGAGTCCTGACACCCCCACAGATCAGACATTCAAAGAAACAGCGGCACTCCATGAACACTTAGACCTCTTCCTAGGCCTTCCTCGGCCAGTGACATCACAATACATAAAGTCAGTCCTTATCCATACAGTGTTTATAACACAAAATGTTAAGTCTCAACATGCCTGAGCAGTCTCTGTTGTTTTCATGTCTTGTCAAGTGTCTTGCTGTTAAATAGGAACATCCTTTGAAGGTGGAACCTTGATACTGCAGGTGGTCGAGTGCCAACTTAAAGGGGTTATCCAAGTTCTATAAAGTTAATCTAAACTTCTTGGTATATCTGTATAAAACATTTTTGTAAATTACTTGCTTTAGAAATAATGCGCCATTTAGATATTACAGAATGTGGTCATTGGACCACTGACATCACTCTCCCTGCTCCGTTGGTGATGTCTCGTTTACATTGATGAATCTGTCTGCACGGCTCGGTAAGCTGTGCTGACAGATTCATCAGCGTCCAGGCTTCGGTGCCCTCCCCATCTCTGTCTCTCCTCAATCAGCACGGCTCTGGTAAGGATCACGCATGCGCGATCCTTACCACGCCCGTGCTGAATGAAGACCAAGAGGCAGAAAGGGCGGGCACAAAATCCAGTTACGTCTCGTTTACAGGCAGGGCCACTCGCTCAAGCAGGGAGCAGCATGTAAACGAAACATCACCAATGGAGCAGGGAGGGTGATGTCAGTGGTACAATGACCATATTCTGTAATATCTAAATGGTGCATTATTTCTAAAGCAAGTAATTTACAAAAATGTTTTAGACAGATATACAAAGAAGTTTAGATTAACTTTATCGAACTTGGATAACCCCTTTAAGTGTAGTGAGTAGTCTAAGGAATCCTCACTTTCTTCACCAGAAACCTTGACAAAGACAAAGTCACATCCCAAAGTCATGATCCCAAGAGTGGTCACAGAGGAAAGTCACTGCAATATCATTGCTAGCAACACATACAAAATGCAAAGTCCAAAATAGCAAGGCTGGGTCTATACACAGGCAAGCTATAGTAGGTATGAGCAGGATAGAACCAGATACAGAAACAAGGACTGATCAGCCAAGGATGAGAAGGCTCTTTCCTGCTTAAAATAGGCATTGTGGTGGCCATGGCAATGCACCATACCTGTTCATAGTGAAGTGACAGTGGAGGGAACCACCAATGCAATGACTACTAACTCGATAGAGGATTATAGGCTCTTTAGTTGGCTGTATTATAGCCCCAGCTGATTCGCGAGAGTTCTGCGAGTTGGGCTCCCACTGATCTGATATCGATGACTTATCCTGAGGATAGATCATCAATATGGTAGTGCTGCACAACCCCTTTAACTCGCCTTGCCAAAATCTCTGTTATATCTCAAATATATAGCTATATATACATTAGTAAATGTACAAGAAAAATAAAATCACATAGCTACTACACATAAGAGCTTCTGGCTGGAAAGAAACACCATTGGGCACAGCTTCAGGCCAGTGGGACTATTTCATGGTTATGTATTTATTATTCTACAAACTTTACTTTCTTATATTGTGATTTGGCAAGACCATCATTATCACCTGCCTTTGCTGTTATGTGAGGTTTTTACGTTCATCTGTTATTTCTGAAATAATAATTAAGAAATTGTACAGAAATTCTAAGGAGGTGTTTTTGCTGTTTCTAGTTTCCATTATGCTTTAATACATCATCAAATAAAGGAACGTGCAAAGGTGGATACCAGGGATTGATATGTACCCACAAATCCTAATGTTTTACATGTATATTTGATGAATTGTCTTTTGTGAAATGCTGCTATAAATAACTTAAACAGGTAGATATGCAGCTATATTAAATGCATAAATCATGTTCAATTCACTCAATAAATAGTAATTCAGTATCCAAAAAATCATTAAAAATGAAATAATGCTGCAGTGAAAATAAAAGAAACCTAGTTATAAATGTACTCTAGTTTTTCTGTATATGTATTCTAGTTATTCTTTGTATATATCTATGCAGACAGTTAGTGTGTCATTTTTTCCATTCCTTTTTTTTTCAATTGTTTTTGTTCTCAAATTACCAACTTTATATTTGATCCACCCATTTGCCTAATTTGAACTCATTTTTGGTTGCCTAAAGGGCTCTTATGTCATGCCACGCTACTAAATCTTTGACATTTACAAAAATAACAGTTTTTACATACAGTATTTTTATTTAGGTATTTTATATACTTTAATGAACAGTAAGTTCATATCCTTTTGAGAACATAAAATTGAATACATGGTGCTTGTATAGTTCTCATGGTCCCAGCTTTTCATTATATTGTGTACACTTAAGAGACCTTGAAGATTTTGCCTTAAAATTGAAGTACTTCACTTTTATTTTCCATTCCCTTCTATTTGATAATTTAAGTAGACTGATATTGTAATATGTTCCGTACAGTGGCAGAACTGATGAAATCCTGGAAATGTACCACTTGCTGCAAAATATTGCTTGTGCAGAATAAAACCTTGAAATCAATAAAATCTTGAACTGGCTTTTATTGATTTTTTGATCATCCGTCAGTTACTAGCAAGTGCTACAGAAGTGAAATGATGAATAGTTTCCTTATGCCTCTTGTAAAAGTTATATGCAGAGTGGAAAGATGGTGCAAGCATCTAATAGAGCAAATGGGACATGCAACAAATGTCATTTTACTGGGGGAAGATAACAATGTTTTGTAATCAATTCCATAAGCACAGTAATATAAAGGTTTCAAGTTGACTTCTGCTGCATAAAAAAACAAAAAACATTTTTCAGTCTTGATTACTAAGGGAAGCCAGTGAATCAGTCATTGCAAAAGCCAAATAATCCAATAAATTGGGATATATACAAAGAATTAAAACACTTTCGTTACTCAAGGTCAAATTTGAAGTCAGTGACCCTTTCCTTTAGGCCCCATGCAAACTAAAATATTTTTGGTCTGCTTCTGATCCACATTTTTTGTGAATATGATGCAGACCCACTCATTCCAATCATAAAAGATGCAGACAGCACACTTTATCACTTTGACAGTACTAATGCTGCCTTGATGTTAGAGACCTTAAAAGTGGTTGGAAAAAGTCCCAGAAGACCTCAGATTGCCATGCATTTTTAAATCAGATGGCTGATATGACCAAATAAAACAGGAAGCAAATCTTTGGCAAATTTGCTCATCTCTACTATTGTCTTTTTCTCCAATACCATTTTACATGTTCTTTTTTATATTGCATGTAAGTGCAATATCTATACCTACTGTATTACTAGATGTCAGTATTTCTGTAAATTTGTTATTTTTATAACTAACATATGCTAGAAATAAACTGTGCTAATAGACCTATCATGAAATTAATCAGGAAGGAATAAAATCGTGCATTTTTAACCATCGCAGATGATACTAGACCCAAATATTCGGTGCAATTACATGGTAAATTCAGTGCAGAGTAACTGACAAGGGCAGCTTCATCCACATTCATGCCAGGAATCAGTTCAGCAACCCTGCAATCATCAGAAAACAATATATCGGCAGCATTTACTGATTCATAATAAACCCTTCCAGGGAGAAGCCTCTTTTTATTAGGCTGTTTTAAAGGAATAAATTGCTGATGACAGAAAGGACAGCGCTACAGCATTTTAAATAACAATCTGAATTCAATTATTGTGAGAAGCTTTTTTTCTGCATGGTTTGGGGACTCGGAGCCTGCATCACAGTTTGAAGGGCTTGTTGATCTGCCCATGAGGATTTACTTATGTTATGTTGCTTTGAGGTCTTGTCAGTTTCATATTAAATTAGTTTGTTTCTTGAAAACCATGAGCAACAGTTGCAGAAAGTACGTTATACAGGGAAATTGCAAAAAAAAGAAAAACCCTTCATGTTTAATTTATAATTCATACATTGTAGGCACCACCATTATCTTCTGTGATTGTGCAGATTGAAACACCCATGCGATCATTTGTGGATGGCCTGACATATTGTTCTGGATAAATCCAAAAAGTTCAAAGATCCAGCTCCGCTTCAATAAAGGAATTCACTTTTTATTGCTTGCGGTAAAAACACATCCAATTACAAAAAGTCTTCGTCTACGCGTTTCGGGCTACCAAAGACAATTTAAGCCCTTACTCATGACCAATCCATCCAATCCACCCGACAAATCCATCCAAGAAAACTTACAATGCTGAACTTTCTCTTTCCTATTCTGGATACAATGGCAGAGATTGGAAGTCAAGGATCCAGTTCAATCATAAACAGTGATACTGTACTGATAGTGACAGTTTATATTCTTTTTTTATGCAAAACAGGAGCTATTACAATTATTAATGTATGAAATTGTCTGCTTATTCTGGTATATCTTGCAAGGGCCTAGACTAATTTTCGGTACAGTCAGACTGAGGACCAAGAAACAAAGTACAATGGGAATTATGGCTTCTAGTTGTATTTCTTGGTAATATTTTAATTAATAATCTCTAAAAGATCAGTAAAATGTTCTGTCCTGTAAATTAGGACACATTAGATTATGCTTCAAGTATACAGAATTTGGCGCTAGGTTGGTCCATATTAATCCTTGTAAGGTCACTTTCTTATAATGTGTCCATTGTGCCTACTGAACCTGTAGAACAAATTGGAATTATTATCAGCTATTATAACTTTCAGGTATTGATACCTGTTTCACATCCGTGTTTTAAATATCTGGGAGGCAGTTCCAGCCGGGAACAGACTGCCGAATCTGTCACTGCCAGGCGCTTACGGAGTTCTGTCCTGCCCCATTCAGCATAAAGGGGACCTGCAGAGATTTGGCCGCAACCCGGAAAATATGTATGCCAGGTTGCGGACGGAACTCCACTGGCCCCCATTATAGTGAATGGGTCCAGCAAGTGTCAGCTAGCATCCGATGTCTAATGCTAGTGTGAAACTAGCCTAAATATTGAGTTGTTGGATATTACTTTTGCATATGAGCACAGTCAACAAACCTGCTGATCTCAATGGGATCAGATTATCTTTTGTGTATGGGATTCTGCTAGTTTTCCTGCCCTGATGAAAAAAGGAACGTCGAGGTTCAATTTTTTCTGGCTGATCCTTTTGTTCTTAAGGGAGTTAAGACACCTCCAGAATTTTCTGGCTAACAGATGTGCATGGGTATGTTGGAGTCAGTAGGAGTACTTTTTGCCTCTCAGTTATTGGAGGAAGGGGCAGACTGGCCATAGTCCCTATAAGGAAATTTGGCCCAGGGGGCCACTTAAGCTCTCTTCACTGCCGGCCAGTGGAAGTTTTTGGGGATGTATTTTGTGATGGACTGTGGTATTTGGCTCTGTTCAGGTGGTATAATGTGCCACAATATGGTATTGCTGGCCCTGCCTTCCATCAGTTTACACCCAACTACAAAACAGGGCCACTTTTTGTATTTTTTCCAGGTCCACTTTAAGTTCCCAGTCCACCCCAATTGAAGATGTATGGCCAGCTTAAATTAGGTCAGCCAGTCGAAAAGAAGAAGAAAGAAAATTGATTTCTGACATCACATTACACAATTACACAAAATATTATACAGCTCACTTTTGTACAAAGTTCTCAGATTTCTTAATGGATATTCATTCTTTATTTGTGTTAATGTGTCTTTTGTGTGAAAAGAATTGGAGATAATCCACTTCTACACTCGTAGTAAGGGAATATAAACTATTACATGATTTTAATTACAAAGAATAAAATGTCGGCTCAGGATTTTCATGGTCATTCTCAGGTACGTTGACTCTTGATTAACCTGCAATCTAAGTGTACTGGGCATACTGTTCAACACAACAGGGTGTAGATAATCTCATATATCACATAATTGCCATGATCGTTCTTGATATATCTGTCACTCATAAAAAAGCATGATTTACGATCTTTGCGGTTTCTCTGTTAGAAACTGGAACTCCCCAATCTCTACGTGCCACCTGAGAGTACATTAATTTGCCTGGCATTGATTTATTATCAAGATGTTAGAGAGTGAGAGAGCTATGGGAGATGTAACAGTATAAGCTATGGTAGGTGAGAGAAGAATGAGAGGTGGAATATTGCCATAGCGGAATATCAATCTGCTCCATAAACATGGAGAAAAATAGGGCCAGGTAACCAAGAATTGTATACAGAAACTGTATACAAATGCATGTTCCCCTATATCATTACAATATAGAAAGCTACCGCTTCTTAATTTTAAGCTCAATTTTTACACCTTGTAAAATAATTGTAATATTTTATTCACTAAAAATGGTTTATAGACCACCAATGAAGGAATTCCATACAGGTGTAAATCTTCCATTTGCATCTTAATCGCTATTCTTAAAGGTGCCACAAACCAGTCTGAACTCTGGATAACCTTAGAGCTAGACAAGCAGATAATACTGGAATGGTTGAGTACTGATTGAGTAATAAAAATGCAGCATGTAATAGAGTCTCGGATAAATTATAAAAAGTCATTCCTGAACCCTCATTTAATCGCTAGTTATGTCCCCACATTGATATTGCGCATATCAATTTTCATGGTCACCAAGAGCTCTTCAATTGTCATCCAATATAAAGGTGGCTCAGTGAGGCTTAAATAAAAGATATTGTGTTGTTTTCGCTATTAAAAATACATGTCCTACAACGTAGGTTATGTCTTTAGGGGGGCTGGCAGACAAAGGCAGTTTTTAAAGCACATCCAGTCGTATACCACTAAATATGTATAAGGAAGGCAGCTTTTGTGAAGTGTGTGCATTTTTACAGTTTTTTTTTTTTCCAAAAACTAACCAAATTGTTCAGTAATTGTCTATATACACATTAGGCTAGTAATCTACTTTATCCATTTATGTGGAGCTTTGGGCATGCTTCTACAAGAGCAGTAGTATACAATATTTGGTGAATTGAAAACGTATTTTTCTCTCCATTAAACTCTGAAGCCCCCTTCAAAGGAACCTTTGTACCTAGAGTGAATGTGTTGCCTGCTTGTGTTGTTCTCCAGAGGAATGTGGTGTGGCTGCGTTCTTGCCCTTTGCAACGCTGTTTCTTGAATTATCTTGCTCCATACTGAATTTAAGCTCCGTGACTTCTGCCTTTGCTTTTATATACCAGACTAAACTGCAGGTGCTCTTCCTATTTCTGGAAAACATCAACGTAATTCCTTTGACATTTTCATAGACCAAAATCTCTTTTAAATCAAAAGTAACACAGCAATGTAAAAACATATATTTAGGTTTATTAGAGTCAGTTGCTACACCTCATATAACGCCCCGATGCAGCCAAATTCATCAGACATCATGTATATCTATTCACAGTGTTAACAAATAATGTTATATAATTTTTTATGTTGCTGCACTTTTATATGTTGACATAAGAAAAATGACAATTATAAATATGTGCATTGTTACATGTCACAGCAAAATGTGTGTCTGGACATGACCACATAAAACAAAATTTATCCTCAGAGATGCTGAGATCAACACTTTACTTCATTATAGCTAGGTACAGTGGCCCACATTTTCTACAGGAAGTGCAACATTGTCGTAAATTGTGCCAAATTGGCACAGTTTGGTGTATTTTACGTGCAATTCTGATCCATTTGGTTTAGAAAATCTGGAGTGGAGATTCAGGGATAATAACCAGGCCTGTTTACCAAATTTGATGATGATACCGAATTTGAATTTGATGATAGATACAGCAGTACAAAAAGTGAGTAAAGGCACAGTTCAGTAGATCACAGTGCAGTTCTCTCTCAATAGAAGTGTAGAAGCAAAAATAATGGTAGTTGTAGTTCTCCCTTTCTATCTCTTTCTTTCTAAGAACTCTTCACAGTCTTTCATCAGAACTACAGTAATGCAATAAGGATCTTTATAATATTTTTTACTGCAGCATACTAAGTAGTGCAGATAAGGGTGGGCAATCCATCTCAAAGTACGGGGGGTGCTTAAGCAGTATTTCCTCTCCACAGCAAAATAGCCTTTCTGCCATAATTGTGCACAATATCTTGCTGTCTGAGACCAATGCACCCCCTTGTGGGTTCTGGACCTTCAGGGGGACTCTACTAGTAAAGTAGCTTTCCTGACAGCTGTAGGCTCAGAGACAAGTTCTCTGATCTTGGACTTAGCTTCTGCAGGAACTCTGCACATACACATTTTTCCTGTAGCTTTCCTCACACTAGACTCTCACACTCACTAACCAGGGGGCAGACCTAGTCCATCACCTGGTAATCTAACATTAACTGTTAGATTGCTGATACTATTGAGTTCACAAGAAACACAACAAATCTCAACTTTTAACTTAAAAACATAGCAACTGTTTGGTATTAGTTAACTCTTTGCAATAGTCATATTGGGATAATACATACGTAGAAAATGGGTGTGGCCTAGTATGAAACACTTAGCACTAAAACAACACTACAATTTTAGTGTAAGATTGTTTCAAAGTAAGGCTAGTTTCACACTAGCGCTTGTTACATCTGGCAGGCTGTTCCGGCATGGCTTTCTCTATATCCAGCATTGCCAAAAGCTAGATTGTTGCCATCTGACCCCTTTAACTTTAATGAGGACTGGCAAAGATCCGCCTGAAACTCGGCAAAATGTCTGGCCGATTCTCTGCATATTTCTTAGATTGCGGCCGGATCTCTGCCAGTCCCCATTATAGTTCATGTGGCTGGATGTGAATGCTGTAGCTTCTGTCAGTGCTGGATATAGATAGAGCCGGCAGGCTGTTCCCTGCCAGAACAGCCTGCTGGATTAAAACAAGCACTAGTGTGAAACTAGCCTAAGCTCACCAACAGTTGGTATAGATCAGACAAAAGTATTTAACCATGCAGCAGATAAATCTTGTGTCTAAGTTTATGTCTATAGCAAATAATAAATCTGCCCTATAGCATTAAACTATGACTACTGTCAGGAATGCTTTTCCATAAAATACAGTATATGTAGCCTGCAACTTTTCAGAGGCAACATAGTTTTTAACATTACACTTTAAGTGTTGTGTGTATTCAGCAAAATCCTCCCTTATCTTTACTGAAGAGTGGGTTGATTTTGACCCAATGCCTTAATGTCTGGGCCTGCCAGAGCATTCCATCCAGACTGGCAATGCGACTAACAGCTGGCACTCAGTATGCTCGGGTAAATACTATCCTAACAGGACTCAGCTGACTGAATAACCAGAGCAGCAGTTCCAGCAGCCCTGACACCAAAAGCTTCAGGCTGTTTTCACGGTGATAATGAAGAGATTTGGATAATAAAACATACCATAACTTTGAATTACTATCTTAACGGAGAAGAGATGCCTGGAAGTCTAGAAGGGACGTTATATGCGCTATTTTTCTTGGCAATCGTTGCCAATATCTGCTAGGGAGAAAAGCAATTATTCTCATATGTTAACATTATAAAACATTAATGAAGCTTGCTTAAAGGACTCCAGGAAAAGAAAAAAAAAATAACCCATTGTTAACCTTTTCTTATATTCCACTTAGGATTCTGCTAGTTACAGGCACCTTGTTATATTGTTTCAGACATGTGGCTGCAGACTAACACATTCAGCTTCTTCTTTTTTTTTTGTTATACTTACTTGATATCCGTGTTGAAGAATTCACCAATCTGAAGGGCTAAAGCCTGCTTGTCATGCATGAGAGTAGCAATTCCCTTTCTGGCTCTCTCGCTGCCCTACTGTAGCCAAGCTAATTAGTTGACGTTGAATCCTGGCCTCTGAATTTTCTGGCTCTTTTCACTGTGGTTACCAGAAGCCACTGTCTTTCTCACTTGAGCTCATTCCATCTTCATTATATGAGACATTTCACTTTACCTTTAAGGGTGTGCTCATACACAGCATAAGAATTAGGCCTCTTTCACACAAACTTTTTTTTGCTAGTGTACAGGTCGTTTTTTGTGTTCCACATACGGAACCATTAATTTCAATGGGTCCGCAAAATAAAGGAAGGTACTCCATATGCATTCCATTTCCGTATTTCCGTTTTTCCATTTCGTTCAAAGATAGAACATGTCATATTATTGTCCGCCTCACAGACAAGGATAGTACTGTTCTATTAGGGGCCAGATGTTCCGTTCTGCAAAAAAAGGAATGCACACGGATGTCATCCGTTTTTTTCTTGTGGATCCGTTTTTTGCGGATCGTGTGCAATAGGCTTTATATTGTGATCTGGCCTAAAATTATGCACAAAATCTGCAATAAAATACACGGTTCATGGTTGATTTTGGGGTGTACTGATTATCAGATTTCACTCATGGCATGAATCACATTGCTGTGAAATTCTGTGGCATTTACACAAGAGGTATGGTCTCCTACAGATTTGAGAATCTGCAACATGCCTTGTTGTTAAAACCCTATTTACTAATATTGTACTGTACTTAGTTATACATTGTTAGTGAGGATTCCAAATGCAATGTGTGAATCCACCTTTAAGCAGCTGATTTCAACCTAGGGCATTTCCTGCTGTTTTGAAGCTATGGCTCCTAATGTGCTCATTCAGTCTGGGTATACTGAGAGTTGTAGTTTCACACTAGCTGCAGAGCAATAGGTTGAAAATACTTGTTTTAAAAAAGGTTCATTGAGAGAAAACCATACTTATTGATATTCCGGCTTATAAAGGGCAAGCGTATGCACCCTAATCTGCTCCAGCCTATGGCTGGCTGCCTGAACATTCCCCTGTGGGAGGATGCCTGATCGATAGGTGTATAGTATGATAAGGTTTTGAAAAGGTGCGCTGTTCTGTTATCTGCTCTTGTACTGGTCTTCTACCTGTTTACTGGATTTTGACCCTCTGTTGCCTTACCTGACCTGTGCTCGACTTCTGTGTTGATCCTTCACTTCCCGCCCTGACATTGGACTGTTTACCATGTTGCTTGCAATCTGCCTGAACTTGGCCTGTGTCTGACTGCAATTTTGCCTTATCCCTCGGTGCTCTGCACCAGTATCTCTGCCCTTGGTGGGTCAGCTATCAGTCATAAATGGTCTACTGCAGGACGTAGTGGCCTGGTGGTTCCCCTGCAGTGAAGTCCAAACTCATGTACAGGGTTTAAGGGTAAATACCAGGGATTGCCAGGATAATGCCCTTAGAAGTAGTCCAAAACCAAATCTGTTGGTTGACACAGTGGTTCCAAACCCACTGCCATAACATTGAGTTAACAATGAGAGATCTAGGACGATTGCATGCATTCATTTACATATAAGAAACCAATAAGCAAGTCAGTGCCATTAAAAGGGCAGTAGTACATTGGTCCATGAAGTTCTCATCTAAATTCTGCTATTTTTAGAGCCCTTTTTTTCCACACAGAGTACAGGATACCCTTACCACTACCACACCCTCCCCAGGTTGTGTTAAAAGCATGTTATATTCCATTTTATAAAACTTTACAGCCACCTTAATTAAATTGATATACAAATGTTCGCAGAATGTCTTGAACAATAGACCTCAATACCATTTAATGCATCATTATTATTATTACATTGCCATTTGTAGAATATAATATCTTCAGGGTATTTTTCTACTTTACACATTCTCTTGTGCCTTTTCAAGAAAAAACATGCTTTGTAGGAGTTTTGAAAAGAAAATTGCAGCTGTTCACCCTGGTTTTCCACAGCTAAAAGACCTGCTGTTTAGTTGAACATAACTCTCGGAGTGAGACGCTCTCACAAGTAAGAGAGTAGAGTGGGAGTAGTGCATAACTCAACAGAAAAACACTTTGTTCAGTTTAAACCCATGGAGATTATTTTATGCCAGTCATTAATACACCTTACCTAAGAGATGTTTGAATGACACTCTTTTTAAATTGGCCAAGTTTAGAGATATAGCTCATAATTCAATGACATGTGGTCGCCTTCCTATTAAAATATACTCTCATCATAATTTACTGAATACTACATAACTAAGGCCAAGAGGCATCATATAAGGCAGCTTGGTGTCCTAATGCTGAAGTAATTTGCAAACACTTATTTTTCATTGATCTTAAGTTTTTGTAGATATTACTTTATATGCATCACTTAGGTTAAAGGGGCTGTTTCATAAACCTGATCATCTGCCCTGTTATGGCATGTGAATGTCATAGACTTTTTGGAACTCCTGTCTATGAGTCAGAATGGAGAAAAATTCTTCTATTATATGGACTACCATTGATCTGAATAGTTATCATGTAGTACTTTGTCTGCAGAAGACATTCTGCTGCCGAGGGGGCTTAGGCAGGGTGCTGAATCTCTTTAAAGAGACCAGTCCTGTATGGAGACTTACAAGAAGTGCTCCTTCCTTGGTATGAAAGCATAATCAAAAGCAGCATGCAGTAGAATTGAAGGGATTGTGTGTCATTTTTGTTTTCTTCTGCATTTCAAAGTAATGAGAGTATTCCTTTCATTGGCATTTCTGTCACTTACTACAATGGTCCTTACTCTGGCATGAGCAGCAGCATAGGGGGATACAGAATGTGAAAAGTAGGAGCTAGTTCTTTGTAAGATTGATGATTTCTGAGCTTGTGTCTTGTATTCTTCTGACTCCTAACGCTAGGGAAAAAGATGATTGCTATAGATTAAATAAGTGCACAGGTTTATTAGCTCAGTGTAATTTCCCAGTAACCAATTTAAGTAATTCGTATTCTGCATCTGACAATACTTCAAGAACTTCTGGACACTACTATTATTTCTAAAGTATACTGTAACTTTATTGTAAACGTTCATGTATTTTCCCAGCATGCTTTGCTTATGGAGTTGGCCATAAATTAGGTAATTTGGGACAACAGTATAAGGCCTCTTTCACACTTGCGTTCTGAGGATCCGGCAGGCACTTCCGTCCCGCTGGATCCGTCAGAAGGCAAGTCGCCTGAAAGCATTAGAAGACTGATCAGGATCCTGATCAGTCTTCGAAATGCCTTGAGATTACTATGGCAGCCAGGACGCTATTAAAGTCCAGGTTGCCATAGTAGTAGTGGGAAGCGGGGGAGCGGTATACTTACAGTCCGTGTGGCTCCCGGGGCACTCCAGAATTACGTCAGAGCGCCCCATGCGCATGGATCACGTGATCCATGCGATCACGTGATCCATGCATGTGGGGCACCCTGACGTTACTCTGGAGCGCCCCGGGAGCCGCACGGACTGTAAGTATACTGCTCCCCCGCTCCCCACTACACTTTACCATGGCAGCCAGGACTTTAGCGTCCTGGCTGCCATGGTAACCATTGAGAAAAAGCTAAACGTCGGATCCGGCGATGCGCCGAAACGACATTTAGCTTAAGGCAGGATCCGGATTAATGCCTTTCAATGGGCATTAATTCCGGATCCGGCCTTGCGGCAAGTGTTCAGGATTTTTGGCCGGAGCAAAAAGCGCAGCATGCTGCGGTATTGTCTCCGGCCAAAAAACGTTCCGGTCCTGAACTGTAGACATCCTGATGCATCCTGAATGGATTTCTCTCCATTCAGAATGCATTGGGATAATCCTGATAAGGATTTTTCCATCCTAGAGACCCGACGGCGGATCTATATGCCGGAAAACAAAAACGCTAGTGTGAAAGAGCCCTAAATAAATACTGTGCAATTCCATCATAAAATGTGATGTTTGTATATATTCCCTCGGCCACAATACTAACAATAGGAAATATATTGCTTCTACAAATAGCAGTCATTTAAAAGACATAACTGTAGTTGAAGTCGTATTTTGTTTGTTCTTTCTGGACTTCATCTGCATGTATATGGAATATAGAAGGTGCCAGTAGAGATTGGAAGAACTGTACAGATTTGAGTTTTGCGCATATTACCTTACCATATCAATGGCACAGTAAGGTCATTCATTATCCAAAACCACATATAAGAAAGTCCTTATTACCCAATGTATTTAACAGCCCACTCCTAATATTATTTAAAAAAATCACTGAATGATCTTATTGTCATTTCAACAAATTACCTTTTATCAGGTCAATATAAATGTCCCTATTGTGACTGAACAATAATGGATGTATGGGTCACTACCCCCTCCCCACCGAAAAAAAAAAGAAGAAAACTCAATATAGAAGTTGTGCGACTTTAAACTTTTTTTTTAACAGACCTCACAGAGTGGCCAGACCCACAGCTATGATCATACTTACCTAGTCCCACTGCTCGGTTTTGGCTCCATTGTTGCATGGCCAGGTAATCAACATCCTGTTGACAGAGGTCACATGACCACTGCAGCCAATCACTGGCCTCAGTGGTGACCTGTCACCCATGTGGTAAGTCACTGGGTCACTTACCACATGGGTGACAGGTCACTGCTGCAGCCAGTGATTGACTGCAGCAATCACGTGACCTCCATCAACAGGATTTTGATTCCGAGACACCAGGGACCTGCGGAAGCAGTCATAGAGTGATGGTGCCGGAACTCAGCGGCAGGACCAGGTAAGTATGGTCACCATCATATGTCTAGCCAAATTGTGAGGTCTGCTAAAAAAAAAAGTTTAATGTTCCACAACCCTTTTCAATTTTGGGTAATTTACTCAAGTTTGGGAACTTCTTTAGATATTGGTCTCTGAATAAATTTCCAAACCGCAGGTCATTAGCTACAAAGGGTTCCGAGGCCCAACCCACCTCCTCCCATGTCACATAAATAGATATCAGTATTATGAATAACATGTAGTAGTTGGGGCAGTCTACTACAGATTTTTACAATTGTGCTCGCTAACCTGAAAAGGAATCTGCATACCAGCGACCCCCTCTATCAAACTGTTTGCATAGACACATAGCTGTGGTTCACCTGATTAAACACTGTATGTATTTTGTTGATCTGAGGCTCCGTTCCGGGGTAATTTTTCGTAATATGCAAATTAGGCTTTTGATGCAATAAGGGTGTCAACATTGCTCTTGTTGCACCCAATCTCCACTCATTTCAGTGGCCAGTCCCTTCAGACCCCCTGTTGCCAGCCCCTTCCTGAGGATAGGCCATTAATATTGTATTCCCAGAAAACCTCTTTATCTGCACCAATGCACAATATCTGGCACAGAAAATTGCTATTGTTGCAGATATCTTATAATGAATTCCCTTTTAAGACCGGTGAAAGGTCAGATACAGTAGTCTGTTTATGGCCATTCTAAATCTGAGTGATATTTATAATAAAATCTAAAATCACTTGGAATAAAATCAAGAATAGACCAACTGACACATGATTGATAGGCTTAAGGCATGTACTCTAATTTATACTAAACACAGATGATACTGTATATTGTTATTGTCCGAGAACAGAAGCATAGGTTATGCAAAATTGGTAAAGCAGGGGAGATCTAAAACAGATTTGCTATTGATGAAGGTAGCAGCCTTCAGAGATTAGATTTTGCTGAGATGCAGCAAGACGTGAGCTCACAGAGTAGCTCCCCACAATGCACTCTGGATACGCTGAGGCTTCCTCATTCTATCCAGGCCATCAGCCAAAGGGAATCTAATCAATACAGACAGACAGACCCAAGCAATGGTAATAAGCAGCCAAATAATGAGACAGTGGGTATAGCCTGCTCTCTGCTTTCAGCATGAAGTAGGGCCTGAAAACATGTTCTCGCTTGTCATTAAGTAATTATATCCTTTATTTAGTTTCCAATAGAGATGACAGTGAATGAGCAGTGCAGTATGAAATATACGATATATAACTGTAGTACTGGCTTGTATATTGCTGTTCAATTTCTAGGTATTAGAGGCTTGTACTATGAGGAGAACTTCACATATGGATAATTGATTAGACAGCTCTGAAGCACAGTATAGAAATGGATGTCAACAGTGATATTGTACATCCACTTGTTATGTTACAATTACTTAATAGAACCTTGAAGATATTAGTATGAAATTAGTATAGAAATTTGATCATAACAAAGATGATCATCAGCATCATTACCGACACCATTAACATCTAATTCTTACTATGGATGCATTTTAATATTGTCATCTTCTTCAGTACTGTCATACATAAGAAACATTCCTCATGCTACAGCTAAATCTGAAAACTTCAGTATATGCAAATGATCCCTATTAGTCAAGAGTCATGTTATTCCCAAGTGACTTTCTGGTGCCCACTGGGCCACCACTGTGGTGGCTTTAGGTCATCTAGAGACAGCGATTAACCCAGTCTGTGCACATGCAGTTCTAAGCCTGTGTATATTGTACTTGTCCATTACCAATCACCTGGTCCTAAGCACTGAGAAGAGCATATATAATATGCTTGCTCTGCTTACATCCCTCCTTTTGTTAAGCAGCAGAGGACGCCCCATTGCCAAAATCATAGCAGTGTTATAAAGTTTGGGGGGAACATCTTGGTATTTATGTTGTTCTCCTTTATTACCAGGAGTGTGATGGGTTAGCTCACTTTTGAACATTACACATTTTTTTTGACACTTTTGCAAGCTGTGTGTCATGGTATTTTATAAAATTACCATATTTAATAAACTAAAATTTTCATGTATTACAATTTTTGTGATTTCTTTCTACCCTTATTCTGCAGCTAACAAGGGTCCCGGTTGAGTCTTGTGGTCAGTACACTACATGCAGTGATTGTCTGGGCTCTGGAGATCCACATTGCGGCTGGTGTGTGCTTCATAACACGTAAGTACCAGGCAAACTTAACATATTGTATTTGGAGGCAGGTGTCTCCTTGAAGTTTTCCTTTAATAGATGTATACCTTCGGAGCAATTTTTTTATGATTGCATTTTACTCATTTTGGGCCAAAAAATCATGTTTTTTCCATTGGTCTTTATTAAAAATATTGAGCCATTCTGTCACAAAGGGTTATCTGTCTCACTGTGTGAATCATACTTTTTATTTTCACTTTGTGTCAGTCTTTAAATTAATAAAAGGTCATAAATACTTATTTAAGCCACATTCTTATCAGTATGATAAGAATTGGGCTATAATGAGTGTTTATAAGGTCAGAGATCAGAGATAAGGAGCCGTCAGCTGAGCTGCCTGACTGAACAGAGTGAACAGACAGCAGGCTAGTAGAGAAAAAAGATCAACATTTTTAATAAAATCCAATAGAATTTTTTTTTTTTAGCTCATATAGAGTACAATGCAATAATTAAAAAAAAATTGTCCCCAAAGGTGTACATAGACTTTAAGGATGTATCTTTCTCAGGGCAAGCTTGACTCTCATGACTATAGCATCTCACACATACTCATGTTTGGGTGAACTTGCAATGTCTAAAGCTGCCCATACACCTTTGAAAGGCCAATGGCTATCTCTCTTGACTCCCCCATACACCTACAAGCTTAATTCAGACTAACCTGTATGCGTTTTTAGTGGGGAGAGGGCAACTTACAAACATCTCTGGTAGTGACTTACCTTCTATGAGAACAAAAGGATGAGGCATTGAAACTAGAGATGAGCGAACCAAAGTTGACGAAGTGGAATTCAATCCGAATTTCAGGAAAAATTCGATTCACACCGAATCCGAATTTCCTTTCTGGTAACTTATCGTATTTTTTCCTAAAATGGCTGATGCACATGTTAGGATATGGAGCAAAGAACTCTGGGAATGAGGGATCACCCACAATGCCATGCATGCAGCCAATCAGCAGACAGCCAGCCCTGTGATGTCACAGCCCTATAAATAGTCTCAGCTATCTTGGATTCAGCCATTTTCCAGTGTACTTAGTGCAGGGAAAGACATAAGCAGGTGCTAGGGAAAGTGCTAGGAAAGACTTGAAAACTTATTTTGCTGAATAGAAGTTCAGGGAAAGACCATTAGAAGTGTAGGGAAAGGATAGGGAGAAATTATTTCACTATATTGAAGCAGAACAGGGTCCAATAGGGGAGTGTACAGCCTGGGTAATAGGAACAATCCTATTACACCTTGTTGCACTGACTGGGGATCCAAATTGCCATTATACTGCTGCTTTCAGGTTTGCAATAGATGATACCTCTGTAATTCCAGCAAACCGTTCACTTTATTGGGGTGCAAGTGCTGTGTGATACAACCATTAACAGGGTGTATTACTAGGAAATCTTTATACGTCTTATTAGCCCTTGTGCGGTGCAGTTATATGTTTTAAAGCATTTTTTTGTTGTGTATTATTGGGGAAAAAGGGTTTATTTGCCATTTAGCGGTTCAGTTACATGTTCTAAAGCCTTTTTTGGCATGTATAAGTGGGGAAAAAAGGGATTATTAGATGTTGTGTGGTGAAGTGATAAAATGACAGGCCTTTTTGGTGTGTATTAGTGGCAAAAAAAAAAATTATTATTTGCCGTTCAGCAGTTCAGTTCGTGTATTAGTGGCCAAAAAAAGTATTTGCTGTTCAGTGATGCAGTTATATGTTCTAAAGCCTTTTTTGGCGTGTATTAGTGGGGAAAAAGGGCTTATTAGCTGTTGTATGGTGAAGTGACAAAATGACAGCCCTTTTTGCCGTGTATTAGTACCAAAAAAAAGTGTTATTTTACATTCAGCGATGCAGTGATTTCTTCTAAAGCCTTTTTTGGTGTGTATTAGTGGCAACAAAAAAAAGTATTATTTGCTGTTTAGCAGTGCAGTTATATGTTCTAAAGCCTTTATTAGTGTGTATTAGTGGCAAAAAAAAGTATTATTTGCCGTTCAGCGGTGCATTTATATGTAGTGTTGATCGAGAACCAAAGTGCTCGGGTGCTCTGGTGCTCGAGTAGAACACTTTGGGATGCTCGAGTGCTCTACATAGCACCAGAGCACAATGGAAGTTAATGGGAGAAATAGAGCATTAAACTAGGCACCCCCTGCTTTGAAGAGGGCAGGGTGTCTGGTTCACAGGAAAAGGTCAGAAATTGATGGAAACAACACTCAAATGGTTTAGGAACAGAATGGGGAGGATGTCTGGATGCATCTTGTACTCCCAGGTCGCTGCTGGGAATTATGTGGTCCGAGTAGTACGCCACTTTTACAGACTGACAATAATACGCACAAAACCGAAGATAAAAATCGATTTTAGAGGAAAAATTGTTAGGAAACATTCTTTTCTGTATATTTACTTGTATATAAACTATTAAATGGTATATATGCTTGCAAGTATGTCACACGTACAGTAGCGCAGGTTTTATAAGTGTATGCGCAAATAAATTACACCGAATGTCACAGATATTTAGCCCCTTAAGGACACGGCCCTATTTCACCTTAAGGACCAGGCCATTTTTTCAAAATCTGACTAGTGTCACTTTATGTGGTGATAACTTTAAAACACTTTTACTTATCCAAGCCATTCTGAGATTGTTTTTTCGTCACATATTGTATTTAATGACAGTGGCAAAATAAAGTCGAAAAATTTCATTTTTATTTATAAAAAAATACCAAATTTACCAAAAATTTTGAAAAATTTGCAATTTTCCAAGTTTCAATTTCTCTACTTCTAGAATACATAGTAATACTGCCAAAAAAAGTTATTGATTTACATTCCCCATATGTCTACTTCATGTATCGATCATTTTGGGAATGACATTTCATTTTTTGGGGACATTACAAGGCTTAGAAGTTTAGAAGCAAATCTTGACATTTTTCAGAAATTTTCAAAAACCCACTTTTTAGGGACCAGTTCAGGTCTGAAGTCACTTTGCGAGGCTTACATAATAGAAACCACCCAAAAATGACCCCATACTAGAAACTACACCCCTCAAGGTATTCAAAACTGATTTTACAAACGTCATTAACCCTTTAGGTTTTCCACAAGAGTTAATGGCAAATAAAGATAAAATTTCTGAATTTCGATTTTTTGGAAAATTTTCCATTTTAATCCATTTTTTCCAGTAACAAAGCAAGGGTTAACAGCCAAACAAAACTCAATATTTATTGCCCCGATTCTGTAGTTTGCAGAAACACCCCATATGTGGTCCTAAAATACTGTATGGCCAAACGGCAGGGCGCAGAAGGAAAGGAGCGCCATATGGGTTTTGGAAGGTGGATTTTGCTGGACTGGATTTTTGACACCATGTCCCATTTGAAGCCCCCCCGATGCACCCCTAGAATAGAATCTCCATAAAAGTGACTCCATCTAAGAAACTGCACCCCTCAAAATATTCAAAACCAGTTTTACAAACTTTGTTAACCCTTTAGGTGTTCCACAAGAGTTATTGGCAAATGGAGATGAAATTTCTGAATTTAAATTTTTTGTTACCTTGCCTCAAAAAAAGTGTAATATAGAGCAACCAAAAATCATATTTACCATAAAATTGTACCAACAAAACTGACACCTTATCCCGTAGTTTCCAAAATGGGGTCACTTTTTTGGAGTTTCTACTGTAGGGGTGCATCGGGGGGGCTTCAAATGGGACATAGTCTCAAAAAAACCAGTCCAGCAAAATCCGCCTTCCAAAAGTCATATGGCGTTCCCTTCCTTCTGTGCCCTGCCGTTTGGCCATACAGCAGTTTACGACCACATATGTGGTGTTTCTGCAAACTACAGAATCGGGGCAATAAATATTGAGTTTTGTTTGGCTGTTAACCCTTGCTTTGTTACTGGAAAAATGGATTAAAATGGATAATTTGCAAAAAAATTGCTGTTTTGGGACAGTTTTGTATTTTTTGTTATTTACATCGTTGAACTGACAGGTTAGATTGTGTGCTATTTCTATAGAGCAGGTTGTTACTGACGCGACAATACCAAATATGACTACTTTTTGGGGTTTTTTTGTTTCAGTTTTACATAATAAAGCATTTTTGAAAAAAATGATTTTTTAGTGTCTCCACATTTTGAAAGCCATAGTTTTTTTTTTTTTTTTTTTGCGATTGTCCTATGTAGGGGCTCATTTTTTGCGGGATGAGATGGCGGTTTGAATGGTACTATCTTGGGGTGCATATGGCTTTTTGATCACTTGCTATTACACTTTTTGTGATGTAAGGTGACAAAAAAATTTCTTTTTTTACAACGTTTTTATTTTTTATGTTTACAGCGTTCACCTGAGGGGTTAGGTCATGTTATATTTTTATAGAGCAGGTCGTTACGAAGGCGACGATACCCAATATGTATACTTTTTTTTTATTTATTTTGGTTTTACACAATAATATCCTTTTTGAAACAAAAAAAACATGTTTTAGTGTCTCCATAGTCTGAAAGCCATATTTTTTTCAGTTTTTAGGCGATTGTCTCAGGTTGGGTATAATTTTTGCGGGATGAGGTGGCGGTTAGATTGGCACTATTTGGGGGGTCATATGACTTTTTGATCGCTTGCTATTACACTTTTTGTGATGTAAGGTGACAAAAAAATGGCTTCTTGACAAAGTTTTATTTTTTATTTTTTTACAGTGTTTACTTGAGGGGTTAGGTCATGTGATATTTTTATAGAGCAGATTCTTACGGACGTGGAGATACCCAATATGTCTACTTTTTTTAAATTTTTTTACATTTAACACTAAAAAGCATTTTTGAAACAAAAAAAATCATGTTTTAGTCTGAGAGGCATAGTTTTTTTATTTTTTGGGCAATTGTTTTATGAAGGGGCTCATTTTTTGCGGGATGAGATGCCGGTTAGATTGGTACTATTTTGGGAGGCATACGCCTTTTTGATCGCTTTGTATTACACTTTTAGTGATGTAAGGTGCCAAAAAATGGCTTATTTACACCATTTTTTTTTTTTTTTGGCGTTCACGTGAGGGTTTCAGTCATGTGATATTTTTATAGAGCTGTTTTTTACGGACGCGGCGATACCTAATATGTGTAGTGTATTTTATTTTTTTACTTTTTATTCAGTGATTTGTGTTTTACTTTTTTTCACTTTTTTCACTTTTTACATTTTTTGGACCCAGACCCACTTGGTTCTTGTAGATCCAGTGGATCTGGTGTCTATATATACAGTACAGTACACTATATAGTGTACTGCACTGTATTTTTACTTTTCACAGTCTGGTCAGACTTCTGCCTTTAGCAGAAGTCTGACCAGAGTTACTATACCATGGCAAGCAGGACGCTTCTGCCATGGTAACCATCACCCACTGCCATGAGCAGTGGGTGATGGATAGGGAGGGAGAGGAGCTCCCTCCCTCTGCGATCCCATCCTGGCGGGGGGCGGCATAGGCACAGCAGCCCCCCGATGGGAGAGGGAGGGAGCTCCCTCCCTGTTAACACCTTCCATACCGCGGTCCGTCCGGACCGCGGTTATGAAGGGGTTAAACGGCTGGCATGTGCAGCACAGATGCCAGCCGTTTTTCTATCAGAGTGCCAGCAATGTGCTGGCACTCTGATAGAACTACTAGACACCAGGGAATTATTACAAGGGAGGCGGGCGGGGGATCGCTATTGCGATCCCGCCTGCCGCACCGCCCGCCTCCCGCACCGCCTCCCGCCTCCGCAACCACCCCCCCTGCACCCCCGCCGCCATAACAAGATTGGGGGCTGCAGGGGGGGTTAAAATAAATATCTTTGCCGCAATTAACTCTCTGATCTGAGAGATAGCTAAAACCAGTTCTGAATTGACCTGCGGTTTGCAGCGATCGCCGATACGGGGGGGTCACATGACCCCCCTCGGCATTAGAACATGGTTCCTGCTGATCTACATGTCTACATGTCTACATGTCAGCAGCGGCCAAACAATTGCGCTGAATGTCACAGATATTTAGGATGTGCAAATGTAACACAACAGATGTAGCAGAGGTTGTGTCACTGTCAGCAGCGGCTAAACAATTGCACGCAATTTAGCGCAGAATGCGCTAATAATATATATTGCAGCCAGATAAAACAATAGTCCTTAAAAGGACTTTTAGGTCTTTAAAACCTTTCAACACTAAACCCTGCCTAATAAAAACCTAACATTTCCTGTGCCTACACTATCTGTCTTTTCTGCTGCAGAAAAGGGGCAGAGGCCTAAATGTTTCTAGGGCAGGAACAGGTCGCAGCCGACTAAGGGGGCGTGGCAGCAGGGGGTTACTTCGAGAGGCCTGAGCTCCCGATGTCAGCTAGCAGTCGTGACTCGACCAGCAACCCAGCGATTCTTGAATGGTTGACTGGATCTTTGACTGCGTCGCAAGTGATATCAGACACCCGCAGCCAAAAGTCAGTGTGTTCGTCAGACACAACCCTTAGTTGGCATGGCCTAGGAGCAGGCCCTGTTCCCTCACCTGTCCTCATCCTGCCTCTGTCCTTTTCTGTTCCCTCAGCCAGAGAAGTATTATATGCTGTGGGCTCAGCTCCATTATACAGCGAGGACCAGTTACTATAGGACAGTCAGCAGCTACTGCCTAGTCAAGTTCTGGAAGAGACATCTGCCACTTCCTCAGATAGCCGGTCAAGTAGTGATGCGGAGAGTGGCGTGGGAGCTGGTGTTGCGAGCAGTCAGACTCCTGACTCAGAGTTGGCACCACGACCCTGCGTCAACATATGCAG
This sequence comes from Bufotes viridis, assembly GCA_033119425.1. Taxonomy (NCBI): domain Eukaryota; kingdom Metazoa; phylum Chordata; class Amphibia; order Anura; family Bufonidae; genus Bufotes; species Bufotes viridis. The sequence continues at coordinate 171,726,557 of CM065590.1, forward strand.
CATCACCATAAAGTGGCCTGTGAGAACCGTGACTCAAATGTGGTGGTCCAGCCTGCCGCAGCAACCACTGCATCACTCAGTGGCACGCGCCTGATTTCAGGCAGTCAAGGCTCCACCACCTCAGCCAAAGGGAGCTGTCTGTCCTTCCCATCATCTGCTGGTCCTGATGCTCCTACTTCTCCTACTCCTCGTTAGTCATTCCATCAGCAATTGATCACCGAAGCAATTGCCAAGAGACAACAGCACGCGTGTACTCTGAACGTGCTTCTGGCCAAGTTCCTGGTGCTGCATTCCCTCCCTTTCCAAGTGGTGGACTCTGCACCTTTCAGAGAACTGATGGCTGGTGCCGAGCCGAGGTGGAGAGTCCCAAGCCATCATTTCTTTGCCAAAAAGGCAGTACCAGCCCTACACAAATATGTAGAACAGAAGGTGCTGCAGTCCTTGAGCCTGTCAGTGTCTGCCAAAGTGCATGGCAGTGCTGATGTGTGGAGCTGTAACTACGGTCAAGCACAATATATGTCCTTTACGGCCCACTGGGTGAATGTGGTTCCTGCCCAGCCAAACTAGCAACTTGGCCTGGTGACCCCGCTTCTGCCTCCACGTTCTCACGCTATTGGTCCTGCGACAATGTCCGCCTCTTCCTCCTAATCCTCCACCTTGTCCTCAGCCGCCGCTGCAGGGACAATTCACAGTACTCCTCCAGCATACCACATGTGACACTGTGTCACGCTGTTCTACACCTTGTTTGCCTGGGCAAACAGAGTCACACAGGGGAGGAAATGCTCCGTGTCCTTCATCAAGAAATCGAATCCTGGCTTTCTCCGTGAAAACTCAAAATCTCAACCATGGTGACTGACAACAGGAAGAACATGGTGTCGGCACTGCGTCAAGGAGGGCTGAGCCATGCGCCCTGCATGGTGCACGTGTTCAATCTGGTTGTCAAGCGGTTCCTGAAGTCTTCCACCCATCTGCAAGACATCCTAAAAATGGCCAGGAAACTTTGCATGCACTTCAGCCACTCGTACACCGCCAAGCAAAACCTCCTGGAGCTGCAGCGGCAGAACGGCGTCCACCAACATAGGCTGATATGAGACGTTTCCACCCATTGGAATTCCACCCCCCATATGTTGGACCGACTGTACGAACAGAAGAAAGGCCATAAACGATTTCTTGATGATCCAAGCGGACAGGAGTACTCCCCTGTGTAACTTTGATGCATGACACCTGCCATTTGTTCAGGTCTTTCGAGGATGCCACATTATTTGTCAGTCGCCAGGTCTGCAAGATGAACATCGTCATTCCACTGCTTCGTATCCTGGAACAGATGCAGGTAAATCTGGCTGTTCAGGGGACTGGAGACGTGGCACCTACATCTCATGGCCACATGTGGGGGCTGAACTGGAGGAGGAGGACATTGGAGCACAAGCAATGTGTAGCGAAATGGGTGGCTTTTCTACAAAGTTGACAGGAAAGGAGGTGCAGGAGCAGCTGGAGGAGCAAGAGGGAGATGAGGAAGACGGGGCAGATGACCCAGGCCTCCGTGTAAGTATGCAGTGGAGATGGAGGCAGGGAGTCCCTCCGAGTCACTTGCACAAATGGCCTGCTGCATGCTCACTTGCTTGGGTAGTGACAGCCGAATTGTCACCATTCGGCAGAGGGATGACTTCTGGCTCTTCACCTTGTTGGACTCTCACTACCGGTCCAAAATGGGGGCCTTTTTACATCCGCTAAGAGGAAGGACAAACTGAACTACTATAGAGACATCCTATGAAGTCACTAGGCCACTGCCTATCTGCGCCATCGTCCATCCTCTTGCAGGTCTGACCCCTCTGCTTTCTTGTTCCACTGCTATGGCTGCTGTGGCTGCTGTGGCATGGTGCGGGGGAGCAATACCAACTTAATCAGCAGCATCTTGAGTCTAGAGTCGATGATGAGCAGCTTTCTTAACCTGCCTAGTGAAGAAAATACCAGCAGCAGCAGCTAGACTTGGAGCAGAATCTAAACCAGCAGGTGGTGGCATACTTGAACAGCACCCTGCCATCCCACATTGAAGATCCGCTGGACTACTGGGCAGCCAAACTGGATTTGTGGCTGCAACTGGCCGAGTTTGCCCTGAAAAAGCTGTCCTGCCTGGCCAGTAGTGTGGCATCAGAGCAGGTGTTTAATGTGGTGGGGGCCATAGTCACCCCAAGGAGAACTCGCCTGTTTACCCAAAATGTGGAGAGACTGACCTTTATCAAGATAAATAATGCGTGGATCAGCCAGGATTTCCCCCCTCCAATGCCTGATGCATCAGATTAGATCATCCATGCTGCCTCACCCAAACCTTGACAAGAGACCGGTTTCTTCTGGCTACCTGCCTACTTTTTACACCCACCATCGTCAGCGGTGACTGTTATTGCCACCCACCTCCCCACTCTGTCGACGGGTCTCTCTGTCGTCTCCTGATGCTGCTGCCTGCTCGCCACTAAGGTCCACTCATGCTGCTGCTGCCACCTCCACACTATGTCACCTTGCCAGTCTGTGGCCGTCTCATGCTACTGCTGCTACCACCTCCACACTATGTCTCCTTGCTTGTCTGTTCACACACATACATATGAATTGAATTAACAATCACACCGAGTATCCTTCATTCTTCACTAAATAGTTTCCATTTCTGTGATCCAGAATAGTTCTACATTTACAATGGGGGTCATTTACTATCATAAAAATGCCTATATTAGGTGTATTTCTGGCACAGTTTGCCAAAAATAACCTTTATGCCAAGACTGTGACATTTGGAAAATGGAAAATGGAAAATGGTCTAAAGTTAAGCCAGCAAGGAAGCTAGCTTACATTTAGACCAGCAGTGGATACACCAAAACTTTGACGGATCTACAGCCAGCTAAAGGAGTCATTAAGACCAGCATCTAAAATGCCAGTCTTAATAAATGACCTCTATATTCATTCAGATAAAAAGATTGTATATTGATAGTTATTAAGAGCTAACATAAGAGAGTAATTGTAACCAGCATGCCAGTAACAGAAGCATAAACCAATCACAGAAAGATTTCTATCACAGCAAGTTCTGTAAAAACCAGTTTACCTTAACTGTCTTTCCATCCATTTACCTGATGTGATATACAATACTTTCCACAACGGATCAAAATGTCCTTAAATTATTTGTTATCTTGGTATTGTTGAACATTTTACTATTATAATATCATTTTCTATATTTCTTATAATTTGTTACAGTAATTCTATCAATTAGAGATGTAGCAGTACTAAATTTGTCTTTCAAGGCTGTTATCCCAGATGATCTTTACGGTTAGCATTCAGCCTTGACTTATATGAACCCATGAACATAGCATAGTATCCCTTTAACCCCTTCTGCCACTGTGACATATATACTGTTATGTCCTGGTAGCTGAGGTAGTGTATAGAGCAGGCTGCTGCATTGAGCCCTCTCCATACACGGTGGGTGCCGGTTGTTTAATAGAGCTGACACCCGGCCACAATGATGGAGCACAATGATCACACCAAACCCCATAATTGAACCCCTCAGATGCCGGGATTGTGGCATCAGTGAGGTAAAGCAGACGGATGTGTCTCCCTCTGCCTTCTCATCAGACCCCCCCGCACTGAAATTGTGGGGCTCCGATTGGTTTGGTTTAATATTAAAAGATTAAATCACCCCCTTTTTCCAATTATATTATCTAAATATATATTTATTTGTTTTTTTTTGTTACTGCCCCCCCTACAAAATTTTTATAATAGTGATCAAAAAGTCATATGTACAATACCACAAAAATGGTACCAATAAGAACTAAGAGCTCGTCCCGCAAAAAAAGCCCTCATACAGCTCTGTAGACAGAAATATAAAAATGTTATGGCTATCAGAAAATGGTGATGTAAAGAAAATGTTGACGACTTTTTTATATTTTTGAAATAAAATAGTAAGCAAAAAACTATACTATAAATTTTTTTATTTGGTATCGCTGTAATCATATTAAGCCACAGAATAAGGACATCATGTCATTTTTAGCACATAGTGAATGCTGTTATGTCAAAACCCCAAAAACCTTGTCGGAATTGTGTTTTATTTTGTTTTTTTTCCCATTTTTTAATAACAGATGGAAAATTAAATGGTGCCCTTAAAAAATACGACTTATCCTTAAAAAGGTTATAGTTTTTGAAACGTGGGGAGTTAAAAATGAAAATGAAAAACCAAAAATGAACCCAATACTTAAGGGGTTAAGGGAATATCAATGAGAAATGGTTCTATATGTCAAATTTTGAATACACCTCTGTAATAAAGACATCTGAATAAACTACTGAACCAAGATTTCTCAGGAGTCTCATAAAATACTTCAACTGAAGTACAAGACATCTGGAGAGGAAAATAGTAAATTTTACTCCAAATTCTATTGTCTTTTATACTGCAAAGTACAATGAGCTCCTTTTTATATTAGTGTTTGTGCTGAATCCATTTCCCTGGTACCAAGAGGCTGCTGGATTAATTTGCTCCTATGTGCCTTTGCAGCAGGATGAGGGCACAGGGTGGGCGCTCTGGTGACGACTGTGCTGCTTTGATTTGAACTGTGATACAGGCTTCTCTGTGTGAAGGCTCCTTGCCAGGGAGCTGTCATTGATTTTCACCAACCTTACTCTTGTCCTAACTCTACAATGGGAAACCTGACTCTAATGAAAGAAAACAGCAGAAGATATTGACTGCTGTATAGAACATTAGACTTGGGAACTAACGTATGAAGGGGACACATTTTTTTCAATTCTTAAACAACTAAGCTTTGTTTGAGTTATGTGTTGTATTTCTCTTGTAAAGATACATTTATATACAGTATAAGTTTCTGAAAAATGGTAATTATTTCCCTTACTTTCCCTGATAATACTATATTATGTATATTATAATCTGTCATTATTTTGGATGCAGTCTAGCAGGTGCTGTACACCACTTTCTCTCTGCTTTTATCATTTTGGATACTACATAAGATTGCTGTACATTTTACTGTACACTAACATTTAAAAAGCAGGACAGGGGACATTCAGAATCGTGAGAAATAGATTATTATGAATAATAATAATAATAATACATTTTCTGAATTAAGCATTATCCTTCAGTCTAAGACCTTAAGATATGCCAGGTTTGTGGCAACCACTAGCTCTCAGCTGGATGACCACAAGAATTTACAGAAAATCATGTACACCTATTTATTTTAATGGTGTTAGTTAGTTAGTTAGTTAGTTAGTTAGTTTAGTGCCATTAACACCAGCATAGTTTCAGCATAATCACCCCCTTTATGTAGCCTTTGGGATACTGTGAGAAGGCTACATAACCAGTATATAGGACTACAGAATTATAGACCATTTTTCTGTCAGAGGGATAACTAAAGCATCCGGGAATGACTTAGGCTGACTTTTGACCATACAAACTATGGAGAGGACCATGTTAGGTCATATTCACAAAGGAAAGTGCAGTTTTTCCCGATGAATGGAGCCAGACTATTAGAGGACAGCTCCTGAAGCATCCAGCAGTGTCTGTCTGGACACCTCACTAAGAAGGGACATGTTCTTTTTTGGCATGGTCGCAGCTCTAAACTGCCGGCCTTCCACTGAAAGTTGGGCATGATGTTGCTGCTGGAATTTTGATGTGGAATCTGGGGCAAAATACCAGCAGAAAAAGGCACCATATCAATGTGCTCTTAGAGTTCACATCAATGTACAGCATTCCACTTTCGTTACATCATAGGTACAGAAAAAATAAAATGAAGGAGAGGTATATATGGCATGTGATGGACACCAATGGTGCCTAATGGACCCATTGACACATAAAGGGTATATCTATCAGGATCCTTCATGGTAGCAGTCACTTTTCCAGAAAAAATAGTGTTGCATTTCTGGAAAATAACACAAGCTTCAGAGCATATGTGAACAGTGCCTTAAATTATACCTATTGCCCTCTTTCTTATTACTCCTTGCCTTCACTTGATCTAAGCTTCATAGCTGTGGTCTTGAGGGTGTCATGTTCAAAAGAGCAAATGAGTCATATTCCCACATAGAAATTTTTTGTTTGAAAAAATGAGTTGTCATGGAGTATGAATGAATCTGAATGAAAACATAAAACTTAACTCTCTAAATCAAAAGCAAAAAAGAATGTAGTTATATAATCCAATTTCAATACTTCTTAAAAAAGCCTTTCTCTTTATAGTGTTTAGTATGTACTGTGACATTGTCATCTTTTCAGTGAAAGAAAATCAGCATTCATTTCATTGCTTAGTCCCAATCCTGCTCAAATCCTTTATTTTAAATGATTAATCCTTCAAGATGTATTGGCTAAGCAGCCTCTAAAACTCCGGGCCGTACATGCCCATTATTTCGAAATAACACTAATGTCATCTGCAGTTTTATAGCCAAATCTGTTCCTTTTTTTTATGTGGGCAACAATGACAAATAATCACAATTAGCCAAACCAAAGCCCCTTCGAAGGACCTTAAAAAGTGGTTCTGAATCCTGGCCCATACAGCGACTCTGATAAATCATTTAGATGGTGTGAAATGAAATCGTGGAGCTTGGCTGCTGCCGGATTCTCTTGGGATTTAAAGGAGACTGCCAGGTTTAAACATTAGCTGGCATGAAGTAGATGCTGTGCCTAGTTCTTATACAACTGGCAGATCAAGGACAGCGTCAAGGACACAAGAATATCACTGAACCTGACCACAAAGGTTATGGCTGGCTAGGAAAGAATGAGAAAGCAGGAGAAGAGCACTGAGGAAAATAGGCAATCAATAATGTCTTCTAATGAAGGGAAAATGTTTCAACAGCATGTGATAAGCGGACAAATGCCACATACATGCCAACATACAGATCTCCCTGGTTCTACATCATTGTCCTATAGCACACACACAAAAAATATTGCACTAAATAATCAAAAAGGCTCCAGTTGTGCGATACATGCAGGAAACACTTGTTTGCTATTATTTCCAGGTAAGCAAAGCCGGCCATACACATTAGATAAGTGTCAGTTGGGAGAGAGATTAGTGATGAGCGGCAGGGACAATATTCGAATTCGCTATATTTCGCGAACATTTGGGTGAATATTCACCATATATTCGCAAATTCGCGAATTCCCGATCTTCAGGCATTATTTTCTTGATTGCGTTAATATCGCATAGACTGATATTTTTGAAAAAAAATGAATATTCGCGATTACGAATATATTTTGAGATATTCGAAATATTCGCAAATTCTCGAAGTGCCGATATTCTCAATTAAAATTAGCAATTCGAATATTCATGATCAACAATAAGAGAGATGGATCGGGTGTGAATTTTAACTGCCCGATTCAGGGTCTGGCAAAGGTAACTGGCAGTGACTTCCTTCCATCTCCCCATTCAACCTTGATCTAAGCTTTATAGTTGTGGTCATGAGTGTACCATATCCCCACAAAAGAAACGGGAAGAAATGAAAAGTTGTCATGGAGTATGGATCAAGGTATATCCATACAGAGCTTTTATGTGTAGGAGGATCTTGGAAGAGATGGCTATCGGCCAAACAAACATTTAACCTAAAGCTATCGAATGTGTACAGCCAATTTATGTGAAACTTTAAAGGAATTTGTTTTTTATGCTGCTGCGCTCTAACAGCTCCCACTCATCCTAAAGAGTCCTGATATTAATGAGCCTCTGGCTGACCTTCTGCCACTGATTGACAACTAAATTAGCAATAAGGGGTAGAGAAAGCCAGGAGCTCATGAATACTCAGGAGTCAGGACTCATCAGCATGTGCTGGAGCTGTTCAATTCAAGATTTTAGCACAATGGCTGGGTCAGTTAAAGAAAAATGACCCAGCATTGTGCTAAGGGATCTGTAACAAGCTTATGCTGCCCATAAAACTAGTAACAGATTTCCTTTAAATGTCTTGCAGTCAAACTATCAGGACAGAATTACTCATAGATTATTGGCTGCCAATTTTTCAGGACAACTAAAGCAAAGGATTCGATTACACATATATAATTTAAAAGGGTTATAAAGGCTATCCTTATGCCTGCTAGAGGCCGTTCATAATAGGCATCAAGCAAGCATAGACACATATTATAGTGGACCTGCCTCCCAAATATGCTGTTCTATGTACCACAAGAGCAGACTAATACAGAGATAGGTCTGCTCTACTGTTAGCCCAAGCAGTAAAAATAAAATATTGTACTATTTGGGCTAATAGGAGAGTGAAGCTGACCCTAAATGGAAAAGCATATTCAGTTGACAGATGTACTGTACTCTGAATGAGACTCGTGACTCTCCTATACTCAGGCACCTCTTTTTTTTAAAACTACATGGACCAGCACTGCTTAATACAGTAGAAGACAGTTTAATTCCACTCTTAGGATGGTTCATCTAAGCTGCTGTATTTGATAAACTTTTCATGCATTGTTTCACATTTAATGATGTTTATTAGTTAATATGGGCCAATTAATCAGGAGCTGTAAAGATGCCATATGGTTGCCTTGTATAAAGCATCTGAAATTAAAATTTGTTTCCAAAGTCTTCTTCATGAGACCATTTAATAGAGGCAGAGTAAGAAGGTAAAGTAACTCTGCAAAACAATAAGTCCTGCCACTCTTCCTTTTAGAGTTAACAGAGGACTCCCATGGTAGCTGTTTAACCTAATGGATGGAAACAGTGCTGCCTGAGAGAGAGATTGATCATAGTAGCTTCTCATAAGCTCACTGTCTTAGTCTTAGATATTTAACCCTTATCATACAGGATGGCTACAAGTCTTGTGATACCTTCTTGAAGCCAGTTAGTCAAGTACAGTACTCTATGACAGGGGAAAGGCATTACAGAGTTTTTCAACTTCATTGATTCTATTCATATTCCTAGACTTTTGAGTACTGCAGACACCATCTCCTCTTAAAATAAATGTGTTGCCCTTTTGTGTCACTCCCTAGAGTGCACTACCTGAAGGTTAAACTATTTTGCTAACAGAGGCTCTGTAACATTGATTGCAGAAATCTCAGGCTATGATTAAGTTTAATTTCTTCCAAAAATCAAGAAAATGCAATGGGGGAGAGCATGTTGTCCTTAGTTGGATTCAAACCCAAAACCGCAGCCCTCCAAGGCAAAAGTGCTGACCACTGAGCCACTGTGTTGCCATTGCCAAACGAGTGGACTTTCTGGATTATCCATGGACATCCTGGGTCCTCCAGAGCAAGAGAAGCTCCTTAAAACCGAGCGTGTCTCTCAGTTGATAGATAAAAGTTTAAATTGGGACACTATTGCCCTCTCTACTAACTTAAAATTCCATACTTGGAGTTTTAAAAATAAAATCAGGCAACTGCTTCGGACATTCCTGTTCCAGTAAATAAATGCTATACGTTTTAAAAAGAAAAGTAAAAAAAAACTAATATACTTTCTGTAATAATTGCTCATGGTTTTCAGGATCTCTTCTAGTAGATAAAAATCTTTATTATGTGATCAGCTCACAGATAAATAAACTGTCCTCACGTACGGAATGTGGCTCTCATTCTCTCATATTGGAGGCATTCACCATTACTGTACTGATAAGATTTTTGTACTAGCAGAATATCACCTCCATTTGGCATCTTTTACTCTTTTTGAACACTAACTTGAAGAGTTTAGCACCATATTTTTAAAACATTTTTTCCTCAATAACATCTACTGTATGTTAAAAATTAAATAATAACAGCAGACAAAAAAAATGTGACTTTGGTGGCTTGAAATTTAAACTTGTTAATACTTAGTTATGAAATATTCTTAAATATACTGGATTATAGTAGATTGAATATTCTACTATGAATCAAGTTTATATCCTTAAAGTGTGTCATTTTGGGCAGTTTTTTTAATAAGCTGTTGTGCATTTTTAGGAGCTCATGGGTGGAGTCTAGCTGGTTTTATATCTGCTTACACCCAGGACCTGAAGAACTAAGCAGCTTAGGCTACTTTCACACTAGCGGCAGCCTTCTCTGGCAGGCTATTCCGACAGTCTGCCGGATCTGTGCTGTCGCTAGTGCACCGTGCCACCGTGCTACATGTCGTAAAGTCAGATAATATATCACTAAGAAATCAGCATCAGCCTCTATGTCCATCTCTCTGCCTCTGCCTGTCTCCAGTCCCTGAATTCTCTTTCTCCCCCTCCCCTTTTCTTGAGATCAAAACCAAGAGAGAACAATGAAGCCAAATCAGAAAGCAGATCACTAAACAATACCAAGTCAAGGTCAAGTACAGGTCCTAATATTTCAGGCAGAAGTGAGTCCAAGAATCAAGCCAGGGTCAAACCAGGAGATGCAGAAAAACCAAATCAGAATCCAAGAATCAGGGTCAAAAGGAGTAGCCAAAGTCAGAAGTCAGGAGATCAGAACAATCCATAATCCAAAGTGCTGATGAGGTAGATTGCCTGTTTAAATACCTCGCACCCCCTGGTCACATGCCGCACTGCCTGGTCAGGTGACATGCCTGGCATCACATAACCTATGACGTCAGAACACCTGACATGGGAGATCAGACTGTTTTCCTGGAAACTGGGTGTCAGCAAGTTGCCAGTGTCCGGTTGCCAGAATAGCATCTGCCAGTGCTATTAGTGACATGATAAAGGAAAAGGAAGTATAATTCTCTGATAAGATATATTACAAAATTTATGACATCCGCCTATACTATTAATTTCTGGAGAGAAAATTAAACAACAGTCACCTTTTATTGTAATTTTTTTTTTTTTTTAAATCAATTGCACATCTTCCAGCAGCTGTATGCTGCCTTTTCAATTCCAGCAGGCTCTTTCTAACCTTCTCAAACCCTAAAAATCAGTGTAGAATACTACTGATATAGACTAGGCTTGAGTGAATCGCGCTTCCGATCATACATCTGAAGTAATTTCATTAAAAAACTTTGTTGGTAATGCTGTTTCCGAAACAGCATTAAAATGTATGGGCTCTGTGTAGTAAAACTTTGTCTGGGCCAAAGTTGCGCCAGACTTTGGTAAATGACTTTTGTATTCCTATCTGCGTATTTAAAAACATTTAAAAAAGAAGTCGACTTTGTTACCAAGGTACCAGCCAGTACCAAAGCCGACTTTGGATTCCTATTTTAAAATCTTTTTAAATATGCAGATAGGGATACCAGTCATTCATAGAAGTCTTGTGTGACTTCGGCTGAGACGAAGTTCTGCTACACGGAGCCTATTCATTTTAATGCTGTACGGAAACAGCAATACTAACAAAGATTTTTAACCAATCAGCTTCGGACCCGAAACTTTATTCGCGCAAGCCTAATATAGACTACTGTTGTGCAGCAAATTTGTACTGCAACAGAAGCAAAAACTCGACATTTTCACAGATTTTCTCTAACTCTTTTGAAGGGGATAAGAGATACGATAAAACAGCTTTAGTCCAAACATACATCTTTAAAATGTATACTGAATAGAGCTGAGTAAATTTCCGAAATTTGTTTTTTGGTCTGATTAGTCTAAATTGGACAGGAAATTCAATTGGTGGTAGGAATCGATTCTACTCGAATCAAAAGTGCTTTTAATGCCTGGTAAATCTTTCTCACTCTCTCTCTCTTCCTGGAAAAAATTCTACCAAACTATTCTGAAGAAATTCTGATTCTAGGAATCAAGCTCTCATCTTTATGCTGAAAACAGCACCCACACCACAACACAGACTATACACGTTCTGGTGCCACTATATGTAATATATAGCTGTTTACTCATGAGCAAGGCTGCCAACAGTCCATAAATTCCAGCATAGTCCATAAAAAGTAGGGACATTTTTTTCCAGTGTCCTTTATTAAAATGGACTTGCTTGCAATTTTCTGGGGCTGATCGGCCATGTACAGATAGTTGTAATTGTAATTAACACCATTTTACAGTTCAGAGAGAATGCTCTGAATGTGGTCATGTCAGTAAACTAGGCTGGTGTCATGCATTACTTACCACATTTATGACTTATTCTGGGTTTTCAGTGTCTCTTCAAAAATATTTGCTATCTGTGATTTTTTTTAAATAAGATAATCGAGAAAAAATAATAATAATCAGATTGACAACCCTATGAGTGAGTGTGATTTAAAAAAAAAATCATTTAACTTGTACTTTATACTGTACATTTCTGGTATACTCTAAGACAAAAATAATATAATAGGACCCCTTATTTCTTAATAATGAGGCTAAGGTGGAATCACCTCTTTATAGTTCTACAAGGCAAAACATTCCATTCATTCAGGCATGGTGCAATTGATTGACCCTGGGTTTACCTTTTCTTAGTCAAAGTCTTCTGAATTATAGCTAAGAGATCTCAGGTAACCTAAGACATCTACAGAGAGTAAGATAGAATCTCACTCTATCTTTTTAACCATGTGGCTTGGTTGACTTTCAGCCAGGATAAAAAGGCACTCTCTTTGATTTTGCCTTTTTTTTTCTTTGAAACTTCTTAGCTGGAACCAGAGAGGAAAAAAAAAAATGTGATGCATGATTGGCTGAGCAAGAATTACAAAGGCCTTTGTCTGCATTTAATGTTCTTAAGAGGGAGGGTTTAGAGGCCAGCTTTCCAATCCAGCGGGTAGGCAAGCAAACAGATAGATATTTCAAATGCTCGTTGTGGTGCAATGTCAGTGTGTGCTTCAAAAAGAACAAAATTACCATCTATTTCTAGCCTGGCTGTTACATGAGAAATCAGGAGGTTTTTTGTTTTGTTTACCTTTCATAAAAAATACATTCTTAACTTAGCTCATTAGTACTTATTGTTGTTAGTTATTATATCACGGCCAAGGGCAAAACTAAAACAAAATGTGACTGTAGGAAGCTGATTCTACCATAATAACTAGTGATGAGTGGCAGGAGCAGTATTTGAATTTGCGATATTTCGCGAATATTTGGTAGAATATTGTCATATGTTTGCAAATTTGTGTTTTTTTTCTTGATTGCGAAAATCGGTAACGTAATATGCGTGTAATGCGCGCGCAATACAGGCGTGGGTCACTATAGCTCCATTTTTCAAGCTGCTCAAAGTTTCCTGAGACTGGAGAAAATAGTTGGCATGGCAGAACATTACAATAGCCTTATATGCAGATAGAGTGCTCCGATGTATTTGCAATTGCGTAAATCAGCAATTAATGATGCGCATATTTTTGCGCAATACGTGCAACTTTACATTTTAGCAGGTCTGACTACATATTAGTGATTGGTGCACTAAGTATTATTGTGAACTTGTGACATCACAGCACTATGTATGTAGCATGTATGTATGGACAGCAGAACCTCTTACACTACCTAACACCCTACACTATCTCACAATCTAATCTACACTGACTATCTCCCACTAACTATCTGTATTATATAAATATATGAGCTAACTAACTAACTAACTAACTAACTATCTAATGTAATGTGTCACAGTAAAGCACAAAGAGCACAGCAATGACACTGCTGTCTCTCTCAGATCTGCAAAATACTGCATACAATGGCTTCTGAGTATGTTCTTATATACTAAAGGGGTAGGCAACTTTCCTATTGGTTGCTAGGGATGTTGCTAAGCTCACACAAAGACATTGCATCCTTCTCATTGGCCCACAAGCTAAAAGGGAGGTTACTGATGAAAAAAAAGTAAAATATTTGAAAATACAAATATATATTACTATATTCTAAATATTTGTAAATTCTCGAAGTTGCGATATTCGCAATTCAAATATTTGCGCTCAACACTATTAATCACATTAACTGGGGAGAGAACAGAACACTCACATGGTGTCCTTCTTTTTATCTTTTTAGCTGCAAGTCAGCTCATTTTTAGGCTCTTCCATAGTCATCTAAGATGGCCGTCACCGCTCCTCAGACTACCTGGTGTAAACTAGGCATTTGATAGTCCAAGACATTTATGGCAGCCCTCAAATTGGCTAGCCATTGCTGGTCAATCCGAGGGCAGAGCTGGACAAGAGGAAGCTTCTTGCTCTACCAAATGCACAGTGTACATCATGTACACTGAATGACAGAAGAAGAGCCTGGAAATAAGCGGGTCTGCAGCTTAAAGGATGAAAGGAGGGCACCAACTAACTGTTCTCTTTACTCCCCAGTTAATGTGATCTTTCTTTCTGAACCAGAGGATTGCTTTAACTATTCTGTAGTGAAGAAGGGCTACTCCTTATTGTAATCTGTATAGGAGCTGTATGTGCTGATCAACTGTAAAATGAACAGTTATATCAAACTATATGCTTAATTTACTCATGCTGTAGGGATAGTCCTCTACATGTACACGTATTAATGACATGCCACTAACCCTTCTCTGACCTGCATTTCTGTAGATAGAAGGACTTTTGATTGAGAGATTTAGTTTTTTTTTTATTAAGTATGTGTAAATACACTTCATTTGTGTTATTAGTAGCCCTAAAGTTTTTGAAAAAGATATAAATCATAATGGCATCAAACGGCCTTATTTCTGAATCTTAGGAGAAACACCATGACAGAAACATAAAGGTACTATGCTTCACATTTAAGAATGAACTTTGCGCAGTAATCATCAGCTTTTCAAGTGAATTACGCTGCAGACATAACCATATAAAAAAACTACAAACACCACCCTGATTGCTTTTGTTTATGTGCTACTAGAAAACCTGATGCTTTTTAAAAGTGCAGCCGAGAGATGTAAGCTGGCAAATTGGCCAGTACGAGAAAATGGCAGATTAAATGAGTTTTCCCTCAGGATACATGTCTTGGCTGGACTTCGTTACTGTTGCTGACATTTATCTGTTCCCAGTACCAAAAATCTACAGGAAATAGTTTTCTACACAGAAATACCCTGTGAGATTTTGACCTTTGTAAGTTTTAACTTTGTGATAATGAACTTGCTCTTATACTGTATACCTTAAAGAACCTAATGAAGCACATAGTAGCGTATCACATATCATTAATTTTCTTAAAGCCCCAAGTAAAAAAGGATATTCTTATCTCTATGAATTTACATTCATTAAAATGTATTTTTAGGAGTTTAATATTGATGGTCTCTCGTCAGGAAAGGTCATCAATATCTAATTAATGGCGGTTTATCTCCCAGCATTCTCTGCGATCACTTGTTTCAAGAGAACACAGTCCTCTGTGCTTGCCAAGCACAAAGTTGCACATTGTATAGCCGTTGTACTTGGTATTGCAGCCCAGGCTCATTCAACTGATTGGTGCCTAGGCCATTTGACCGATAAACATGAAGCTGATGGCCTAGGAAGAGGCAGCAGCACTCACACAGGTCAGAGGCCTCTTCAAACTGCTGATTGGCTGAAGTGCTGGGATACAGATCACTTTGTGAATCTGATGGTGGCGCAAACAAACTTGTACACCCAACAGTTCATTGCTCATCACCCGGGCTGCTTTTTGGCTAAGGCCGGTGGCTGGACTCCGGTCAGTGCAGCCGAGATGAGGACGTTTTGGGGCCTTGTGCTCCACATGGGCCTAGTCAAAAAACCCAGTGTCAGGCTGTACTGGAGTGGGGACGTCCTCTACCAGACCCCACTTTATTGTATGGCCATGACACGCTCCCATTTTGAGGCCATTCGGAAATGCCTGCATTATGCATTAGGCCTATGTACCTGGAAGGTAGGTCGCGGTTGATGAGTCTCTCATTGCTTTCAAGGGGAGACTCATTTTCCGCCAGTATGTTCCCTCTAAGCGGGCGAGGTATGGCGTGAAGCTGTACAAACTTTGTGAGAGTACCTCAGGGTACACTTACAAGTTTCGTGTGTATGAGGGGCGAGGTTCCCGTATTCAACGTATTCAACCCCCAGAATGTCCTCCCACTCTGGGTGTTAGTGGGAAACTTGTGTGGGACCTTATGCACCCACTGCTAGATAAGGGTTACCACCTGTACGTGAATAACTTTTATACTAGTATCCCCTTGTTCCAGTCCCTCGCTGCCAGATCCACGTCTGCTTGTTGGACTGTGTGGAAAAATCAACGTGGCCTTCCTACCCACTCTCTCCAGGTAACTATCCCCAGGGGTGAGACCTGTGCCCTTATCAGTGGAAACCTGTTGCTGGTCAGATATAAGGGCAAGAGGGATGTCCTTGTACTGTCCACAATTCAGGGTAATGGCATCACCCCTGTCCCTGTGCGAGGTACCGCAGCAATGTTCCTCAAGCCTGATTGTATCATCGACTACAATTGGTATATGGGAGGAGTTGATCTCTCTGAGAAAGTCCTCAAGTCATATAACGCCATGCGCTAAACTTGGGCATGGTACAAAAAAGTTGCGGTCTACTTGGTGCAGGTTGCCTTGCACAACTCTTTTGTGCTGTCCCAGAGCACTGGCAACAGAGGGAAATTCCTTCAGTTCTATGAGGCAGTCCTCAAGGACATGATCTTTTCTGACCGAGAAAGAGCAGGCCGGAGTACCTCAGGAACTGGAGGAGTCTGGATCGTCCCTGGCCAACACTTTCCAGGTGTGGTCCCCCATACTGGAAAGAGGGGACGGACTCAAAAACAGTGCAGAGTGTGTCACATGATATGATATTTTGAAAAACTAAAATAAATAAAAAAGTAGACATATTAGGTATCGCCGCATACGTAAGAATCTGCCATTTAAAAGTACCCCATGACCTAACCCCTCAGATGAACACGGTCAAAAAAATTAAATAAAAATGGTGTACAAAAGCTATTTTTTTAATCACCTTACATCACAAAAAGTGTAATAGCAAGTGATCAAAAAGTCCTATACCTCCCAAAATACTGCTAATAAAACCGTCCTCTCATCCCGCAAAAATCCTGACTCTTAGACTATGGAGAAACTAAAAAAAAAGTTTTGGTTTAAAAATGGATATTATAGTGTAAAACCTAAATACGTTAAAAAAGTAGTCATAATAGGTATTGCCACGTCCGTAAGAATCTGCTTTATAAAGATATCCCATGACCTAACCCCTAAAATGAACACGGTCAAAGAAATAAAATAAAAACAGTGACAAAACAGCTATTTTTTGGCAAATTTTCCAATTTAATTAATTTTTTCCTGTAAGTAAAGCAAGGGATAACAACCAAACAAAACATAATATTTATTACCCTGATTCTGCAGTTTACAGAAACACCCCATATGTGGCCGTAAACTGCTGTATGACCAAACGGCAGGGCACAGAAGGAAAGAAACACCATATGGTTTTTGGAAGGCAGATTTTGCTGGACTGGTTTATTTGTACCATGTCCCATTTGAAGAACCCCTGATGCACCCCTAGAGTAGAAACTCCATAAAAGTGACCTCATCTAAGAAACTACACCCCTCAAGGTATTCAAAATTGATTTTACAAACTTTGTTAACCCTTTAGGTGTTCCTCAAGAGTTTATGGCAAATGGAGATGAAATTTCAGAATCTCTATTTTTTTTTAACCTTGCCTCACAAAAATGTAATATAGAGCCAACCAAAAATCATATGTACCCTAAAAATAGTCCAAACAAAACTGCCACCATATCCCGTAGTTTCCAAAATGTGGTCACTTTTATGGAGTTTCTCCTCTAGGGGTGCATCAGGAGGGGCTTCAAAAGGGACAAGGTGTAAATAAACCAGTCCAGCAAAATCTGCCTTCCAAAAACCACATGGCGTTCCTTTCCTTCTACGCCCTGCCGTGTGTCCATACAGTAGTTTAAAACCAGATATGGGGTGTTTCTATAAACTACAGAATCAGGGCAATAAATATTCAGTTTTGTTTGACTGTTAACCCTTGCTTTGTTACTTGAAAAAATGGATTAAAATGGAAAAGTTGCCAAAAAATCGAAATTCTGAAATTTCATCTTCATTTGCCAATAACTCTTGTGGAACACTTAAAGGATTAACAAAGTTTGTAAAATTAGTTTTGAATAACTTGAGGGGTGTAGTTTCATAGATGGGGTCACTTTTATGGAGTTTCTACTGTAGGGGTGCATGGGGGCTTCAAATGGGACATGATGTAAATAAACCAGTCCAGCAAAATCTGCCTCCAAAAACCATATGGCGCTCCTTTCCTTCTGCGCCCTGCCGTGTGCCCTTACAGTAGTAAACAACCACATATGGGGTGTTTCTATAAACTACACAATCAGGGCAATAAATATTGAGTTTTGTTTGACTGTTAACCCTTGCTTTGTTACTTGAAAAAATTGATTAAAATGGAAAATTTGGCAAAAAAAATCGAAATTCTGAAATGTTATCTCCATTTGCCATTACCTATTGTGGAAAACCTAAAGGGATAACAAAGTTTGTAAAATCAGTGACTTCAGACCTGACCTGGTCCTTTAAAAAGTGGGTTTTGGAAAACTGCTGAAAAATTTCAAGATTTGCTTCTAAACTTCTAAGCCTTGTAGTGTCCCCAAAAAATAAAATGGCATTTCCAAAATAATTCAATCATGAAGTAGACAAATGAGGAATATAAAGTAATAACTATTTTTGGAGGTATTACTATTTATTATGGAAGTAGAGAAATTGAAACTTGGAAATTTGCTAATTTTTCAACATTTTTGGTAAATTTGGTATTTTTTTATAAATTAAAATAAATTTTTTGGACCCCTTTTTAGCAGTATCATGATGTACAATCTGTGATGAAAAAACTGTCTCAGAATGGCCTGGATAAGTAAAAGCATTTTAAAGTTATTCACACACAAAGTGACACTGGTCAGATTTGCAAAAAATGGCCTGGTCCTTAAGGTGAAAATGAGCCTGGTCCTTAAGGGGTTAAATGTGTCTCTGCTTTGGTCAATGGTACTTACCAATCTGGAACTTTTTAGCTTCATCTGCTGAGTAAAGCTGTTGTATTTTACATGTGTCTGTACCTTCAGGCTTCTTGCTGAACAAATGGCAAAGCTTCGAAATGGTTGAAGTTAAGCTGGCATTAACTACATGTATGAAATAAAATAAAGATTCTGACATAATATCAATTAAAGAATAATAGGAGCAAAAATGAAAGTCTCTGCTTGCTGCATGTCACCTAGTTACAGTCAAATTACCAGATTCAGAAAGAC
The DNA here is from genome assembly GCA_033119425.1 of Bufotes viridis. Lineage (NCBI taxonomy): Eukaryota > Metazoa > Chordata > Amphibia > Anura > Bufonidae > Bufotes > Bufotes viridis. The sequence goes on from CM065590.1 coordinate 171,745,517, forward strand.
AAGTTCCTTTCATGTGAAATATATACCTTATGGCCAAGGTAATTTGCATAGATTAGTGTAACGGAACATCTAGTTAATTTGTGGTCAATGTTTTCCATGGAAAATAAAATGGAAACGAGTGGGAGATTGTTTCCATTTAGACGTACTGTACACTCGCTTTTGCATTGTAAAAGTCATTCCTTAAGGGCTGGTTATATCTTGTAGATATTTTTCTGAATTACTGTATTTCCTGTTTTCTTAGAGAAACATAACTGCAAAGTAATCTACAATGGTCTGTTTCTCTTTGTACTGGTTACATTGTTTCATTCCATTTCTTAGAAAATCATTGTGAACAGAGAAGTGTAATCTGTAGTTTGAAACAGAATATTTGGGGAAGATCTATTAAAATGGTTATACCATGATTAATGTTAAAAAGGAAAATCAGACATCATATAGTACATGACAATCTCTTTCTAACAAAGCCAGAACCAGCCTTGTACCTCACATGGATCCAGATATCTCCCCATTCATTACTCCAATTGCTCTGCTAGATTCTCTTCAGCCTAGCAACTCAGGGGGCATGTCCTGTTTGCTGCTGCTCTCTCCCTGTAAATGACATAGCTTCTAACAGAATATATGGCTGGTGGCAGTTGAAGATTTTAACCAAGCACATTCGACCAGCTCAGTGAGACGAATAAAAAATAAGGAAAAGAACAAATAGCAAATATATTTTATTACGTAGCTAAAATGACCAGAGCAGCCGTTCACACATGTGTGCAGACACTCCATTAATTTCTATGGGAGTTCCGAAGATAGCTGAGTACATAGAAATTAATGGAGTGGCCGTGCACATGTCTGACCGGCTGCTTCGGTCATTTTAGGGGAGCAGCAACGGGCCTGCAGGGGTATGGAGCCCCCCATTCTCGTGATCGGTGGGGGTCCAGTAGTAGATATGATAGATGTGAAATAGATACTATGGGAGTCATTTATCAAACTGGTGTAAAGTAGAAAAGGCTTAGTTGCCCATTTCAACTAATTAGATTACACCTTTCATTTTGGACAGCTCCTTTAGAAAATGAAAGGAGGAATCTGATTGGTTGCTATGGGCAACTAAGCCAGTTCTACTTTACACCAGTTTGATCCCCTATATGGATAGATGATAGATAGATAGATAGATAGATAGACAACACATAGAAGTATGGCACACAACAGGTTAATTTTGATAAACTGTGTGGTCCTCTCTCCCTAGAAAGGGGAATGGATGCAGGTCAGGGACCATGTGCTCACTTATTGAGTGGCACACTTAATACAATATTGATTTTGGCATGTGTAATGAAACCATAAAAAGGCATTCCTCCAAAGTAAATAGATAAAACAAATAGGAAGAGCAAGGCATTGCAGCATGCAGGCTTGGCAAGTGAGCTGTGAGCGTAAAGAAGAGATGGAAAAATCAATGTACAATAATAGTAACTATTAAACCCATTATGATCTGAAACTTTATTGGGCTGAAAGGGATAGGTAATAAAGCTTCTGCAATGATTAGGACATTATCGCCATGATATAGGAAGAGGTATAATCACACCATGCTTCTGTGCTTTTGCAGGAATTGAATCAATAGCTTTAGAATGCTTTTGACAAATGGGCATTTTTGTCAAGTGTAAGGTTTTTGATATTTGCCTAAAATATCATAAAAAGAAATATATATTTACCTGTATCACTCTGCATGTCAAGGTGAACTCAGGTAGGGATAATAGCTCAGTTTATATAAACAAGCACATACACTTAATACAATACATTTTGTAATTTTTAACCTTTTTTTTATAAATTGCTTGACCAAGAGTTAAATATATGCACAGATAATAAAAAAGTTGTTTCAGCAGAAATCAGTTCCACGGTCCTCTTGTTTCCCTGGACTGGTATATTCTTAATTTGAAATAAATAAAAAACTTCCAAAGCTGCATAAGTGTGATAAAAAACTATGCATTTCAGATGACGAGAAGCACCCTTACTCATGGTTTACTAAATAGTAGAGCTCTTTTTTTTATCACACTCACGCGACTGTGGATGTTTTTAATTTGTTTCAAATAAAGAATATATAGGTTTTTTGGACAAAATATTTATTTTCATGACTAAGTGTTACCAGGTGCCAATTTTTTTTATATCCTAATCCATATAAGACAATGAGTCCTTTTCATTGTATGCATCTCTAGTACAAATTCAGCCACATTGGTAATATATTTTCTGACTTACAGTATGTCGTCTGACCTACCCTGGGTATAAAAGAAGCCAAAGAAACAATTAGTAAAACAGAAAAACCTAATCACCCATCATATGCATCCACTTGACAAGTTCAGTACTGAGTGTACTTTGAATTAACGTGTTCTCATGTCTATTGATGGGGTGGGGATAGGGCATGACAAAAGGATTCAAGGAACACCAATATTATACAATTATACAATACCCCCTCAGGCAAGGAACTAGGCATAACACATGACTGGGACATAACAATACCTGGGTTCTCTCTATATAGGAAAGACAGAGAAGGCAAGAAAGGGGGTGGAGTGGCCCTATATGTGAAAAATAGCATAAAATCAAATCTAATAGAAGCCAGCGAAACCAATTTAGAGTCAGTTTGGGTTACGTTGCAGCTTGGTAATCATAAGGTAACTCGTGTAGGTGTCATATACAGACCACCAAGCCAAGTCAAAGAATTGGATGATCTACTAGTTGAGGAAATGGCTAAAATGACATTGAAAGGTGAAGTTGTCATTATGGGAGACTTTAATCTTCCTGATATAAACTGGAAAACCAAAATAGCTAGTTCTGCCAGGAGTACAGACATTCTAAATTCCCTACTGGGATTATCTCTACAGCAAGTAGTTGAGGAGCCAACCCGGAAGGAGGCCATTTTAGATTTGGTGTTCACAAATGGCAATTTGGTATCTGATATCACTGTAGGGAAAGCTTAGGATCCAGTGATCACCAGTCAGTGAGGTTTACTATAAGTACAGTGACTGAGTCACTCCACACAAAAACAAAAGTTTTAGATTTTCGGAAAACAGACTTTTCTAAAATGAGATCAGTGGTATACGAGTCCCTATCAGACTGGAACAATTTCAATGGAGTCCAAGAGAAATGGAACTACTTAAAATTGGCACTACTGAAGGCAACAGAAAAGTGCATTAGGCTTGTCAGTAAAGGCAAAAAGGAAGAGACCACTGTGGTACTCAGCAGAAGTGGCCAAAATCATTAAAAACAAAAAGATGGCATTTAGCAAGTATAAAAACACCCAAAACGAGGATGACCGGGAAATCTATAAGATGAGGCAGAGAGAGGCCAAGCAAGTTATAAGAGCTTCTAAAGCTCAGGCAGAAGAGAAATTAGCTCAGTCAGTGAAAAAGGTGATAAGACATTCTTCAGATACATAAATGAAAAAAAGGAAATTAAAACAAGGAATTACCAAATTAAAAACAAAAGAAGGAAGGTATATGGAAGAGGATAAAGAACTAGCTGACTGCCTCAATGAATACTTCTGTTCAGTTTTTACAAAGGAAAATGAAGGAGAAGGACCTCAGTTAGGAGGAAGACTAATGAATCCTTTGATGCATGTGTCTTTACAGAGGAAGAGGTTCTAAGTCAGCTGTCCAAAATTAATACAAATAAATCACAGGGGCCTGATGGGATACACCCAAAGCTATTAAAAGAGCTTAGAGGTGTACTAGCAAATCCATTAACAGATTTATTTAGCCAATCACTGGTAACAGGTGTCGTCCCAGAAGATTGGAAATTAGCAAACGTTGTGCCAATTCACAAGAAAGGTAGTAGAGAGGAATCAGGCAACTATAGGCCAGTAAGCCTGACATCAATAGTGGGGAAATTAATGGAAACCATACTCAAGGAGAGGATTGTGGAACATCTAAAAACCCATGGGTTGATTGATAAAAAACAGCATGGGTTTACTTCAGGGAGATCATGTCAAACAAATCTTATTGACTTTTTTGATTGGGTGACTAAAATAATAGATGGCAGAGGTGCAGTAGACATCGCTTATCTGGACTTTAGTAAGGCATTTGATACTGTCCCACATAGAAGGCTTATCAATAAACTGCAGTCTTTGAGCTTGAGCTCACATATTGTTGAATGGATTAGGCAGTGGCTGAAGGACAGAAAACAGAGGGTTGTAGTCAATGGAGTATATTCAGACCATAGTATTGTTACCAGTGGGGTACCTCAGGGATCTGTTCTGGGACCCATATTGTTTAATATCTTTATCAGCGAAATTGCAGAAGGCCTCAATGGTAAGGTGTGTCTTTTTGCTGATGACACAAAGATATGTAACAGGGTTGATGTTCCTGGAGGGATACACCAAATGGAAAAGGATTTAGGAAAACTAGAGGAATGGTCAAAAATCTGGCAACTAAAATTTAATGTCGATAAGTGCAAGATAATGCACCTGGGGCGTAAAACCCAAGAGCAGAATATAAAATCAGTGATACAGTACTAACCTCAGTATCTGAGGAAAGGGATTTAGGGGTCATTATATCAGACGACCTAAAGGTGGGCAGACAATGTCATAGAGCAGCAGGTAATGCCAGCAGAATGCTTGGGTGTATAGGAGAGGCATTAACAGTAGAAAGAGGGAGGTGCTCATGCCGCTCTACAGAGCACTAGTGAGACCTCATTTGGAGTATTGTGTGCAGTACTGGAGACCATATCTGCAGAAGGATATTGAAACTTTGGAGAGAGTTCAGAGAAGAGCTACTAAATTAGTACATGGATTGCAGGACAAAACTTACCAGGAAAGGTTAAAGGACCTTAACATGTATAGCTTGGAAGTAAGAAGAGACAGAGGGGATATGATAGAAACTCTTAAATACATAAAGGGAATCATCACGGTAAAAGAGGAGAGAATATTTAAAAGAAGACAAACTGCTACAAGAGGACATAGTTTTAAATTAGAGGGGCAAAGGTTTAAAAGTAATATCAGGAAGAATTACTTTACTGAGAGAGTAGTGGACGCATGGAATAGCCTTCCTGCAGAAGTGGTAGCTGCAAATACAGTGAAGAGTTTAAGCATGCATGGGATAGGCATAAGGCCATCCTTCATATAAGATAGGGCCTGGGGCTATCCATAGTATTCAGCATATTGGGCAGACTAGATGGGCCAAATGGTTCTTATCTGCCGACACATTCTATGTTTCTATGTTTCTATGTATAACTTTTGCCTAGAGTGTTTCTTTTTAGATCATACATCTATTTATTGTCACATCTGGCAACAGTTTTGGCAAGTACAGTATTTTTGCAAGATTTTGGTTCTGCCAGTAAGTGTAAGGTTGGAACTGGAACCCTGCTCTGGGTTTAGGATTTCTTGTTAAAGGTATATTTTTTATGTTTTAGAAGTATGATTTATCTAGAGGAATGAGAAACTTTAAATAGGCACTGTACTTTCATCAAAACTTTAAAAAAATCAATAACACAAAGAAATATAAGAAAGGTTATTATATATCAAATGATAAAAGATGCCTCTTTCCTCACTTATAGGACATTTCTCTTCCCTCCCCTACAGAAGTGAACATTCATCCTCAATTCATTGCTAAAATCCCTCTTGACAGACAAGACAGAGTAACAGTTCGCAGAGAGATTTGGGTCTATGAAGGGGGTAGGGAGGAGGATTATTAAGCTTCTGGGAGAAGTTTGAGGCACAAGCACACAAAGACGCTTTTGCGTGCTCTGATAACTTTTCTATATCACCCTAGTGCTATATTCACAGCTATACTGCTCAGTACTGCTGTATAACGCCCTGCTGCTTGTGAGGATTTGCTATAGAGAGGTAGGGGAGCAGGATCTCTTCTTCTGTGTGCGTGCTGTGTATTAAAGACATCATAACATCTAGACTTCCTTCACTAGCTCAGGAAAAAACTGGGATGGACACATATTTATAAATGCCATTATGCCCATTTTTTGACATAATTGAAGTGAAAATTAATGTGGTTTATACTTGTGAAGCCCCTCGCCACTTTTTCTGACACTTACACATCTTCCATATCTTCCATATCTGTTGAAAAAAGAGGTCTTTCCTGTAAGTCTCCTATTAGCTATAACTTTGTGGAGGAACATGGCACAAATTAAACTAAAATTCCATACTGGTTGGTACACCAACACTACTGCTCTTGAATATTGTTTTAATTCCATATCATGGTGTGAGTCATATCAGTCATAGTGTCATAATTAATGTATATTACTTAATGACGACATTGAAAGTAGTATTTTAGAATATTGTCCTATTTATATGTGTTTATTTAATAATTGGTTATTAAAATGTAACACTTAGGCTGAACAGCCAATGTCATAGTTGCTAGCAAGTTCTATCTACTTAAAATGCTTTTTATGCTTGTAGCATATTTTGTGCCCATATTCAATAAGGCATTTCAACTGAAGATCAATGGAAATTTATCACAATACAGGACATGAATGGGCAATTAAGCCCAGGTCGTATTTTAATTAAAACAGACTTTCATTACCGATGAAAAAGCAATCTTCCTTGGATATATGCTTCCTTGTCGCATAAGCCAATATTCTCTCTGTGAGACTATCGACCCTAATGTATTGATTTTCATCTTTCCCACTTCTCTTTCATCTCCTCCCAAGATAATCACCGATATTCTAGATCAGCGCAGCCCAGAGAAGCTGTGGAATAATGTTGAATTGCCTTTAGAACTTAGTGTAAGTGAACCTGAGGAGGCATAAAACAACAGGTATTAATGAGAGATCATGAACTGGTGCTTGTTTTACTGTGATCTCCTCTATTTACCACTTAACATCACTACTTGGCGTCCATTGCACACAAAAGAGAAGATATAGAGAAAACTTTGATCTTGTAGTAGGGAAATGACTTCTTGCTTGCATCTATTTCAGGCAGAGCAGCAAATCACTAGAAAATGGCACATATAAAATCTAAAAATATATATATACATACAAGTTATGCACAATGTAAACCTTTGATTTTTTTTTATTAATATATACCCCAAGATTTAAAAGAAATATATTTTTATTAAATAAAAAACAAACAAAACAAAACTAGTTATAAAAATCACTTATCATTGTGATAAAAAAGAACAACCTATACGTCATTCTATGGCTTCAAAAACAAATTCATTTAGAGATATTTTACTTTACTTATGAAGTACGTTTACACTAGAAAACGTAAGGTTTCCTGTACTTGACCATATTATAACTCCATACAGGAGCTATTTATTTAGAGCTATGGCACATGCTACATTACAACTATATGTACTGGGCTTCCTTTTAGCCATTTCTAGTTTAAAGAGTACCATGCAATATGGTCACCATTAGGTTGGTGTCACAGACAGCACTTTTTGGAAAAATGCCACAGCATTTTTCGAGCTCAAGCCAGAATTGGATCCATCAAGTAGAAGACATGTAAGTCCTAGCTTTTTATTTCCCACTCCTTTTGAATCTGCTTCTTACTATGGTTTAAACAACTGCATCAAAAGCTTCCATAAAAACTGTGGTAATTTCCAAAAAAGTGTGAAAACCCGAATAGATAGATAAATTGATAGATAGATAGATAGATCGATAGATAATTGCTGGATAGATGGATATGAGATAGATAGATAGATAGATAGATAGATAGATAGATATGAGATAGACAGATAGACAGAAATATATGAGATAGTTAGATAGATAAATAGATAGATAGATAGATAGATAGATAGATAGATAGATATGAGATAGATAAATAGATAGATTGATAATAGATAGATAGATAGATAGATAGATAGATAGATATGAGATATATAGATATATATGAGATAGACAGATATGAGAGAGATAGATAGATAGATAGATAGATAGATAGATAGATAGATAGATAACAGTATGTGTGTTGGCAGGTATTTCTGAAGACAAAAACAATTAGTGCAAAAAAGAACAGAATATCTTATAAGGAAGTTATTCCTGAAGAAAACGGATGTGATATACTGTAGCCTAGAAATTCATGGGAAGCCGGATGAATCAAATGCCCTATAATCTCTTAGCAGTTAGAGAACCACAATTACATTTTCTCTGCCATAGTATAAGGCATGAAGTAATTTACACAACCTTCATCACTTGACCATGCAGTGGCTTCCACAGAATGTGCCAAAGCATGCCCCAATTTACCCTAGTAATTTAGAATAGTGGATGATAATAAAGAAATGCTATACCAAGTGCTAGTCACTAATGGTTTCAGTGCTGCTTTGCTTCTTTTTTACCAATACTTCCTAGTAAGTTATTGATGACCGCATAAAACATAGTTATTTGCAACAATATACCAAATGCCTCCTAACCACATAAAACATTTTTCAGGGTAATGTTATTTTCCTTGCACTGATCAGCATTTCTGTCATTGTTTGTATAGTCTGTCAGCTTCGTGGGCTTCTGTGTGGATTGGGTTCCAACTTCTAACTAATTGGTTTCAATGAAGTCTAATTATATAGCTATGGGAATATGGGTTTTCTTTAAATCAAATAAGCACTGGAGTGAATCAAATTTTCTTTAGTTTCAGAGGGATCAGTGTACCTTATATTAAGTAATGATGAAAATGAACAATATGCTAAAATGCCTCCTATTTGAGGCTTGTTGTTCATAGAGCAGTAGAACTAAAACTCAGAAGAGGGGTGAAAATAACTTCCTTTGTATCACACTAATAACTGCATAAGCAAGATTTTACCATTAGTGACTGCTAGTTAATTAGTGAATTAATGGATTTGTTAAAAATGCACCTGTTGTTTCATATGATTTTTCAGAATAACTTGTTGCGTGTGTATATGAGGAGTAGCACTACTCTGACCATTATATGAATTCTGTCTGCATTTATTACAATTTTCCCCTCTCAAGCTCCATATGTTAGTGTTATTGATTTCAACTTCATAAGGGCCAAAGACCAGCTGCTAATATGTCTCCGATATATTACACAAAGAAAGGAGTTCTCTTTCCAATCTCTATCTTACATACACGCAGACGCAATAGCAGCATGGAGATTATCATACAGCAATACTGCCTGCCAGCAGGCACCGTGACCCAGCAGTCCAACAACATCCCTTCTGTTAGACTAAACCCCCATGGCACTGGGCAGCATCAACCCACAGGCACAGCACCACAGCAACAGCCGTCATGTAGTGCCGCACCATGTGAACAGACTTTAAAAGCTCACCTTTCCATGTGGTCTCAGGAAGTTCAAGCTGGGACCTGGGTGCTGCACCAATTTACAGTAGGTACCCACTTGTAGAGGCAACCTTAGCATGGTGAGTGGGTCTATAGATGTAGCCAAGCTAAAATTGACTCTGATAACTTTGATAACACATGTCACATTATCTCGTGCCATCTTGTGACAAAAGCCATTATCTGTAGACATTTTGATCAAATTGTATACTAATGCTTCATGTTCCTTTTGTAGATTATAGCTTGGTGTACTATTATTTACGCTGAGACGCAATATGACTTGTGCTGAGAAGCAATAATAGATCTACACATAGCATGAGGATGTGTGATCTATGTTTTTTTTTCTGTTTTTGGAGATGTAATTATATTGCTCAGTGCTGTGGTTGCAACGGCGAGCAGGTAAACATCGAAGAGTAGGCATCTCTTCAAACAGCTGATTGACAGGGGTAGGTCATCAATATAAATAAAGTGGACAACCCCCTTAATGTATTTGTCAGTTGTGAAAACAGCAGTGTCCATTTAAATTACTTTTCAATCATTGTAAAAACTGCCATGAAATTGACATGATTCAGAACTTTTTCATAAATCATCCAATTCTCAAGCAGTGATACTTTTGTTTGGTTGCTATTCCATTTGCAGTATCTCTTGTGCCTAATTGTGACCTAGTTGCAATTAATTAAATCTATATTATATTTTTTATTTTGGAAAACTACAGAGGATCTTCTAGCCTCTTAAATGATCAAAAACCACATGAATCCATCTCAGCAGAGTATGGCTGAGAGCCAATCTTTTTTGTCTTGTTATAAAAGTTAAAACTTTAACAAGACTAAAGTCCCAATGCAGAACTTCAGTGATTGCCTTCTGGCTATGCCAGGAAATTGATTTTTTTTTTTCTTTGTAACTTTGAAATAAATCTGAGATGAAACAGAAGTGGTTTCTTGTCCACACTGTTTGGACAGGTATGTTTGAGAAGAGTGAAAAGATAGAGGAAAATGGCAATGTTCTTCTACACTTTTGGCTTGTGAAGCAGAAGAGCTATTTTATATAAGATTTGGAGGGCATCTGTCAGCAGATTTGTAGCTATTTGACTGGCTTACCTGCTTCATCTGTGCTTGGCAGCTGAAGACATCTGTGTTGTTCCCATGTTCATATCATGTGCCTGCATTGCCGAGAAAAATGATATTTTACTATATGCAAATGAGCCTCTAGGAGCAATTAGGATGTTGACATTACACCTAGATTCTCTATTCTCTCTGCAACTGCCAAACCCTCTCCACTTTGATTGACAGGACTAAGCAGTATAAACATCATTACACCTGCCTAGACCTGTCAATAAAAGTGGAGAGGGTGCGTCAGTTACAGAAAGAGAGCAGAACCTTTATATGTAACAGGAACGCCCCCATTGCTCCTAGAGGTTCATTTTCATCTAATTTTCTCAGCAGGTGAGTAGGTGCAAAGTGCATGGCCATTACACAGTGGACAAAGCTTTCTTTTTCTGGCTCTGTCCACTATTATGTTTCCGGCACCAATGACTGCTGCAAACAGCTAATCAGAGGGTTTGCCAAGTGTCAACCCACCACCATCCCTAAATTCGGAGGATAGGTCAATATCTAAAAGGTAGAAAGCCCCTTTAAACAAATATTATTATATGCCAGGCTCCTTTTTTCTATCTTCTATTCTTTTTTTCCTTCTCTTTGTTCCATTTTTTCCCTGGAAATCTACATGTGTAGATTAATACTAGAAAGTAGCTATTATGTAATGGATGATATCTGCCGTCCTATTATGATTAATGTGCTTTTTTTTATAGTATATGCTTAACTCCTTTAATGTACACATTTTTTTAGGTTACTCTGTGTTTCTGCTTATTGAGGGAAAAGTAAGAGATGCTAGTACCATATAATAATAATTTGAAACTATTATTATTGTGCTACGAGTATTGTGCTCTGTGTGATACCTGACACAGATCCTGACCACCAATATTTTACGAGAAATGCAGGAGCGTCTTTTATTCCCACCGCAATAAGACAACTCAAGCACTTAAACCTTACCTCCAGACAAAGCTGAAAATTTACTGTTCTCCTTTATCCTCATGTGCAATAACTTTGTACAGCCCTAAGCTTAGTTGTTTGAGCTCCAGACTTCTTTTATTTTCAGGAAGTACTGTCTGACTGACAACTACTATTGTCAACCTCATTGGTTGTTATGAGACTGCTTTTTTTTTTCTTTAAGAGTCTTCCACTTTCCCCAGATCTTCCTGGCAGTCACTTTGAGAGACCTCTACTTTTCTACTTTACACACAAACGATTGATTTAATCTGCACGTATGCATGGAGAATTTTAAACATGAACTGATATCAGTAACTCTATCTTTATGTTTCTATCATGTCAGAAACATCAAAAGCAGAACCACCTACCTGAGTTATAGTCTATAGAACTATTGTGTATTCATGTAAAGCTAAGTTGCCAATTTGTCTCCTATGCCACCCTTTCCAAGATAACTTACAAAAGAGCTGTAGCTTGTCTTTCTTTTCCCCACGACAGAGGTTCAGTTTAGTGGCCTAGCTCTGTATCTATGTATGCTTGTCAAGGTAAAGTGACTTGTTGCCTCCCACTTGACATAAAAATAGAAATAGAAACCCCTCACATTTGAAGCTAAGGTCTCACCAGAGGTATGTTCGGATATGGTCAAAATGGATTGACAGTAAATTGCGCCACTGTAATACCGTAAATACTGGTGTTGAGGCTGACTGACATACAAACGCCTTCATAACTGTCTTTTTGAGATGTAGATAAGGTTTCTGCCCTAGTGCTCTACATACTTCCATGTTATAGGAATAAGCCATACTTTATTCTCAATTTATTACAAACATCAAATTATTGCATTCTCTCACCCATTTTTTCCTTTTCTTATCTTCTCTTCTTTTTCGGCTGTCTAGTTTAGCTTTTACTTTTTTCATTAGCCGGAGACATGTATATGGCTTTAGCAGAGACTTGTAGATGTACTTCTCTGTTCTTTGTCATATGGGGTTACTACCTTTACTGTGCTCCTATTGTTGCTTAACCAATTGAAAAAAAAGAAAACAAGAAATTGAGACACCAAGGTTGGGAATGTGTAGTTTTAATGATTTTGTTCAACATTTTCATGTGAAATGAAGGTCCAATTATGATAAAATGATAATCCTATACTCATCATCACTATGTTGTCCGCAGATAGGGCAGCATAAGGACACCTTACAGAATAAGTTCGCAAACGATAGTTTAGTGGTGACATCTATGAGGGGTGATGTTTTCCACTTGGCCTCCTAGTTCAGTTTCATAAGTACAGGTGGAACATAAGTTACACATGGGATTGTTTCCAAACCATTGTAGAAGTTTTACCATACCCCTGGGAAACATACCCTGAATAGTTTTTGTTCAAATATCTAGAAATACCATACATTTTAATAAAGTTATAGAATTATTAGCCAATTTAACTAAAAGTATATAAAACATAACCACTGCGTTTTGCTTATCAGTAACTGCATTCTCACAGTTAGTAATTTCACTGTTCACATGGTCAGCATTTGAGAATGGTTGCTGTAGTTATTCAAAGCCTAATGGAGATGAAAGGTGCTGTACTTTATTTTGACACATGCAATCTGAGCTACATTAAAGAGAAAAAATAGTTCAGCAGCAAAGCAAGAATAACAGAATGAGGGAAAATTGCCTGTGATTGGACTAACATTTGATTAATATGCTTTAAGAAGGTGTACCTTTGGGAGTTTGAATAAAATGTAAATTCAACTGAAATGTTCTTTGTGCTGAGAAGTTAAAATGGAAAACACCAACCAGAAAGTTGATTATTTGAAGCAAAGTACTATTGGAACGCAGATGTACATTTGGCCTAAACGCTATTGTACCAAAAGAAACAGGTTTCTTCAAATGATATGCAGCTCACATCACTGCCATCCAGAATGATTATGTCTAAGATAACCCACAAGGCATTGATTTCCTAGTCTAAATCTTAAATTCACGTGAAATAAAATTCTTTGTGCTAGTGCAGGAAATCCAGCTGTTTGTTTGTCTAGTCCAGCTGAATGATGGACTAGACCTCCTCAATGATTGTTTTAGCAGTACCATTTTCCAGGATCAAGAACAAACCAATGATCTTGAAGCATTATGGATCTTGTTTACTTGGACATTGTAGGTAACCATCTTGCTGTCGGTAATGATGCAAATGCAATACACATTGTTTTGTATGCTATTAGTTTAATATATGGCCTATTCAACGGTATATCAGTGATCTTTCTATTGTAATTTGATACCTTGTTATGGCTAACTAAAATAAATGATGGTATAAGTCAAGCTTTCGAGACTCTGAGGTCCCTTCTTCAAGGCCAGAAGAAGGGGCTTCAGAGTCTTGAAAGCTTAAAGAAGGGACCTCAGAGTCTCGAAAGCTTGCCTTATAACATCATTTATTTTAGTTAGCTATTAAAAGATATTAAATTACAATATTTTATATTGTTTCTCTTTTTGAGAGCATCAATATGCTCCATGTGCATGTGGCCTCAGTGTTTGGGATAGTAAATGAGATATCTATTGTTTAGAATTGAGTATTTAGCAGCATAAACATTTATCATGAATTACTTAATTATCAATAATAATTATTTATGGCGTTTGGATACTTAACTATTATTGGTATATCTTCTGTCCCATTGAGGATGTGTACCAAATAGTGATGACATACAGAAGTCAATGGTCTCCACTCTCTACCAAATTTGAGATTAATAAGGAAAAGCCTGTTTGTTGAAGGGTTTGGGGGTCAAAATATAATTTGTCTTGGGTGAGACAGTTAATTCATTCATTTATTCATTCATTATTCCTCCATTCATGAGTATGTGTATGCAACAACACAAAACATTACAGAAGCACTGCTGAGCTCACCATTGAACAGTCAAATCTATGTATACTGGATATACCATGCATCTGATACTATCATTAGCATAAAGTTAGCCGTAGTGCTTGCCTTCTAGCATCCGTCTTCATTCCAAGCTGGTGACTTGAGTAACAATAATTAACATATGCCTCTTTCCGATGCTTAGGCATTTTATTTTTCCTTAAAAGTGGTCTCTTCACTCCATCTATGCTAATATTAACTAACAGCTATATGTCACACCTCACTAGTTGGCCATTTTTCAGTATGCCACAGAATTTAATGCAGAACATGAGACATTGTTGGCGGGGGAAGTGATATGTAAAACTTGATTGAAATCAATCAAGATAATTACTGCAAACTGGAAATGTAATGGAAAATAGTGTTGGTTATTAGTGGCCCTTTTATAGAGTGAATGGATTAATCTGTGTGTTTGGCAGTCATGACAACCAATGATATACTGATCTATCATACATTTCATTAATGTCTTGGCTGGATGTGCAGGTAAATGGGCAGCGGTAATGCTACAGACATGCTCATATATTGCAAACAGCAGTAGCAGCTTGTTTAGTTTATGAAAGGAAATTGTACCATTTCCATTCTTGATCAGGTCTCAGTTTATATTTTTCACCTTCCTTCTCTGCTACTCATTAGGTTTTTATTTTCAGGGAAAATACAGTACATGATGAATCATGATGATTTAGAGAACCAAGTCGGGGCTAAGTAGATGCTTTTTTCTCTTTATGTCATTGAAGAAGATCTGTCACATAATGAACAGCCGTGTCTACATCAAATGAATGATTTTTGTTTATGAATAATCCCTATATACTGTTGTTCTACTTGTATAAAAAAGCAGAAATGTCTAAAACTGTAAAGAAAAGATTCAAAAAACTAAAAAATTAAACATAATATGGCATTTTATATTTTAATAGAATACTTTTCCTTTCCGTTTCCTGATTTTAATTTTATTACTGTATTACTGTATCTGTTTATGAGGTACCATACCGCTCCCATGAATGAGCCCAATAAAACAGTTGCAAGACTAGTAAACATAATGGTTCCATGAAAACATTTATTTCTTTCATAGCAAAGCATTATGAGCAATAGAAACCAGAGGATGCATATGTTCTGGGCAATGTGATCTGCCACAACGGCACACAAGTGAGATATTTTCAGCTCTGTGAAGGTGGAACAGAACTAATTGGCATCATTTTCAAGGCTACAATGTTATATTTGTTTCTTTCTGTTGCTTAAGCCTGGCATCAATACTGTACACTTTAAATATTCATTAGGGTAACAGAAATCTTCAGCACATCAGCATACAGTAGTGCAGATTGTTTGCTTAGAGATGTGGAATAAATATAATGCAGTGAATGTGGATCTACTGTGCCACTTGAATAGGGTGTTTCAAGAGCCCCCCCCCCCCTCGTATTACTCTTCTTCCGGGATCTGGACTCCACTGCAAGGAAACCACCATCTCACTAATTCACTAATTCTTGGAGTAGTCTCTGTTCAAGAGGCAACTTATTCACAGGGATCAAGAGACATCGGTGTGCAACACCAAGTGACCTGGGAGAACAGTAGTCAAGAACAGACAGAGGATAGGGCAGGCAGAATTTGTGCAATCTGGTAAACCATCCGAGGTAAGAGTGGGCACCTCAGGGTTAGAATGGAGATCAGACAAAAGTCAGGTCAGGCAGTGAAGTGTCAAATCCAGGAAAAGGGCAAAAGCTGGTACACAGGAAGAGGAACATAATCAGCACAACTTTGCAGGAACTTAGTGTACTAGAACCTATTGCTTGGGTACGTTCTCATAGGGGCAGTTTCCTTAACTACCCCTAGGTAATAAGTCATTGGCTGGGAAAGATTAGGGTTTGCTGGCTTTTAAGAGTTGTAGGAAGCGCACACACACCCAGCAGGTGCAGCCAATGAAAGCCTCAGCCTGCAGGGAGGAGAGGAATCTTATCTGTCCTCAAACTATTTATCCATCTTAAACGGGTTTTCTGATTATAATGATTTTTAAGCAAGTGCCCGCAGCCTGCCTCCTGAAAGAGAAGATTCAGACTTACTTGCTCCACGATGCTATGGTCCTACACTCTGCCTCCACTGCCTCCATCTCCAGGTCCCCAGACTGTTTTCTTACAGTGGTTCATGGGCATGGACATACTGTATGCATTGCTCCAGCCAGTGACTGGATTTGTTGGTGATGTGGCCACAAGTAGCACATCACCGCTGAAGCAAGTCATAGGCTGGAGCTGTGCATGTGACCATGCCCATGAACCACCAAATACAAACAGTGTGGGGACTGGAAAAATGGAGGCAGCAGAGGCAACACAGAGGCCCAGAGCAATGTGGAAGAGGTAAGTATGAATCTTCTTTTTCTTCAAGCAGGCTGCAGGCTCTTGCTTAGAAATCATTATAACTGGAAAACCTTTTAAGACCGTTTTCTGAAGACTGTAATATGGTCAGATTTATGTGTCTGTATTATAGCTGCAATATCTGAGCCTCCCGTGGTTTTGCAGAACAGGAGTTACATCAACATAGGATCCTGTGGTTCTCTAAGTCTTGTGCAGTAGAACTGCTGGACCTCCAAGTATTGTGGCAATAGTAAGAATGCTAAAATGCCTAAATGACACAACATCATAATTTTCTACTTATTTAGTTTTCAAGTCAACTACTTTTATACCATTTATTCATCTTATATTAAACTGTAGTTAGAGCTATTCAATTAATTAGGGCGAGGATGGCTTGACAATTGATTCTTATCAGACAAAGAGGATCATTAGGGTACTGCCACATGGGCATTGGGCAGGTTTCTGCATGCAATTCTGGAAGCCATAATCAGGAGTGGATCATAAAATTAGTGACCATATACAGGACAGATACGACTTCTCATCTTTTTTCAATCCAATCCTGGTTTTGGCTTCCAAAACTCCATCAGGAAACCTTACCATGTAGCCATGCTTTTAAAGTGGATATCCCCAACAAGAAAACCCCTTATGATCTTCCTAAGGGGAAGGTTTATTTATGTTCCCAAATAGTCTTTAGTTTAATAATTGCACTCAAATGCATTTTCTTACTTTTAATTTAAAGGAGACTCCTCCATAATTAGGATTCCATTCCTTCAGTTTTTTTCTGTTATGGGCTATGTGACATACTGTATACGTAGTATATGAAGTACCTAATATTCATGTGCCTGTGGAATTGCTAGGCAAATGAATGGAGTAATTCATTCTGCTGTTATTTTGGTTTCATTTTAATAAAGTTCTCCAGTCACTCTCTGTACAGAGCACCATTAACCTTTATTTTTCAGTACAGGCGTAATAACAATCACATTTTATGAACTTGCACTATATTGAGGGGTAAAATCAAACATATTATTTCAGTACAAAGCTTTCTGGATTTTAAATGATTTAAAGTTATGAAATACCCCACAGAAAACACAGAGATGAAAAACACTGTAAATCTCCCCCATAGCATAATATTCAGTCAGAGAGACCAACTATTCAGTTGAAGTTTTTATTTGTTTACAAATTATATATATAACCCCTTAAGGACCCATGGCGTACATGTACAGCGCAGATGTCCGTGACTTAAGGCCAGTGGCGTACATGTACAGCGCGGGGATCGAGCGGGTGCAGGAAATGCACCCGCCCGATCTGCGTCAGTCCTTAATTGAAGCAGTCATTAGCATTCTGACTATAAGACGCACTGCCACTTTTCCCTCATTTTTTTGGGAAAAGGGTGTGTCTTATTGTCCCAAAAATATGGTAGATATCTTCAGAAATTATCAGCATCAAACCTTTGGACTTTCAGTACTTTTTTGCACTTAGGTAAATTGTGGCTGTTATATTTAATATTTTATAATGTTACTTTTGACCAATAAATGATTAAAACACTATGTGGTTTCACATCATATAAATGACCATGTAGTGCAACTAAAGTTCTGTAATAGCTAACCCTCCAGAAGTCGTCTTTTGTACCTGGAGTTTCCTGCCATTGAGACAGAAAAGAGAATGATATCGTTGAAGGCTAATTGGTTTTCTCAGTCCAAGTGCAGCATAACAAAAGCATGCTGATTGATTTGCTCTATTTGCAGCCTGATGTTGATAGCCCAGTAAATAGATCCACAGGAACAACAATGCAAGGATATCTGGACAAACGTGGTCAAAAGAAATCAAAGACAACTTCACATGATTCTCAAAGTAAATATCAGAAAACGTATAATCTTCATAGGATCCTTTCATTCATAAGTATAGTGATGCATGGAACATGAAAAATCACACCCTACAGTTAACTATAGTGAGATATTAAAAGCGAGAACATTGCCTTACCTGTTAGGCCTCGACTCGCATTTTTGTTGAATCGGATGCAGACCCATTTTTTTCAATGGGGACGTTAAAAATGCGGACAGCGCAACATGCTCTTCGCATCCATATTTCCACTCCGTCGTCCAGGGTAAAAAAAAAGAACATGTCCTTTTCTTGTCCATTTTGCAGACAAAATAGGCATTTTTAGCATAGGGCAGGAACTGCAGAACAGGATATTATTTTGCAGAACTGCAGTTTACAGAAACCAAAATGGATACGATCGTGCACATGAGGTCCAATACTGTATAATGTATTCCATTACAGGTCTCAGGACTAAAGTTACTGTGCTGATATTAATATATAGATTGTTGTACTTAACATCCCTTTCTATAGCAAAAAAATGTTTTCCTGAATATTTTATTAATATGTTGTGTCCTTAACCCACCAAACAGTCATAAAACATTTTGGAAAAACCCTATAAAAAAGTCACTTTTTTATTGTAGATATGTCTCAACTAATTATAGCTGGCGCACATCTAAGGTAGCTGAAGTGCATTTTAATTACTAATAACTAATTTTAGCCTTAAAGGGATTGTCCGAGTTATATGAAAAATAATAAAGTACTATAAATCTGATGGTCTGCAATATATACATAAGCTAAGCAAGTTTTAGGTAAAAATAAAAAAATACACATATATTTATGTGTTTTACTCATGAATATTTGTGGATGTCAACAAAGACTGCCTTTATCCTGCCCCTTCTCTGCAAAAGGAGTGATTAAAATTGCTGCACTGCCTGCAGTCTGACTGCAGGGATACTAATGTTTTAAGCTGTACAGTACAAAAACATTGCTAATACACACAGGATCTTTCCCCTACCTGTTCTTGTATAATGCTCTGCAGACACTTCCTCACAGCCAGCATAAGAGTACAGAGGAGAGAACTCCTCCGGTCTTTGTCAGCTCTGTGTTTGCAGGGTGGGGAGGGAGGGAAAATCCTGTGCACAGCATTTATCTCTTGGAGGCTTTGCTTACTCAGCTACTGCTGCGCCCTCTGCACTTTGACAGGGTCAGGTGTGATGATGTTTTCATTGCCTGGCCCTGAAAAGGGTGCAGCAGTTGCAGAGAGAGCAGAGCATCTATGTGTAATGGCAACACCCCTGTTGCTCCTAGAAGCTCATTTGCATATATTGAAACATCATTTTTCTCAACTATGTGGGCACATCTGAACATGGGACCAACACAGATGCCTTCAGCTGCCAAGTGCACATGTAACAGGTTAGCCAGGTTTATAGGTACAAATCTGACAGATGCCTATAAAATTTTGACCTTAAATTTTGCAGCCATTAGTTGTAGTTTTTAATAGGGACCATTTAAGGTTACTTTTCTTTTCTTTTACTTTTTTTTTTTTGGTGGGGGGGGGGGATAAAAAAAATACCCTACACCTATTCCAGTGTTTCCCCTGAACCATGCAGGGCTGGGCTATTTGTTTTGTTTTGTGAAACTAA
This sequence comes from Bufotes viridis, assembly GCA_033119425.1. NCBI lineage: Eukaryota > Metazoa > Chordata > Amphibia > Anura > Bufonidae > Bufotes > Bufotes viridis. The sequence goes on from CM065590.1 coordinate 171,765,444, forward strand.
TTGAAAATGATAGTTTATGGTAAAAGTGAGAGAAAGATGGAAACCTTTCTCATCTGTCAGAAATATATTAGATATTCCTCTGTAGTGATAGTCGTTATTTCTGCAGCATGTAATGGGTATCGCTAGCAAAGCTGTCAGCATGTTTTACACAAGATATAGAAACGGACAGTGTAAAATGGTAAATTTATTGATGCTTGTGCGTGGGTTACAAACCTTTGGTGCGACTTATATGACACCTTGATCCAGAACAGATGAGTGATTAGATAGATGAACAAACACACATCTTTACAATTCTTTTCTGAAAAAAAGTATGTGACAGGTATGCTTTCTGATTGATGGGGGAAGGAAGATTGCTAACATGCACAGAAGTCCATGTTACCCTACCCGTGGCTGTTTTGCCACTGCCACTGCCTGGTCCTGTAAATCAAAGCAGAGAGGGAGGGGCTGGACACAAAATCACAGTAAAAAAAGATTAAAAACAAAGATAAAAACATTCTGCGTAAATAAATATCCGGATGTCTATGGCTACATTTATGAAAACAAATAGTAATGCACTAACTCAATAGATGTAAGCATTATATATGGACTAAGCCATCATTCTGATATAATAAAATCTGAGACTCTCAGCCAATATATTTTGATCAAAACACATCTGTGCCCACCTACCCCCGCCATGATGATCTCAGTCAGGCAGGTCCTACTATAAACCTGTCTATGCCATTAAACATCCATATTCAGGAGAGCAGACGCTGCACATATAGTGTCCTGCTTCTAGTCACCTCTGTGTGCATCCAGCAACCAATGAGAGGAGGAGCAAGCACAGCTATATGTACCACCTAATCCGGGCAATATGTTTGATAGGAAGGGCAAAAGTGAACAGTAATGATACTCCCAGGATAAAATAGAAGTGGCAGTGACACAGAAATGAGTGAAGCTTGGGTTTAACAAGAGCAATGTTGACACTGCACCCTCATTTGATCGTTTTAAAAAAAAGTATCATAACTCGTGAACGGCGCCTTGGATCAACTAAAGAAAAATTGCATTTTAATCAGGTGAATTACAGTTATGTGTTTTTACAAACAGTTGGATAGAGAGGTCACCAGTGACAGATTCCCTTTAAAGGATGTTGATGCAAATCAGGAGACCTCTTTAAAGAGTAACTGCTGTTTCATTCCTTTTGCATTTAGCTGAGCTAATCCTGGAGGTCTATCAGTGAACGTCTTGGTGACAAATTACCTTTAACTAATTAACAAAGAAGAAGAAGAATGCTCATCCTGAGTAGCAGGCAGTTGCATCAGACAAGCATACTCATCCTGCTAATTATGCAGGCAGTGCAGGTGTGCTATGCAAACAAGTGATGGCTATTGGATGTAGAAAACAGCCACAGCCGTGTTCAGTGGCAAGACTGGGGAAGGAGACCATTTTGATCACATCACAGGAAATCTCTGTAATGTGACTAAGGCTCATACAGGGACAAACTGGCTATAGACTTTCCCTTTGGCGGCCAGAGAGCTCCTCATTGTTATCAGCCGCGTACATAATTATCTAATGCTCTCAGTATTGATTAATTTAGGAGCGTCAGTTATCTATGCACCTGACTAATGACATTGTGTTATTTGGTTCTGGTGGGGTAGTATTTTATGCTGCACAATACAGTATTGTTGGCCTGCCTATTTCTGGCAACCTACCATATTTCCTGTTGTTAGACTCACTTAAGTATGCCCTGACAAGTGCTTGTATACTTAGTATGCAGGCTGATTTGCTGGCATATATACAGTATTTTTTTTAAGGACAAAATGAATTTTTAAAAATGTATGTATTGTGACAGGACCAGGGGGAAAGTGGTAGAAGGAGTCTATAGTTCACCTGTTCCTGTCTTATACATTCTAAATAGCAGCCAGGGAATTAAAACTGCAAGGAAAACTAGGTTTTCTGTTTGTAAAGGTTTTATCAAAAACCTGGTTAGAAGGGCCTGGCTGCTTGGACAGTTGGTTGGGTCCTTGCTCCAATTGGCCACTCCAAGTATTCGTGGTACTGTAACTGTAGCTAATCACCTGAGAACCTGGGTGTGCTATAAAAGGGCAGACAGCTCACTAGCTGATGGCCTCTGCTCCTGGGAATCTCTGCTGTGAGTAAAAAGCAAACGTGTGTCTTGTTTATGGTGCTGAGTACAAGGATCAGTTTCCTTTAGTTAGGAACTGCTTGATATATAGAGGTAGCGGCCAGACGGTCAGGTATTTCTTTTGTTTTGTACTGTTTTGTTTAGTACTTCTGTCTGCAAAAGCCAATAAAACTGGCTGAGGTCAGTTGCACCATACTTGCTTGGACTGGACTGTGTTTTGTGTGCCAACTGCACCCCTCTATCCCATGAGATGGTAATCCCGTGAGCTAATCCCATTATAGTAAATATATATATATATATATATATATTGGTATTTAGGTATTTAAATGTACCTCCAAGCAGAATTCTCAGTGGACACCAGAAACCGAAAGCGAAATGTATTCGTTCTCTGGCATAAAAAGGTTGCTAATTTTGTCGTAAGTGCCAGTTTGCACCAAAATGTGCACCATTTTTGTCTTTTTACAACACCTTTGTCATTTTCGAAAAGTAGGTGGAAAAGTGGGTGTCGTTAGTTCCATGCCAGAATTATTATTGCACTTTAAAAAAAAATCGCAAAAACAGTTACTAAATCACTCCACTAGTCTAATGCCATAGGAAATGGGAAGAAGCATTTCTAGACAAAAGGGTAAGGTTTAAAACGTTTGGCTAATTTTACAAGCATCATGTTAATTGTGACAAATTGGGCAAACTTTTCACCAAGTCAAAGCAGTGCTTTGAAATATCCCACCATGGATTTCCCAGGGTCCGTCCACCACCAAGAGCTGCTCCCATAAAAGTGAATGGGAGTGCACTGCGCACGCGAGGCACCTGCTCCCATTCATTTCTATGGGGCAGACAGAAATAGCCGAGCCAGTGCTCGACTATTTTTGGCAGCCCCATAGTAATAAATGGAGGGCAGCTGCACATGCACAGTGCGCCCTCCATTCATTTCCGCGCTCTGTTCTCATTGCTGGTGGGATCCGCGCCTATCAGACAATGGGGGCATATCCTAGCAATATGCCACCATTGTCTGAGATGGCAAAACCCCTTTAATATTTGGTAAATATCAATTTGTATCTACTGCATCAAGAACTCTGCAATCCCAAATGCACTTAAAGGGGTTATCCAAGTTATATTTATTCATGACCTATCCTCAGGATAGGTCATCAATATCAGATCGGCGGGGGTCCGACACCCGGCACCCCCGCCGATCAGCTGTTTGAAGAGAAGGCGAGCGCCGTGCCAGCGCTGCCTCCTCGTCATTGTTTACATGCTGGCCGTTGCATCTGCAGCGGTGAGCAGGTGTAATTACACCCAAGACGTTCCATTCATTTCAATGGGACGGCTCTGTAGTATACACTTGTATAGAAACGAGCCGTCCCATTGAAATGAATGGAACGGCTTGGGTGTAATTACACCTGCTCACCGCTGCAGATGCAACGGCCAGCATGTAAACAATGACGAGGAGGCAGCACTGGCACGGCGCTCGCCTTCTCTTCAAAGGATAGGTCATCAATAAATATAACTTGGACAACCCCTTTAAGTGCTCATTTTGTAAAGGGTTTTTCCAGGACCCATCAAGCCCGTGAACCCACATTCATTACACATAACACACCTGTAGGAGAAAGTTTGTAATATGCTTACCGTTCGGAAGTTGCACAAATCAGCTTCCCTTGAACCCAGTCATGTGAAGCTTCTCTCCTTAAAATTCTGCTCCCACCAATTTTATGTCTGTTATCAGGTTTCCAGCCTGGGCTATGGATTTCAAGTTACCTCTGTTGTGGACAGGGCAAGAGCTATTCCTCTCCCTGGTGATTAAAAAAAGGGGATTCATGAGTTTGTGCATACACCAGGGGGAGGGAAGATTCTCGTTCCATCCATAGCAGAAGTAAAGTCCATCCATAGCCCACGTAAAGGATATGAAATTGATGGAAGCTGGATTTTCAGAAGAGGACTGTCACGTGGCTAGGTTCCCAGGATGCTGATCCACACAACTTTGTAACTATAAATATATAACAAACATTCTTCTACAGGTGTTTTCTGTGTATTTAAGGTGCCTTTGTGAAACCTGCTGAGAAACCTTAAAGTGCCACTATTATTGAAACCTAAAAGGTTTCTATGACCAATTAGAAAAGCAGCACCAAGCATCCTTTTCACTGCCACCAAACGTGGTGGTGCAGTCCTGCACTTTCTAGTTTCTATAAAAAGGCTTCAACAAATGAAGAGAGGAGCCCTACCTTTAATGGTGCCTTCTACAGAATGGAAAGTATGCTTTTATTTACAATCCCAATTCCAAAAAAGTTGGGACAGTTTGTAAAATGTTAATAAATGTAATTGAAAACAATGCAATGATTTGTAAATCTAAAAGACCCATATTTTATTCACAATAGATCATAGAACATAGATGTTGAAAGTGAGACATTTTACCATTTCATGAAAAAAATAACTAATTTTGAACTTGATGGCAGTAACACATCTCAAATAAAGGACATGGTCATGTCTACCGTTGTGTAGCATCCCCTATTCTTTTAACAGAAGTATGTAAATGTCTGGGTAATGAGGAGACCAATTGCTGGAGTTTTGGGAGAGGAATGTTGTCCCATTGTTGTCTGATGTAGGCTCTTAGCGGTCCTGGGTCTATTTTGTCAGATTTTTCATTTCATGATGCGCCAAATGTTTTCTAAAACATCTATATACTGTTTAGCATTGAATAGTGCCTTTCCATCTGTGTAAGCTGCCCATGCCATAGGCACCAATGTAACTTCATTCAATTGGAGATGCAGGCTTTTGAACTGGATAGTCCGCCTTCTCTTGAGTCCAAAGGTCTCAGCATCCGTGGTTTCCAAAAAGAATTTCAGATCTTTTGTCTTCTGACCCAGAATAGTTTTCCATTTTACCTTAGTCCATTTTAAATGAGCTGTGGCCCAGAGAAGACAACACAGTTTTTGGATCATCCGGACATATTGGTTCTATGGCACATATGTCTAAGTCTATGGCATATTGAAAATATGTAGGTCTAAAAAAAAAAAAGCAGATCACAAGAAGTGAACTTATGACATCACAGCAGTATGTCTGTAGCATGCAGCTGCACCATATCACAATATAACCTACACTGACTATCTCCCACTAACTATCCGTATTATATATATAAACTAACTAACTAACTAACTAACTAACTAACTAACTAACTATCTAATGTATTGTGACACAGTAAAGCACAGAGCACAGCAATAACACTGCTGTCTCTCAGAACTGGAAAAAAAAAACTGCAGAAAATGGCTGCTGGGGAGATTCTTATATAGTAAGGGGTAGGCAACTTTCCTATGGGTTGCTAGGGAAGTTGCTAAGCTTAGACATTGCAGCCTTCTCATTGGCCCACAAGCAAGAAGCAGGGAGGGATCGTGGGTTCAGAGGAAATAAAATAGAGAATATTCGCGAATACGAATATATAGCACTATCTTCTAAATCTTCACGGATTCTCAAAGTGACAATATTCACGATAAAAATTCACACCCAACACAATTCAGCAGCACCTATTAGGTCAATAGATGCCAGATTATAGGCATTTTGAGATTAGTTTAATCTTCTCCAACACTGAACAGTCTTGATGTGGAAGCTACTAACATGACTAAAGAATAGGTGAACATACTAGAACTGTTGTTTAAGGACTTCTACTGTGTATTTCCAGTAGAGATATAAAGACTTGTTGGAGAACAGTTTTCTAACATAGTCATGATCTCTCCAACTTGAAAGTCGTCAGTGACATGCATGCAGAGATGAATAATGTATGTGTGTATGTATATATAAATGCCATTCATCTCACTTCTGACAGCTCTGCCTGGGATTCCATGCTATAGGTGCCCTATATTCAAGCCTCTCAAAGTAAAGGGTTCATACATCAAGTGTTGAAAGCAAATTGGTCCCAGTCTGATCTTTCCCTTGTTGTTACTCTGTCATTGCTGTCAGTAAAAAGCAAGATGGATGAATGGAAAGAGCGCATGTAGGCTTGAAGACACATTCATAGGCATTTATAGCTTGTGACCTGGTATTCAAAAATGACTGAAGCATTTGCTTACTATTACTGAATATATAAATATGCATTGCGTACTTATTTTCATTTCTTAACATCCCAAATCTGTGTAAGGTGTAATGGGAATCAATGGTCTAATGCTAGTATAGCATCTCTAAACCCTTATCTATCTGCCATGTATATTCATCTATGAATATATTCTTCATGATAGAAATGTATACTTAAAGGGGTTGCGTCACAAAACATATTCTGCATTTTTCAAACCAACACCTAGATCTGAATACTTTTGTAATTACTTGTATTTAAAATTTTTGTATAGCCAGTGAGTTATTAAATAAAATCTATCTGTATAGCACTACCTGCTGTTTTTTTCCCCTTATTTTCGTGTCCATCCCACTGAACTGGTCGAACGCGCTCAGTTTCAAAATTCAATTGCCACCAACACACCCCTAAGATGCCAGGCTGAAGGTAATCTAGCAGAGCAATTGGAGCTGGGATTATGAAGATCTCTGGATCCATGTGAGGCACAGGGCTGGTTCTAGCTTTGTTAGAAAAAGATTGTCATGTACTATATGATGTCTGATATTTTACATCAGTCATGGCATAACCCCTTTAAATGTTTAATACATTTCTAGGACCGTTTTGTAGAATATGTCATGTCGGTGGAGTTGTTCTATTGTATGTGTGTCTTTATACACTAGTTGACTATTTCTTCTCATCTGGCAGTGAGATCGGTTTTAGTCATTCCACCAATCTTGATATGTATATTCTGCAAACTTTATTGAATTATTTTTATTTTCAATCTGGGAAACTCTATTGAAAAATATATGTGATTCTCTTCATAAATTTACTTGGATCTAAATAAATGAAAGTGCTGGAATTGCTGGACCCTCACACAGCGTAACATACTCTGTACTTACTAGAAGGGCCATGAACTGATCAGTGTATTAATCCATCACTATTTTTGATGACATATTTCAGTACGTGTAAGTTGCACTGTATAACCTCATATCTGTCACCTTAGATAACTTTAATACTAGTCAACAACCTAAATATTATACAGTTTTATACACACATGCATGCCGGGGTCTGTATCACTGATGGCCTCTGGCACTTTGCTTTTATTTGCCTTAAGCCATTACTGGTTGATAGAAATATTCTGACCAGAAGGTTATATTCTGTAAATGCCGAGATATCACTTGCTGAAACTAGGAATTGTTGGGTATAATATAGATCTAGCTGAATAAATCATGTAGGATAAGGGACAGTCTAAGAGCAGAGCATTACAGTTCATGTAAGTACAAATTGCTTAGCTACTAAGACACATACAAACATACTAGCATAAACGTATATGCACATACACACTTCATACATACACAATTTAAAAAAAGCATATTATAATATACACCGTTATACAGTACATATACATACACACAAATATTCATTAAACCATAAGCTGATATACACACTTATACACACATCCACACACAAACATATTTTATATACATACAAACTTATACACATTAATACACATACACATTTGTCATAGGCATAAGCTCATACATACATCCACACATAAACATACCTTAAATACATGAACTCATATATACACATGCGTACACACTTAAACACACACAAACGTACCTACAAAACTACAAACATAAACTTATATAGAAACAAACACTGTTATACGCACACATCCACAACTATACATTCAAACATTTTAGCACAAACTCACATACACACTTATACATTTACATACAGATAGGTCCATATATATTTGGACACTGACACAAATTTTGTTTTTATTACCTGTTTACTAAGACACATTCAAGTTTAGTTATATAATGGGCATGGACATAAAGTCCAAACTTTTAGCTTTCATTGAGCGTATCCACATTAAAATTGGATAAAGGGTTTAGGAGTTTTAGCTCCTTCACATGTGGCACCCTGTTTTTAAAGGGACCAAAAGTAATTGAACAATTGACTCAAAGGCTATTTCATGGGCAGGTGTGGGCAATTCCTTCATTATTTCATTCTCAACTAAGCACATAAAAGGCCTGGAGTTGATTTGAGGTGTGGTGCTTGTAGAATGATGGAAAGAAAAAATTATGGTGAAGGCATGGTATAGCTCATGATCCAAAGCATACCACATCATCTGTAAAACACGGCGGAGGCAGTGTCATGGCTTGGGCCTACATGGCTGTCAGTGACACTGGGTCCTTAGTGTTAATTGACGATGTGATACAGGACAGAAGCAGCCGGATAAATTATGGGGTTTTCAGATACATACTGTGTGCTCAAATCCAGCCAAAATGCAGCCAAACTGATTGGTCGGCGTTTCATAATACAGATGGACAATGACACAAAACGTAAAGCCAAAGCAACCCAGGAATTTATTAAAGCAAAGAAGTGGAATATTCCTAAATGGCCAAGTCAGTCACCTGATCTGAACCCAATAGAGCATGCATTTCACTTGTTACAGACTAAACTTTAGACAGAAAGGCCCACAAACAAACAGCAACTGAAAACCGCTGCAGTAAAGGCCTGGCAGAGCATTAAAAAGGAGGAAACACAACGTCTGGTGATGTCCATGAGTTCAATACTTTAGGCAGTCATTGACAACAAAGGGTTTTCAATCAAGTATTAGAAATTAACATTTTATTTACAATTATTTAATATGTCTAATTACTTTTAAGCCCCTGAAATGAAGGGAATGAGTTAAAAAAAATGCTTTAGTTCCTCAAATTTTTATGCAATCATTTTGTTCAACCCATTGAATTAAAGCTGAAAGTCTGAATTCCATCTGCATCTGAATAGTTTTGTTCAAAATCCATTAAAAAAATGTTCTACAATTAGAGACAATTAGAAAAATCTTGTATCTGTCCATATTTATATGGACCTAACTGTACATACACACAAACAATACCTTACAAACATAAGCTCATATACACACTTATGCACACTACGGTGGCCATTCAGGCCACCCTCAAAAGACAGACTTAAAACCCCACCCCCCAACCCCATTAAGCTACTCCTGACCCAGTTAGATCACACTCCCTCCCACTCCACAGTCGACAGCGATTTAAAAAATGAAGGTAAAAGTCAACTTATGTCAGCTGCAGTGGTGGGAGGGTGACTTTCTCCCTGCAGCTCACGCTCAGACAACATAGTGCTGCTGTCTGAGAGTGAGCTGTTCAAAAGAACATCCCTGTGTCCGTCCAGGCCCTGCGCCGGACGGAGGACAGGGAGCCTGAAAGCCGGACTGTCCGGCCTAAAACCGGAACTCTGGCCACCCTAATGCACACACAAACATACCCACAAATCTACAAAAGTATACACCCATACTGCGTATATACATACATATATACACAAACGTATACACACATACATATGTACAGTATGCAAATTTATATACACATGCATATAGGCACATGCAAAACATTTATACTGACACACATATGTGTAAATATAAATGCATACATGCCGACATTGTAAAATGAAAGAATAAAATAAGGAAATCTTGAAATATTACTGAATTTTTTACTTTTTTAATGTCATTTTTCAGACAATGTGCAGGCAATGTGTATAAGTGTTTGTGCATTTGTTAGTTTACATTTGAGGTGAACTGATTTTTCTTTGGTGGCCTTTGAGCAAAGTGGAATGTCCCCGCTAGGAAAGAAGATGGTGGAACAGCTGTTTCTCATTTCCTTAATGTTGTGCAAAAGCAAAACAGATGCAGAGCTAGCGAGTGAAATCCTGAAACACTGGCGTCTTAATAAGTTTAGAACTTCTGAACATGCCATGTCAGTTCCAGCAAGCATTCCTTGTATGATAGAAGCCAAAATAGTTAACATTGATCATCGCATCATAACAGGTTTCTAGATGTACAGAGACAAGTAGACACCATGCCTCACACTAAGTGTAATGCAGTAATGTAATAGTCATGTATTTTAACTTGCTATATCGAATCTTGTATTACTTCTATGCATAGAATTATTTAAATGCATATGTTATCTATATTTGCATTCCTCTTGCTTTTTTCATTATTTTACACATCACACTTATTTACTGTATTGTACCTTTTTGCAGCTTGCAAACAGAGACGTGTGTTAGAAGTTCAAGTGTCAGAGACACATAGAGTGGCAGGTTATAGACTCATGCTTCTTAAAGGGGTTGCGTTATTAAGTGATAGCCTATCAGGATAAACCATTACTAGCTGATCAATGGGCCTCCGACACCTTGCACCCCTGCTGAACAGCTGCAATCAGTGACTTCAATGTTATCAGTACTCCAGTGAGTACAAAGTAGAATAGTTGACTGTGGGGCATCAGACCTCCACCGATCAGCTTTTTCTGGCCTATCATGACTTAATAAAAGGTGGATAATCTCTTTACCATTAGTTCACTGTTGAGTATATATGATGTCATCCCCTTCTTGTTGACCCCATATCAATTAATGAGCTAATGATCAAGTCCCTGAATTTACTTTTTGTCATTGATGACACGGCATAGAGTGTCATTTATAGGATCAGGCTGTCATCCTGACAGCTCAGTGCTGTACTATGAGAGAACTTAAATAATAAATTTCCTGTCCCTAAAACCTCAGAACGTAAACGTGAAAAATTCAGGTGGATGCTACGCAACCACTTGGAGTCAAAAATATTGTCTCAGGGATTTCCTGCACTCAGGGCTTTTAGTTATGCATAGGAGAAATGTCAGGCCTTTTGCTTATAATAGCGAGGTGGTGAGGTGGTAGGTTTTTTTGTAGTGTGTTTAAGGTATGGAAAGAAGCTCTTTATGTACTGAATCAATGGTCTCATTGGTTAGAGGCCACCATGGTGTTGACAATTACCATTTACTATAAATTCCAAGCTATGTTTCAGTTGAAGTCCCTAGTGCCTCATTGTTTGGGTAAAGCTCCTATCTTGCCCAGTTTGTGTGTCATTTCTCTGCTGGCGTTTAAACAACCATTGCCCCATTGCATACCAAATCTCTTGTCCATTACAATCCAGATGGTAAAATCACAATTTGCATTTCTGAAAATTGAGACCTTTTTGCAATTAAGCTAAAATGGGTGAACTTAATCACAAACCGCGAACTGATGTGCCAACTACGACCCACAAATTTGAAAAATTGGTTAGTCGATCTCCAGTAATACCAAGATTGGCACAAATGGCAAATCTTGAAAGTGGCAAATAAAATCCTAAACATAGCAAATCTATGGTATTTGCTCATTTGAAGTTCCCAGTAGTATCTAGTATCTAGTTGTCTGACACAATCATCTTCTGGGATAAGAATCATCACAGCTCATCAGTTGCATATAAGAATTCTTAGTGAAGCATCATTTCAAGGAAATAAACTGCTGAGTGTTACTGCTGAACTGTGAGATTACAGTGGCAGTGCCAACTGTTGTTCACTGTTGGCAAGACAATATTAGGACAATTACAGATTATAGAATTTGATAACTGGAGAAATTTGCGCTAGAAGCCATTGGCTTCATTTGTATACCTGCAACAAGGTTGCATTGTTTTTTCCTAATCTGGTTCACTACACAAAGGTGGCGTCTGAGGCTCTACGGCATCCAGTACATGTGTCGGGCACAACACATTATCCCATAAAGCTGAAGGTTAATGATATCTGTATCTCAACATTTATGGCACCATTCTCCTTTCCCAAGAAGACAGTAAATGTCAAAGTGTTGTTGTAGCTGACTTTAAATGTCAATAATACTGCAATGCACATAAGACTCTGTGCTCAGTTTCTCTGGTAATGAATACGACAATACATTTGAATTCACTTGGTTTGTCATTTGTGATATAAAAGCAACAGGAGTAAAGCTAGTACTTTTCAGATATAGTCAGCTGGATGTGCCAGTGGCGGGAAACATAATATAGCTATTTATCAATCGTTTTTATTGCAATGTATATTCCTTTTTGATAGCTATATTGAATGCTGTCCAATATTACAAAAACATTAGTACTTTCTTTCCAAAAACAGTGCCACGCCTGTCTAGAGGTTATGGGTGGTCTTGCAACTTAGACCCATTAATTTCAATGAAGCAGACACAACCCATGGTATGGGGTTGTTTCTAGAAGAATACAGCCATGTTTTTCTAACCCTGTATAACACTTGAAATGTAGGGGAATAAAAATGCAAAACAGGGAAGGAGTGATACAGAAATGCAAGTGTATTTACTTACAATATAACAAAGAATGTTAAATAATAAGGTATGACTTGAACATGTGGACTAGGTATAATAAAACATAACTTTTACTTCAAATAACTTCTAAAAAGCATATATGGTAGCAGTGAAACAAATAACAGACATTAAAACACATAAACTACCACCCTCTGGGGCCGCAAAGGGTAAGTATAGTATGAGTGGATCTTACCCCATCCTGTAGTCATACGGCCAACAAACAAACAGTGGGTGGTGTCAGTGCCCCAGCTTGAAACACTGGTAATCAACGGTGTCTGTGGTTATGGCAGTATGGATACTCCTATTGTGCCCTGCTATAAAGCCCTCCCTATATAAGGTGATGAGGGGCTATCCAATTTAACCTGCCTAACAGATACAGAGCACCCGCCCCGACAGGGGCGACCCATACAGAACCTGTCCCTGTATTGGGGCCTATTCCCTATAAAGCCCTTACTATACAGCCCTACATGCCATGTTTCATTCCACACCATCGGAACTCATCAGGGGTTTACTTCAAGGTAGCGATTGCTTCTATTAAAGAGAGTGTGGGAGGTCAGTGGCACTCATCCCACTGTGTGTGGAGAAGTGTCTCCAAAACACCTTCTCGTCTCAACGCTGGGTCCGAATAGTACGAGGAGTTAATTTTTGAGGTGTGACTTTATATATCTGCACAAATATACTGAAGTGCATAGAGGTGTACTTTTTGGTGAAAAAAATTACTTGAACATGTAAAAAAGAATTTTCAGAACCAAAATCTAGTCAGTAGTATCTTAGAAGCCAATAGACATAGCAACTTAAATGTGAGGAGGTAAAAGATATAGTCTATAGCTTACCACCTTTATGGACATTACCGTCAGGGAATGCTTGTCGAGTCACCAGCACAGCTTCTGGCTTAAAGTTTCAGGCTCCTTTTCCATGCTCTCCTTTGAATGACGCATACTGTATTCTCAAAATCAAATATTATTAAAAATAAATATATATATGCGACTCATTTTTTGGAGGATAAGGACTTCCTCCTTCCTTTACTGATGACGTCACCACACCCGGCAAGCACGGTGACATGGTGACATGCATTACCGCTTGAGAGATTTAGCACGGTTTCTTCAGTCAAAACAGGCTTGACGGCCTCTCCGTGAGAAAACAGATAAGGTGAGTATATATCCTTTTTTCTGCCGTTTCAGGAAAAATTGATTCATTACCACAAAGCGCAAATAAATCCAGCTTTGTGACGAATCACATTTTTCCTGAAATTCGGATCGAAGTTAATTCTTTTGACCCTGATTTGCTCATCTCTAATTATAACAATAAGGCCTCATGCATAGGGCTCCCATTCTAATTATATTGGAATCAGACAGAAAAAGAATTGTTGCGTACTCTATTGGTTTCCATATGTATGGTTACAAAGTCAGAAAAAGAGGGTACCATATAGTCAGAGGTTTCTTTTTTGAAGCATCACTGTAATATAGCTACAGATTACAGGACCAACTGGTCCCTTTGTCCGGCCAAATACTGTACACCAAGTTAGTTTATTTGTCCTGAAGTGTGCAGATCTACTGTTATATTCAATAAACTTTGAATATACACTACAAGTACTTGAAGCCATCTGGTGGTCACCTGGAACTCCAGTGCAGACTGAATAGAGCCTGGTCAGCCCATGAGGACTAAGAGCAGCAATCATCAATCATATGATCTGATGTTCTCAAAGATGTTATGCTCTTAGCAAAAAACCACAAAGTGAGCTACCAGCTACATGGGGAGACAACCCCTACTGTTTCCTTAGATCTCTTATATACCATATATATTCTGATCACCCTATCAAGCCCTGTGTTTTTGTTTCTTTTTTCAGACAATGTGCATTCATACAGGATGTATGGAGGTAGTAGTAACCCCTAGAAGCCTTGCTTGTAGGAGAAAATAGCTCTGTTTATAGAGCAGTACATACAGAGCCTGTGCAGTAGCACAAAGAAGCCATGTCATGTGTATTGTAGTTAGAGGAAGATAGCTACAGGGAAATCAATCAAAGTCATGTCTGAGATGCACATTGTACAATGCATGTTTGAAAATAGGATTGGTGAGTAAAAATTTCCAGTATAATCACTTTTTCTGGTTTACATATCAGGTCAACTTTTTATTTCCAGTTTCCATTTTCATTCATATAATGGTGCAGTGTGAAAATACAGATTGTACTGAGTACAAACTGCTTTAATTGGGAATACTTTAGAGTATATTTTTAAATCCATCAATTTTAGATACAATAAATGAGATTCATTAAATCTAGTGAAAAGGAAGAGTAAAGCAATGACCGATAGCATCCAATTATATGGTAGCTTTTGTTTTTTATATGCCTTTGGAAACATAAAACTAGTGTTGATCGAGCACCAAAGTGCTCGGGACGAAGACATCGGGATGCTCGGCTGCTCTACAGAGCACCCGAGCACAATACAAGTTAAGGGGAGAACCAGAGCATTAAACCAGGCCCCCACTGCTCTGAAGAGGGGAGGGTTTCTGGCTCACAGGAAAAGGACAGAAATTGATGGAAACACCACTAAAATGGTTCAGGAACAGCATGTGGACCATGTCTGGATGCATCTTGGACTCCCAGGTCGTATACAAGGAGATATATATCTTATACCAGTTGTACATATATAATTATATACTGCAGACACCCAGGTTATACTAGCATGGTCCATATTACTATATACAAGAAGATGTCTAACTTATACCAGCCGTAAATATATAATTATATACAGGACATAGCCAGTTTATACCAGCATGGTCCATATAAACTATATACAAGAAGATGTCTAACTTATACCAGCCGTAAACATATAATTATATACAGGAGATCGCCAGGTTATACCAGCATGGTCCATAAAAATAGATATTATGTAAAAAGGCTGAGATGTACCTTTTCTTCAGAATGTTATTCAGATACAAAGAATGTGTTTCACCTCATGCTTTGCTACTTGGACAGACAGTTGACTACCTGAGATATCTCGTATGGGAGGAGACTCAAGCATCGGGCTCAAGCACACTGGGTGTTCGGCCGAACAGGTGTTCAGCCAAGCATGCAAGCTCAACACTAATAGAAACTGTAACCTGATTGGATGTTATGAACAACTGCTCCACTTTGCCCTTTGACTAGTTTTGATAAATCTCCCTTAGAATTATTTGGAAATATACAAAAACAGTTGTGTGTGATTCAAATGTGCAAAAACAAGATATAAAAAAAATTATGGATAGGTTTTGTCATCTCTGAAATAATATGCAAATATATAAAATAATTAAGAAATACCCTGTCTGCCGTGAAATTCCCAGTTTAGCCCCAGGTGAACTATTGTCAGACATATTTCTAATGCTCAGTGAAGCACTACTTGCCATGGTTATATTTCTTTAATGGAAATGACAATTTCTTGAAACACAGAAGCCTATCAGATTGCATTCAGAGCCATCATGAGCAGAGCTTTTATAGTCAGAGCCCCTTGGGCAGTAGCGCTTTGGGTAAAGAAAACGTAACTCCCTATTTAATAGAACTACTCCATGCTTTTCGGTGTATGTGTATGTGTTGTGGATGAAGTCTGGAATTTGCATAATTCTGTATGATTATGAACATTACAATATCTGGTTATTCACGCTCCTGTGGCTAATGTTTGACTTTAGCTGAGCAATCCTAAATTAGCGGAGAATGTAAAGATTATTATATTTCAAAAACATGAAAAATGGGACATATTATACAGCACTTAACAACATTATGTACTAGAACCAAACCCCTTTACACCCAAGGCTTGAATTACTGTATAAACAGGAATAATATTTCTGAAGAATAATTCCATGGATATTAAGAGAATAGCTCACAATATAAGAAAGTAGGACACTAACAGGTTTATCCAAGAACCTTGTATGCCAATTTTTTTTTTCAAAAGGGCACTATATATATATATATATATATATATATATAACAATCGCAGCACAGCAGGCCAAATATAAATATGAATGTGTAGGCCAATTGTCATTATGGGGTATTGCGTGCAGAATGATGACAACCAGTAGGAAACTGGACAACACTTGGGATTAGGGTGCTTTCAAACTTGCATTGTTGGATAAGCAGCAGGCAGTTCCGTTGCCTGAACTGCCTGCCTGATCAGGAAAACTGTATGCAAACGCATGTCATTTGCAGACTTATCAGGATCCTAATCAGTCTGACAAATGCATTGAAATATCTGATCCTTCTTTCAGGTGTCATCTGGAAAAACGGATCAGGTATTTATTTTTTTCCCATTTTTAAAGGTCTGCGCATGCGCAGACTGGAAAACTGGATTTGTTTTTCCGGAACACTTGGTGCTGGATCTGGCATTAATGCCTTTCAATGCAAAATAATGCCGGATCTGGCATTCAGGCAAGTGTTCCGGAATTTTGGATGGAGAGAAAACTGCAGCATGCAAAAAATGTACATTGACTGAACTGAAGACATCTTGATGCGTACTGAACATATTTCTCTCCATTCAGAATGCATTAGGATAAAACTGATCAGTTTTTTCCCAGTATTAAGCCCCTAGGACGGAACTCAATACCGGAAAAGTTTAATGCAAGTGTGAGAGTACCCTTAGCTTGCAATTACGAACTATAAATTACTTACCTGACAGATCCCATGCCCCCCCTCGAGTTCTTCTCGCCAAACTCTGTTTACCTTGCTGCAACGGTGATATGGCGAATAACACGTGACAGCTGCAGCCAATCACTGCCAATCACTGGCTTCTTTGGGTGCACTGCTGAGGCCAATGATTGGCTGCAGCATTGACGTATTTTTGATGTAATGCCACCACTGCACCCAGGTAAACAGAGCTTCGGACTGGGATCTGGCAAATCTTTATTGCAGGCTGATCTTGAGGTTTCTCTGGCTTCCTCCTGAAAGTAATTGTATATATTAAGTATTTCATATGTAAAGTATTTCATATGTAAAGTCCATTCATGTAATCTTCAAGCAGTGGCTCTGCTTTAAACTAACGCAATCCTCTGTAGTAGTACTCACTATCAAAGCGGTAGGACGGCCGGCAGTGTAACGTCACTCACTCATTCATGCTCCTGCTTCTTTAATGAAGTGGAAGGAGTGTGAATGAGTGAGTAAGGTTACGCTGGCAGCCTGCCTGCCGCTACTTTAAAGCAGAGCCCCCGCTTGAAGATTGCATGAATGGACTTTACATATTAAAACTGCTGTGAGCGGGGCCCGATGTAGTCACTGTACTACACTACACCGGGCCCCGCTAACAGCAGTCTTTATATGTAAAATCTTTCAATGTAATGCTCCAGCAATGGCTCTGGAGGACACTGTTATGGGGGATGTGTGGAAGATACACTGCTATGGGGGATGTGTGGATGATACACTGCTATGGGGGATGTGTGGTTGACACATATATAGCATCTTATGTAATGTGGGTCACTATTCACACATGGACAATATACTGTGACACATATGATACTGTGACCAGCAATCTTATGCTATATATGTGTCAACCACACATCCCCCATAGCAGTGTATCATCCCCACATCCCCCATAGCAGTGTATGATCCACACATCCCCATAACAGTGCGTTATCCACAGATCCCCCGTAACAGTGTCCTCTACAGATCTCCACATAACTGTATATCATCTACAGATCCCCCTTAACAGTGTCATCCACAGATCCTCCATAACAGTGAGTCATCCACAGATCCCCCCATAACAGTGTCAACCACAGACCACCATTAGTTCAAAACCCACCAAAAGCACACCTTTTGGTTCAAAATAATTTTTTTCTTATTTTCCTCCTCAAAAATCTAGGTGCGTCTTATCATCAGATGTGTCTTATAAAGCAAAAAATACGGTATATATATAATATATATATATCAGTAATATTTGAAATGACCACCTAAATTGCATTTAAAAAGGTATTTAGGAGAGATTTTTGTAACACTGAAACTGGTAAGGAAATCTGGTGTGCAGCTTCTTGAATCTTACATAGGGCTTTATACAGTATGCCTAAAGCAGTAATATTCCATGTTTAAAATATGCCCCTGTGTATAAGCTGGCAGGGTCTATATTACTTCTCTGTCACTTCTTATTGTCTACTGTCATTTTGAAACCAGCAAGAGGTCACTGTATCCTAAAGGTTTATGGCAGTAACAAAAGGACTGTGTGTGCATTGATATTAATGGCCTGCGCTGGCCTCATTCTTCTGATTCTGCAGGAAGTACCCTAGTGTCTTCTTACTATATTGTTTGCCAACAATATTATTCTTCACACTTTAGTGTTAAAACACCTTTGTAATAAAGAAATATCTGATCCCTTATACAGGCACTGAAATCACAAACCTGTCACTGCCTAGACATAAGATTAAGGAAGCAATATTGTGTAAGTTGAGATAAAATGGCTCTCCTCTAGAGCTAAAAGTCAACTGAGAAATAGAAGCAGTAATTTTTGTAAATACCCATGGACTCCTAAAAAATTGTAGGATTGTTAACCATGTAATCGACGTATTACATTTCTGATATGTTGGTGTTAGGGATTTGTCTCAATAGCAAAGGAAACAATGGAAATATAATATCTATTGTAAGATGTGACCTCAGCTGTCTGGTAGAAAGTTGGAGATCACAAATCATAAATTAAAAATGTATCTACCTCCTTTCCATAGCTGAATCTGGTGTACAAAACCCGTAGTGCAGTGCAGGGAGCCTGGACACCTCCCTTGTGCTGTATTACAGGCTCTTTTCACCTATTCTTGTAGCATTGCTTCTAAGATAGAATGCCATTATTTTCTTCTATTGATTTAATATGGATCTAGCAGAAAAGGACAGAAAGGGACCTTCGGTAGGATTTTATTTCTTTTATTATTTTGAAGGCGATGGACACCTTTGGGGGAATTTTTAACATTTTATTGCATTCTACTTATCTTGAACTAAAATTATTTTTCCAATTGTTCTTTTTTAAACATTTTCAAGTTTGTCGTCTGCAGCTTTTATTTTCACTGCATCTGTATCCTGTTGCTTTTCCTTCTCACTAAATTCCGTCAGAGAACTACTCTGATGCCTTGATGTGTAGCCCTGAGCTCTAATTTCCTAGCAGCTCATAAACACTCATTTAAGCTGAATTCTTTTCAAACGGATTTTAGCTTAATTTGGTTTTAATGAGCTGTCATGAGTGAAGAGATAAGACCTACATTTCCAGTCATCAGAGCAGCTGTCTGATGGAATTCAGTGAGGGGAATAGTCTGCAAATTCATTGAAAGTGAAGACTGCCGAATACAATCTTTAAATTTTTTTAATGAAGACCAATTTTAATAATGATTTTTGCCCAAGATAATTAAAATGCAATAATAATAAAAATAATAAACAATTGCCCCCAAAGATATCCAGGAATGCCAGGTTTCCTCAGTAAAGTTAGTTTGCTGGTGCTTTTGGTGTGTTTATTTCTGGGTGTAGATCTTTAAAGAAATAGTGTGAAGAGTAGAGTGGGCCTGGTATTTCCATTTCTTCTTAGTAAGTTTGTGTCTAAACTAGAAGAGAACAGTGTTTTACCAGGTCACCTCTTCCCAGTCCAAATTGGCCAAATTGGCAACATCAGAACTGAAGAATTATATCCATCAATTGTATTCTCTGCCTAAAACAATAAGCTCTACTGTTTGAACTTTAAAACCATTATATCCATTAACACAGGAATATTGTGAATTCAGAACTCTTATGTGTTTCAAAGCGAGCACATGATGCTTCTTACTCTTGGCTATGATTAAGGACCACGTGCGTGGTGTAAAATGTATAAGTATCCTGAACAATGTATCCATACTGATGGATAGTAAAGATTACTTAATGATGCGTATGGTATGAAGAGGATAGGAGTGCTGGATACATTTCTTCAGCTCTGCAACAGTCCCTGAGAAAAGTCTTGTCGCTTCTCAATTTTGTAGAAACTCCTGCTATTAACCTGACTTTTAATTAATCAATTGGTGTTAGAAATAGCTCATATGAAAAGCTAAAGCCCTCCCAAATGATGTTTAATGCACTGAAATAAATTAGTTTCACTGAAAAAAGATTTATCATTTAATCAAGACAGAAAGGTCAAATTTTGGCAAGACAAAAGTTTTTTTGCCTATACAGAAATTGAACAACTTTACTGCAAATCCAAAAATATGTCAGCAAATTAAGTAGTGGTGCTGTGAGATCCAAATTTAATATCTTGCATGACTTCCATGATCTTGAAGGACAGCATCCATGCGGTTTGGCAAGGATTCATACAATTTATTGATGAAGTCATCAGGAATAGCAAAGAAAACCGTCTTGCATGCCTCCCAGAGTTCATCAATATTCTTTGGTTTCATCTTCCATGCTTCCTCTTTCATCCTACCCCCCATATGCTCAATGATGTTCATGTCTGGTGACTGGGCTGGTCAATTCTGGAGCATCTTGATCTTCTTCGCCTTAAGGAACTTTGATGTGGAGATGGAAGTATGCGATGGAGCACCATCCTGCTGCAGAATTGGGCCTTTTTTATGGTTAAGAATATAAGAGGTAGCTAAGATTTCTTGGTATTTTAGACTATTGATGTTGCCTTCCACCCTGCAGATCCCTCGCACACATACTGGATATAACCCCACACCATAATTTTGCCTCCACCAAACTTCACTGTTTTCTGGGTAAATCTCGGCTACATGCGGGTTCCAGTAGGTCTCCTGCAATATTTGCGGTGACTGTGGTGTAATTCAACAGAAGATTCATCTGAAAAATCCACCTTCTGACACTTTTCCAGCGTCCATCCTTTTAGCAGGCTGTGGGCCTTGGCAAATGCCACACGGTTTTTCAGTTGTCTTTTGTTTAGTGCTGGCTTATGGGCACTCATTCGACCATGGAGGCCATTTCAAGACAGAATCTGACAAACTGTTCTGGTTGACACAGGGACTTCAGGTGACCAGGTCTCGTGGAGCTCTGCTGCAGTGGAAAATAGGCTGGCCTTGGATTTTCGAGCCACCAAACGGTCCTCTCGAGCAGTTGTCTTGCGGGGTCTGCCTGACCTGGGCTTGTCCAAAACATCTCCAGTCTCTTCATATCTTTTTTTTATCCTCTAAACTTGACTCTGAGACACATTGAAGGTGTCTGCCACATCAGCAGTGGATCTGGCATTCAGCCTCTTGACAATCAACACTTTAGTCTCAGGGTGAATCTTAGGCATGTTTGCAGAGGTCTAGTTGCAGTTGATGTGAAGGTCTAGTGTACTGAGGTTCTTTTTATACACACCTGAGACCTAATTGATCCATTCTTAGTCAGAGGTGAAGCTCATATGACAAGGCGACAACACTTATGTCTTGGCAAAGCTGTGAATATTAGAATACTTTTTGTCAGTTTCGTTTTGCACTGAAACATTATTACAAAAGCTGTTGCAATTAAAATGACCCATTTCTTGTAACAAAATCTTGATTAGAAATATATTTTAGCGGCACTTCAGGTCAATTTGTACACAAGCGACAAGACTTTTGTCAGGAACTGTATATAGAATCTAAATTAGAGACTAGTGCAGAGTCAGGAATGCCAAACAGAACTGGTATGGAAAGTCTGACCAATCGAAGACTGCACTATTAGGCTGGGGCTACACACGACGTAAATGACATCTAATGATTGTCAATGGAGTCCCATGACTGTGATGCGATAATTGCAAAAAACACTGTAGAACTTCTGGACATAGGTCACAAGTCACACATAGCTTTTCTACCAAAGACTACAATGCATTTCGTCACACGTCGCAGTGTAGCCCCAGCATGACACTTATGTGTAGGTGAGGGGAAATGATTTCTTATGTTTAGTAAAAGCTCACATGCAAAGGTGTTTATTATGTTATTCGCTGTATATATACTATATAAATATATAGCCCTTGGTGAAATAAAGACAGAACACTGAAGGTGGTGCCGTGGATTTTGTTTTTATTTTTTGTTTTTCTTTTATATATATATATATATATATATATATATATATAAAATATATATATATAATATATATAAAATATATATATATATATATATATATATATATATATATATATATATATACATATATAAATATATATATATATATATATATATATATATATATATATATATATATATATATATATATATATATATATATATATATATATATATATATATATATATATATATATATAGTGATAAAAGTAGAGCAGCACTCAAAAATTGATAAAAGCAAAAGTGTTTCTTTATTCACCCAGAAGGCATGGCAACGTTTCAGCTCCTATATCGGAGCCTTTCTCGAGAAGGCTCCGATATAGGAGCTGAAATGTTGCCATGCCTTCTGGGTGAATAAAGAAACACTTTTGCTTTTTATCAATTTTTGGAGTGCTGCTCTACTTTTATCACTACATTATTTTTGGATTGGTTTATCCTCTCAAGAGCCTTGCACCCGGTCATTTGCAGGTGGTGCTTCCTCATTTTTGCATATATATATATATATATATATATATATATATATATATATATATCAGTATAAAACACACACATGCTCCATTCCCTGCTTCAAAACATTGCCTCTACAAATCTATAAATATGTCTATAAATTTTGAGTTATACTTTTACAACCCTGGAAGATTGTTCATTCTCAAACATTTGGCGAAGTGGGATTAGTGCTACAATGTAACATTTGCAGGTGCACATTCGCCCTCATTACACTGCACAGTAATCGTCAATTTTGCTAAACTTATTAACTTCAGTCACCATAAAGTCAAGAGTGTGAAATGCTGACATTTCAGCTCTGAATTTTACAACTTTTACTCCCCTAAATCTGGTCATTAAACTTGTGAGTAATAACATTTTATAGTCGCATAGTATCTTTTTTATTTGTATTTGAAAGGGGCGGAATATAAACTTGTTTAGGCAATATTTCTTTTTATTCTACAGTATGAGACACAGCACATAACTTATGTAATTCATAGCATTAAACATAAAAAATGTTCACTTTATGCTGGGTTATAACAATAGTAGAAACTTCACATTCCATAAGAAGCCACTAACTGTACTTTTAAATCACTTTTCAATTACTACAGAATCATATGAAAAGCTGGGTTAAATGTCACAGCAGTTTTTCATCATCACACACTGATTTTATATGATCCCTGTAAGGCTTCATATACATTGCATGGTAATAATCTGCTTTTTCTTACTATTACCAAGTGAAACTGCATAGCAATTTTAATGCCTCAATTTTGGCCATTAAAATCTATGACAAATTGCTGACATAGAACATGCTGCAATTTGGACTGAAATAAAAGGGTTAGTGGTTAACATACTGATACTGACCTGACTACATAGAAATCTGAATGTTTCAATGACTCTGGGCCTGTTTACACTCTCCAGTGATCAGTAAGAGAAAGGATCATTCATCCTTGATTTTCATTGTTCATGCCAATGTAAACCATGCCACGATTTGTGTACATAATTGTGGATGGTAATACCATTTACACAAAACTTTTCTGTATAGGGTCAATGCCACGGTCAGGTTTCCTGATGCAGTTTTGGAAGCCAAAATCCGGAATGGATCATAAAAGGAGAAAATATATAAAGAACAGATAAGACTTCTCCTCTTTTTTGAATTCACTCCTGGTTTTGGCTTCAAAAACTGCATCTGTAAACCTGACTGCATGGACATACCCTAAAATCACAGCTTTTGCAGAAATCCATTCTAGGCAACAACAGTCTAAAATGGCCAGCTATCCTCTTTTATGAGCATCTCAGTTACAGGTAAAACTGCATGGTAAGTACAGATAGCATATAGTTTACTCATATCCTTTAAGTAAATACGATTTAAGTAAATACGATGAATAAGTGGCTTGGTAGGAGTTTCCTGTTAACATTCTCATACACGTTGGTGCTAGCAATACCCCTTCTTTTGTGGGACAGAATATGAAAGAAATCCAGAAGCAGAGATCCATAAGATAGCTATATTCCCAAGCTGCAATACTACACTGTACCTATTTAAAGAACTTTGTGAAGAGCTACGTTTTTCTCTTCTGTATGATTTGAGGGCTGATCTGGAATGACATTATACTGAGGACTGTTACAAATGATGTGTCAGTGCCCCCTCCGGTCAGCACGCAAGACATTCATGCAGAGCCAGAATTCTCACTTTTCCGGAGATGGTCTGCAGGCGCCCTCATTATTTGTGACATTTGTGCACAGTAAGGGGCTGCCTGAAATCAGGAGCCAAGTATTTGGCTGTATGAAGTGTACTTTGGAAAATGAATGCAAACTTAAAATTGTTACAAATAATATTGAGATAATAGCATAATCGCTCGACACAGGCCAACTCTTTATTGTCCAATGCTTAATGGTACAACAGGAAACACGGCTATCTGCATTAATGAGAGATAAGTAGGAGCTGTATAATAGCTACAGTATGCAGTTGCCAGCAAAACAAGATTGAAAAGGGCTGCCTGTTGACATTCCTGTATGGTATACATCAAGCTTATTAAAATGTGCCATCTAAAAATAAAAAGAATGTAAAACATTTTTTACAAAATACACACCAAACTGCCCCTGTGCTTATTTGTTAAAATGAACATATTATGTGCAACTTAGTAGCAATCCTAGGGTTACATTATTACACTTTTCATGTTACTTTTTTATAAACACTTCATTGTTGTAGGTCCAGAGCAATTTGTTCACTGATGGCAAGTATTAGGTTTTCTGCCCTGGCCCTTTATCCAAATTCCCTAGCCAAGAATAGAATGGCTTGTTGGTGCTTTTCTAGTACCAAGCTTTGGGGGAACTGGACTACTAGATACCTACCTATCTGTGTACCCTATGTTAGTGAGAAGCTAACACTATGAGTGACACACTGTATGAGATTAGCAAATCCAGTTGATACGCTTGAATTATAGGCGTTATCTCACAAAGACCAACTTAATCTATATTCCCTATTAGGACATATAACTGTCATAGAGAGGGATCTTCCTCTTGAGACTTTCTATGAGTCAAATCAGAGAGCCACTTGAATTAAATTCAGATGAATCACTGCCATGTAATGCTACATTTTGCTACAGGGGCTTCCCCCAGCAAAACCATGTGTAACCATTCACCTTAGTCATATTCGTATGTGAGAAAGAGATTATTTTATTTATAAGTTTCAAGAGTTTTTAAATTAGATATGTTAGGTAGGTTTGTTGAAATTCAAAGACCACTTTGAATAAAAGTATAGCGGAAAGGATGGTATATGGGAAAAATACATTCTATTAATTGTAAATGTAGTCACTGATGACTTTTTCACTAGATAGATAGATAGATAGATAGATAGAAAAAAATGTAGTAGATCGCACAGCGGGCTCACATGCAGACAGTATGCAGGAGTGCTAGTGGCTGTGAGGACATTCCCCTATGTCCGCAAACATATAAAGAGAAAAATTCCGCAGCACTTCCCTGAGTAGTGAAAAAAAGGTTTTTCTCTTTAGATAGATAGATAGATAGATAGAAAACTTCAATATAGATGAGGAGAAGATGTTATCTGAAAGATGATGCTTATGATAATAGCAGAAGTAGAATTTTGATAATTAGGTTGATAATATGTTATTAAAAATGATCAAAGTGTCCCATGAAAAGCTGGCATAACAAGTCTAACTTTACATTTTTATTAAACCATATCTAACCACGCATTATAGCTATTGTGTATGGGTATTTATCATTTAATGAACTGGAGAGTCTTTATTATGGATTCCTTATTTCTTTTTTTTATTTTTGGTTTATTTCCCCATACAAGTAGCTGTTCTGTGAAATCCCCTGATATAAGATGGCTTCTTGTTGTACAGAAGAGTTCCAGGATTAAACATTCGTCTCCGTTTCTTGAAGCAATTTTTTTAAATAAATAAAATAAACATTGCCATTAGCATAGATTAATTGACCAGGGATTTCTAATGAGTTCTGCATTTGAGAAGGCATATACCAATAATGCATTCCTCTGACTTTCTGCTAATTAAATCATATCTGATTGGTAGAATTTCAGTGGGTGTCTCTGCTGTGCCAAGCTCCCTCTTCTCTTTGAAAGATCTGATGAGAGCGGTTTTGTTTTCATGGCTAATAGCTCCCCTGCTGCACTATCGGCATCTGTCTCGGTTTGCAAGAGTTTTATACACTTAACCCAGTACAGTGGATGCATTGCCTCTGAGAATTACCATTAAGAACTCTTGCATATTTATAAAATACAGCAAAAGACGTTTTTTTTTCTACATCTTGATGCCGGTGGAAAAAGTCACTTGTGTGCAGCTTTCTGTTTTACCAGTCTTATAGCTTGCAGTAGCTATACCAAATAAAATCCTTGGATTTTCTCTCATTTCTTCAAATTGCCCTGTAAAAGCTGCCTATATCATGGCCACATTATGGCATCCATATTATGGCTGCAATTACCAGACTTCCCAACGTTCTCTCTGCACTAAACTAGGGCTACTTTTACACTTGCATTGTTAATTCCGGCATTGAGATCCAGCAGAGGATCTCAATATCGCAATTAAACTGATCCATTTTGATTTTACACATCAGGATGCATCCATTCTGTTACAATGCGGTTGTGTGAAATCAAAACGGAAAAAAGCGGATCTGTCATTACATACATTGAAAGTCAATGGGTGACAGATCTGTTTTTTTAGGCTCCTTAAAAACCAGATCCGTCAACATTGACTTACATTGTTTTCAGTGCTGCATCTGTTTTTTGCTGTTTTTATGACCAGTAACAAAACCGCAGCTGGCAGTGTTTTTTTGTCTGGTTACAAAACGCAATGCTGCCGAAATAGAAGACATCCTGATGCATCCTGAATGGATCTCTTTCTATTCAGAATGCATGGAGACAAAACGGAACAATTTTTTCCGGTATTTAGATCCTGTGCCTGATCTCAATACTGGAAAACAATGCAACTGTGAAAGTAGCCTCAAGTAGCCATGGGCAATTTCTCAAACAGGGTTCCCAGGAGTCTTGGGTATTCTTGAGCACTGATCAGGGGTTTTCTAGAACACAGCATCAAGACCAGTCACCTTTATAGCAGAAAACTGACTTTAATCTGCTCAAAGATGCAGGAAACATATCTGAACCAAATTATCTGGATGAGAATTATAAAAGGTTTACCCCATAAGCCAAACTTTCTTGAGGCAGGAATAGTATTGGTTCCCTAAGAGTGAAACATTTGTCAAGGGTTGCTCTGTGGAAAATGTGGGAATCACATATGGTAATAGGGACGCTAAAATGTGGTGGCAATAACATCCAGATAAATAGTGATTATCTATACTAGACTGGTGTAATGATGAGGATGAAATGAAATGTTAAAAAATTTGCAGTTTACAAATAATTACCAACATTAAATCTATATATAAAAAAATGACTTGAGCTTTTTACGAATGTAATAATTGAATTCACATTAGACATAAAATGTGATTTCTGCTTGGTTGCTAAGATAAAGAGAAAATTATGCAACATATTCATAGCTGTTAAGCAGCTCTTATGGCCCACGGTGCATCCTTGTGTAACCAATATTGAATAACATATGTGACTACTGATCAGGACAAATCGTTTATTTTGTAGACATAGGTATGGATATAGGCAATGTTATTTTGACAGGCAGTCAGTGACCAGGAAGTCCACTTTTAAGCTAGGCACAATGCATTTTAGGGCTAGATTAGCTGAATGAAATGAAACCTTTCAATTAGCGATCTGTTGCTAAATTCTGGAGAAAATATACTTTTAATCTATGTCCAGATGAGCAATTAAGTTCACTGGGGGTGGACTCTACTTTTTCTTCACTCACTCTATTTGATGGTCAGGACCAGGTTCCTGTATAGTCATCATGCCTGGCCTGTCACTCAAGAAAGGGGGGGGGGGCTAGCAGAGGAAACAGGAGTGGCAGGGGTGAACAGAATGGCTTGGTACCACCCTCAGTGCACTTAACTTTTCATTTGATTATGGATTAAAAGTACGTTTTCTCCAGAATAAAGCAATGAATTGCTAATTGAAAGTATTATTGTATTATTGCATTTATCTGAGATGGCCCTACAAGGCATTATACCTGGTTTAACAGTGAATTGCCTGATGAAAAAAATCACATTACATGAATGTAATAAATTGTATTAAAGTGACCATTCTGACGCGTACCAGTGACAACATTGGCTACACTGGCTATCATGAAATAACCCAACAGACTTGTGCAAGTCACCTGAATACACCTGATGGAACACCAAATGGTCCCAGTGGAACTCCTGCACACATCTCTACCATGGACATGAAGTCCACAGCTACCAAACTGTAAAAAGGTTTTACTTACAGCATGTTATAAGGGAACTCCATTTTACCTTGTTATGATGACAAATTATTTGCTGCAAAAATAGTTATTTTTTAGTCTTAGTTGGCCATTTTGTCTAACTGCAAAAGGGCCTCATTCATCTGTAGTTAGCTTCTAACTTCTGAACCTTCTGTAGACTGGTTCACAGTGAAGTTTATGCTGCTTGGGGAATTTTAGAAGAGTTGATAAAATGTTTTTTTTTTCTTTCCTGTTTATAGCTGTACAAGAAAAGAGAGATGTGAGCGATCTCATGAGGCCAGAAGATTTGCATCGGAGATGAAGCAGTGTGTCAGACTCACTGTCCATCCAAACAATATTTCTGTCTCCCAGTACAATGTCCTGGTAAGTATCCGCTTTCGTCATGAAAATTGAATTTGTTTGCAATGGTCATACATCAATCACCATTTTACAACCTAAGGTGTAATATTTGATCTAACATCCAAGCCACCTGCTGAGTTACCCAGGCGCACGAGCAGTCAAGCAGACTAGGAACCTCAAGACACAG
Organism: Bufotes viridis; assembly: GCA_033119425.1. NCBI lineage: Eukaryota > Metazoa > Chordata > Amphibia > Anura > Bufonidae > Bufotes > Bufotes viridis. Next base: position 171,794,627 of record CM065590.1, read on the forward strand.
GAAAATATGTTTGAGCTGATTGCCTCATGTTTTATTTACAGTCTGAAACTAGACTAAATGTGACTATTCTCAAGTTATCCATATGCACTACTATGTGTTGGGTGGTCGTCCTATCAAATTTATGTGTAGGCACAATGAATAATAATTAAATCGTAAAAATAATGCAGTCCTATAGAATTGTAATTGATAGCTAACCATTCTATTTCTGTTATTTCAATTTCCATAAATTAGTATATACGCCATTTTTCAATGCCAATAATTCAGGCCATTTTGCTCCAAATGAGAACTGTTTGCTGAACAGTAGATATCCTATTAGGGTTTCAGGTATAATAAGTACAATTTACAGAAAATTTGCCTAATAGTTAAACAATCGCTTTGAAATTGAATCTATAGGAAGACAGTCCTATTATTCTGTGTATTAAGACAACAGTCCGTATTAGAAATTGAGACAAGTCTCGTGGGGTTTAAGCTGTTCACTTGTGATTGGAAGCAGAGAAAGATTCACATCTCACATAGCCTGTACACCTCATCAATTCATTACTATCGGACAAGCTGAACTACACTGGCATTAGAAACATAGGTCTTTTACAGAATTTTAAAACAGACTAGTTTTGCTTGCAGCTATATCTAATAGGCATCTCTTCTTGGATGATTTTTTAAAAATAATTTCAGGAATTGTTGAAAATAACTTTAAAAAACAGTTTTACATTAATTAAAAACGTGATAATGTGGTATAAAAAATACTTTACATAATGGTAACACAACACTGACATAATATGTATGACATAAATAAGTGTTCTTAATAACAACATATTAAGATCACTTATTTATGGCATATATATCACAGAGTTCAGAATATTGCATGCCGTCATCCATGTCCAGAATGAGGATACCACACATTCACTACACTGTATACAGTACGATGCTATATCAAGATATAATGGCATATTTGACTACTACATACATCCTCAATGACTTAAGGACATACGATGTACCCATTTGACATAGATTTGCCTGTTAATGTCCATGAACATATTGGCATATATGTTGGAATCTTTGGAGGATATATTTGCTGAACATTTTTGATAGAATTGGAGGGAATTCAGCCTAGGCCACTTTGCTATTATGAAGTCCGTACATTATTATCACCCTGAATCTAACATTGAGCTAGACCTCAGATGCAGCAAATGCAGAGTTCCTTCTCAATGGAGTTTAAAGGAATCAGGAATATGTGCAAATGCTGGAAAAAAATTTGAGCATATATACCATAGTGAGGCTATGGGTTGACCACACCATGCCTCTTCAACTTATGGTACTGGATGATTATCAGTTAAAATAAGGTATAATTTGCTTCCTAACTGTGACCTAGTAATGGTTAATATCCAAGAGAAGTGATGCAGTGAAGGTATGTAGTCACTATCCCTTTGTACCATACAGAAAAGTTACTTCAGAACTGAACTGGTCCTTGAAAAAGTTGGATTTGAAAATTTTATAGAAAAGTTGAAAAATTGCTTCTTAAATTCTATGCCTTCTAACATCCTAAAAAAATAAAATGTCATTTTTAAAATGAGGCCAACATAAAGTACACATAAAGGGAATCTTAGGTAAAAAGTATCTAATGAGATATCACTATCTGACTTTAATGCGTAGAAATTCAAATTTAGAAAATTATTTGTTTTTCCAAATTTTCTGTAAATGTTGGATTTTTATAATATAAAGGTAAAACTTATTGAAAACAGTCTCAGAATGGCTTGGATAAATAAAAGTATTCCAAAGTTATTAGCACATAAAGTGACACATGTCAGATTAGCAAAATTAAGTCACAAAGGTGAAAATTGGCTTAGTCTTGAAAGGGTTAAAAAATCTAAATTTAGCATTCACCTTTCACTTGTTTGTGATTACTAAATCAGCCTTCATGTTTTGTCTATGAAAAGTCTAATTCTTCCTTTTAAATTCCTCATAATGTTGATTGCTCCATTATTCGCTACATTCTTTTGATTATTTTGTAAAGACCCTGTGCACAAATGTCCTTCAAATGTGTTTTTGTTAAATTAAACTTGCAACTGACTCTCCTACAGGCTCTCCCATCTAACTGTTATCTCTCCAAGTACACTGGTAAAATAACGACTTAACTTTCTGATCTGTCATTCGGGATTAGAGGCTTCAGGTGCATCTCAATAAATTAGAATATCATCAAAAAGTTAATTTATTTCAGTAGTTCAATTCAAAAAGTCAAACTCATATATGGATTCATTACACACAGAGTGATCTATTTCAAGTATTTATTTTAATATTGATGATGATGACTTATAGCTAATGAAAACCCAAAAGTCACTATATTAGTATATTGTGAAAATGTTCAATATTGTAGGCTTGCGGTGTCACAATCTAATCAGCTTATCAACACAAAACACCTGCAAAGGTTTCCTAAGCTTTTTAATGATTCCCAGTCTGGTTCAGTAGGCTACACAATCATCAGGAAGACTGCTGACTTGATAGTTGTCCAAAAGACAGTCATCTACACCCTCCACAAGGAAGGTATGCCATAAAAAGTCATTGTTAAAGAAGCTCAGTGTTCACATAGTGCTTTATCCAAGCATATTAATGGAAATTTGAGTGGAAGGAAAAAGTGTGCTAGAAAAAGGTCCACAAGCAACAGGAGTAATGGAAGCCTTGAAAGGATTGTCAAGAAAAGGTCAATCAAGGATTTAGGGGAGATGCACAAGGAGTGAACTGTTGCTGGAGTCATTGCCTTAAGAGCTACAACATACATATGTATCCAGGACATGTTCTACAACTGTGACATTCCTTGTGTCAAACCACACATGACCCAGAGACTTCAGAAGAGAGTTACCTGACCTAAGAAGAAAAACGACTGAACTGTTGCTCAGTGATCCAAAGTCCCGTTCTCAGATTAAAGTACATTTTGCATTTCATTTGTAAATTAAGTCCCAGAGTCTTAAGGAAGAGTAGAGAGGCACACAATCCAAGTTGCTTGAGGTCCAGTGTGAAGTTTCCACAGTCGGTCATGGCTTGTGGAGCCATGTCATTTGCTAATCTTGGTCCACTATGTTATATCAGGTCCAAAGTCAACAAAGCCATCTACCAGAAAATTTAAGAGCCTTTCATGCTTCCTTCTGCTGACAAGCCTTATGGAGATGCTGATTTCATTTTCTAGTGGAACTTGGCACCTACCCACACTGCCAAAAGTACCAATACCTGTATCTCTATTTCTCATTGGCCAGCAAAGTCACCTGACCTAAACCCCATAGAGAATCTATGGAGTATTGTCAAGAGGAAAAAGAGAGACACCAGGTTCAACAATACAAACTAGCTGAAGGCCGCTATCAAAGCAACCTTGGCCTCCATAACACCTCAGCAGTGCCTCAGCAGATTGTTTCCATGCCACACCACATTGATGCAGTAATTCATGCAAAAGGAGCCCCAACCATGAATTGAGTGCATAAACTGTACATACTTTTTCAGTGGGCCAAACTTTTATTCTGTATTAAAGATATTTTTTGACTTGGTCTTATATAATATTAAAAATGTCTGAGATTCTGAACTTTGTGTTTTCATTTTCTTTAAGCCATATTAATCAACATTAAAATAAATAAATAAATACTTGAACTAGATCACTCTGCGTGTAATGAATCTATCGAATATAGGAGTTTCACTTTTTGAATTGAATTACTGAAATAAATTAACTTTTCTATGACATTCTAATTTATTGAGATGCACTTGTTTTGACTACCTCAATAAAGGAATTAGCCATGCCATTCCAGGATACTTTCCCTATTGCTACACATTTCTAAAGCTTAAATAGTGTTTTGTTTAGCCCAAATTGGTACTGGATCCACAAAATTGAAGTATTATTTTCTCCTTCATACTTTTCCTTATGAAAATAATAAAAAAAAACTGCACCAAACTGTCTTGTGTGATCCTGGTGTTAAGGTTTCTTAATAAATACAAAGAGAAACATATTTATTCTATGGAGTTTCAGTGTTGGATGGGCAACCTTCCTGCAGTTCCCAACAGTGCAGCTCATAAGTATGTATAACTTTTAGTTCTCAGCACTCACACTGTGTTAAAATAAATAAACTATAAGTGAATAAGGCTGATTAGTCAGCCTGCATTTGTGGGAAGGGCAGAGGCTCTTCATATACGTGCCACAGCCTCACTCACAGGCGTGTATTCTCAGGTGCACAGGTGCCGCTGGGTGTCATTAGTGAACTAGCTTCTCTGGTGGTAGGATTTCTTTCTTTGCAGCATTGAGCCAGAACGGAGCTTTTATTTCACTCGCTGCTACCGTAGCAATGCATGCGCTGTAATACATAAGTAAAATGGGCCGTCTCTCCCGGCCAGTCGGAACCCGACTTTGCTAGCAAACGGGAGGCTTCACCTCAGAATCTGCTGCCTCAGGTTTGTTTGTGGGGGCTAAGTATTTCTATTTCTTTTCAACTTCGTTTGTTTGATAACAGGAGTTAGTTCCTATATATCTTGCAAATTTTACTTCGCTTTGTTTGTGGCGTATGGAAAGTTACTTCAGCTTGTACGCAGTAAAGGAAGAGTTACCCGGGCTGCATGTGACGTCATGTTTGGAGATCGGAAGCAGCTGTTGTTGTTCAGGCATATTGCTGTAGCTGTTCCTTGCTATGTGACTCCCCCAGCTAAAAAAAAAAAAAAAAAAAACCCTGATGCACTTTATGCTTTGCTCTTATCCTGAGCAGCATTTCCACGTTCAGCTTTTACTTCTGTCTTACGCCTGCTATTGCACCATGCTTCATACGCCTCACACCCTCAGATGCATCGCACGTGTTTTATTGTCCATCAATTTCACGCTGCTTGTTCCAAGACCGGCCTTTACATTTCGCTGTTACACATGTTTTACTCTCTGCTCACCGGAGCTGTGTCCACATGTCTGTTATTTTCATCATGCTTCATACGTCAATCACATTCGAGTTGCATTTACCTGTTGGCTGTTACATCAAATTCCGTACCCAGCCGACATCCGGAACTGTATTACACGCCTGCTATTACATGTTTTCATACTCATGGGTCATATACCGGTGTTCACACTTTGCTGTTACATCATGTTTTTTCTACTCCACTTGCAACTAGAGCTGCGTTCATGCGTCGGCTAGTATACCATATTTGCTCTGCTCACAGTGATAGCTGTGTTCACATGTCTGCTGTTACAACAGGTTTATACTAGGCTTGTTTCAGAGATGCGTTCACATTCGCTGTCACATCATGCTCATGCTCCACTCACATTTAGAGCTGCTGTTATACCAATTTCATTCTCAGCTCACACCCAGAGGTACATTCACACTTACGCGGTCAAACTCACGACCAGAGTTGCGTTCTTACGTCTATTGGTATATCAGATTTACTCTACTCGCACCCAGAGCTGCGTTCACAGGTCCACTGTTACTACAGGTTCTTCCAGGCCCATTTCAAGAGCGGCGTTCATGTCACTGTTACATCATGTGTCATGCTCCATTCACAACCAGAGCTGCTGTTATACCAATTTTATGCTCTGCCTATACCCAGAGATGTGTACACACTTCTACTGCTACAATATGTTTTATACCCCACTCGCCAGAGCCACTTTTCATGTCGACTGTCACTTCAAGTTAACATTCTGTTCACATCCAAAGCTGCGTCCGCATGTCTGCTTTTACATCTTGTCCTATACTCCACTCACTACTAGAGCTGCCTTCATGTGTCTGCTTTTGCATCACGTCAATACTCTGCTCACTTTCAGATGGCATTTATATGTCTGCTTCATATCATGCTTTCATGCTCTACCCATACTCAGAGCTGCGCGCATACCACGTGTTTTAGGTACCACTCACATCCAAATCTGCATTCACCCATTTGTCGTTACATCATGTGTTGTACTCTGCTCCCACTCAAAGCTGCATTCTCCTCTATATTGCTACGTCATGGTTTTACTCAATAATCTCACGGGGCAGTCTGCACCCAACGCTCTAGTACCTCTCTCCCGACAAACATAACTGCGTTCTTTTCAGGCTTACGTTCCTTTCCTCGGTGGTCTGTTACATTCCATAGGCCTACTTTTCTGTTCACTTCAGTAAAAATAAAATAAATATTTTGTTCTTCGTTAATCCTGGTACATATTCACTCAGACTCCCCTTTGACTTCTGGTTCGTATTCACTCAGATTGGTCTCCTGCCCCAGTTCACCAAACAGCTCCTCAGCGCAGGTCAGTGGGCCAATAGGAGTAAGTTTCCTGCTATGTTTTCACAAGCTGTTCATTTGTTTGTCACGATAAGAGTCTTCTCTTAGTGAACTTGCAATGCCTCAGGCTCTTGTTTTTCTCCCATCTCTGTTTCAATTTCATGTTTACGTTTTATGGTTCACGGCGGTTAGTGTTTTTTATGTACACCTGTGCTTCGGATTACTAATGTCTATATTTTCAACGCCTGTTGGCAGTTATGTTTCTTAGTCCACCTTCTAGCCAATCCAATCATTCAAGCCGCTGCATATCCCATTAGGTCCGGCTTACGTTTTAGTTACTAATCGTCACTGCAACCGCATTTAGATCAGTCTCTCGGCTTCGGGAGCCCTATGACTGCTTCGGCCTCTGGCTTCGGGGGCCCTATGACTGATACGGCCACATGGCTCTGGGGGCACCATGACCGTTTTTCATGTTTTGTTTGTTAGGGGTACGACATGGTTGTAGGCTGGTTAGTGTCCCAGATTTGCTGTTGGAGGGGGTCATGGTTATGCGAGTCCCCAAGGCATTCTGGTGCTGTATAAGTGGTTTATTTGAAAAAAGTCATAAGAAGCTTGCAAGGGCGGCTCTTCGCTTATAGGACCTCACGACTGGCATTGTCATTCGTAGTTCGCACGGTCATCTGATACTTGCTCCTGCCATAAGAGACTCGCACGCATGGCTCCTGCCATAAGAGGCTCGAACGCATGGCTCCTGCCATAAGAGGCTCACACGCATGGCTCCTGCCATAAGAGACTTGCACGCATGGCTCCTGCCATAAGAGACTCACATGCATGGCTCCTGCGATAAGAGACTCGCACGCATGGCTCCTGCAATAAGAGACTCGCACGCATGGCTCCTGCAATAAGAGACTCGCACGCATGGCTCTTGCCATAAGAGGCTCGCACGAGTGGCTCCTGCCATAAGAGGCTCGCTGAAGTGGCTCTTGGCTTAGAGGATTTCACAATTGACATTGACCTTGGTAGTTCATATGACCATCTAATACTAATTTCCATGGCACACCTTTCAGAAGTTTCTTTTGTTCATTTATATTTTACAGATTAGTATTTGCGGTTCATTTCAGCCTCATTTCATTAAGTAGCTTACCCCATGTCTTTGTCTATTTAGGTTATCGAGTCCTGGTTGATTACTAAACCTGTCGGGTTAAGCCCCAATTTTTTCCTCAGCCATCCTTAATTCTTAAGGTTCACATCCCGGTGGCTGCCCAGTCCCATGGGCCCTGGTGGTTGTTTAGGCCCCATGGCTTCAGGGGTCCGACCAATGGTTGTCTGTCCACCTGTACAGCTATGCTTTTAGTTTTGAATAACTCACATCTTTACCTTCTTGCCAGCTTATGTTATTTAGGTTTCATTTTCGTTAATGTCCGTTATTATCTCCATTTTCTGTCACGTTTCCCTTCGTCTTTTCAGGTCACGCAGTTAAACTCATGTTGATGGTCACTTTCCACGTCAGTCAGGTCTCATGGTTTAATTTCACCTGCACCTTATCCAGGTCACTTATTATAGTTATAGTTTCTTTTTTTTTTAAAACTTGGCCCCATGGTTTTCAGGGCCCGATGACAGCTTAGGCCCCATGGCTTCGGGGGCCGATGACAGATTCAGCCCCATGGCTTCGGGGCCCGATGACAGATTCGGCCCCATGGCTTCGGAGGCCCGATGACAGCTTTGGCCCCTTGGCTTCCGGGGCCCGATGACAGCTTTGGCCCCATGACTTTGGGGGCCCAATGACAGCTTCGGCCACATGGCTTCGGGGGCCCGATGACAGCTTCAGCCCCTTGGCTTCAGGGGCCCGATGACAGCTTCGGACCCATGACTTTGGGGGCCCAATGGCAGCTTCGGCCACATGGCTTCGGGGGCCCGATGACAGCTTCGACCCCATTGCTTCGGGGGCCTGATGACAGCTTTGGCCCCATGGCTTTGGGGGCCCGATGACTGTTTTCAGTCCTGCTGGGCTGATTGCCTGGTTGGTTGCCCATCTGTGCATCTAGGCTGATTTGACCCATATGTATCACATAATTACCTGTTTCCCTAATCTCCATGTTGATCGCTCACTTTATGTTTTGTCCGCAAACTGGGCCGGTTCGCCCTACAGCATCCTTGTCATGTCTTACACAAATATTTCGTCTTGCTTTAATTGTTCATACTTTCGTTCAGGTCCTGCCAGAGGAGGAACAAGTAGAGTAATTCCCTCTAGCATTTCAGTCTCTGATCGTAGTCGATCATATCTGGTCAACCAGGTCCCCACGCAAAGTCTTTGCCTTTTTACCACAACCAGGAATTCATTTTCGTCGGTAGCTTCATTGCAATTGCTTCTCTCACTCATGGGAGGGCATAGACAGAATCTTTATGGCTTCGTAGCTTCTTGCCGCACTAACCTCAGACTCCCTAAAACCACGTTGAATCGGGTTTGCAAAAGGTCCAGCATTCCCTCACGGTTGAAGATTCAGTTAGTAGGTCGATCTTCACGTCTCAGGCATTAAAAAAATTCTCAGGGGTACACAGAAGAACAAAGCGCGGACCACGGCTAGCAGATAGCTGTTGTCTGGGGAACTATTCAAGGATTCTCTTTCTAGCTACATGGTTCTTTCTGGCCCTCATTCCTGCATAGTCTAGGCAGTCAGATTTCGGTTCCACGATCTCCTGAGGCTAGGGCATTGCCAGTACTCGCACTAGAACCAAGGTTCAGGTGGTTTTTCATAATTTATTTCACAATGTATTCCCAGTCCTCCATTCCGCTTTGGGGCAGCATCCGCAATATTGAGCATCATGTCTCCGGCCTTGTCATCCACAAGATGGGTTGTAGGTCTCCTTCTGGTCTTGCCTCATACACCCCGAAATTTCGCTCAAGATCCCTGACGCCTTGCAGTTGGCTTGGGGATTAGTTTGATCATGCCATTCAAGTTCCTTTTCTACCCTACTTGACTTGGTTTTTGCCCACTTATAGGCCTACCCACGATCATGGCTTAGGGCACACAACAAGCCATTTAGTCAGGTTATCTAAAACACGCCTAGCTGAGTTAGATTGTTCCTGTTGTTTTCTCTCTCTAGGGTTCTTCGGATATCTCTTGGCCGTAGCCATGACCACAATTTCTATAAACTGTAAACATATTCACATTTAAATGACACCCCTGTCAATACTTTATGATGTCCTCAGATGCAGATAACTGTCTGACAGTTTCCTGTAAATTCATGAGGATCTGCTTGTTGAATAGAAGGGATGAGCAGCAGGGGCTATATTAGAATTTGCAATATTTCGCGAATATATGGGTGAATATTTGCCATGTATTCACTAATTCGCGGTTATTTTCTTGATCGTGAAAAATCAGAAATGTAATATTCGCGTAATGCACATGCAATACAGGGTTACTTTGGGTACATTTTTCAAGCTGCTAGAAGTTTAACGAGACTGGAGATAATGGTTGGCACGGCAGAACATTACAATAACTTTATATGCAGGTAAAGTGCTCCAATATATATTCGCGATTGCGAAAATCGGCAATTAATAATACACATATCTTTGAGCAATACGTGCAATTGGGTGACATCACACCACTATGTATGTATGGACAGCCGAACCTATCACCCTACCTAACACCCTGTACTCGAATCAGCTACACCAGGCATGCTCAACCTGCGGCCCTCCAGCTGTTGCAAAACTACAACTCCCAGCATGCTCGAACAGCCTACAGCTATCAGCCTACAGCAGGGCATTGTGGGAGTTGTAGTTTTACAACAGCTGGAGGGCCGCAGGTTGAGCATCCCTGAGCTACACTATAAATCAATGTAACCTACACTGACTATCTCCCCCTAACTATCTGAATTATATATCTAAATTAACTGTCTAATGCAATCACACTGCTGTCTCTCTCAGAACTCCATTACACTACAGAAAATGTCTTCTGGGGAGGTTCCTTATATAGTAAGGGGGTAGGCAACTTTCCTATTGGTTGCTAGGGATATTGCTAAGCTCAGATATTGTAGCCTTCTCATTGGCCCCACAAGCAAAAAAAATGTAGAATATTCGAAATTACGAATATATAGCACTACATTCTAAATATTTGCAAAGTGACGATATTCGGGATTTGAATATTCGCACCCAACACTATTCAATAGGACTACATATAATAAGTAGAGATCAGCAAATTGATTTTATACTTAACAAATAACCACCCAAATTTTGAAAAAATTCAAGGTGGATTACATTTTTTTTATTCAAATAGGGACAATTTTGGGTAAGGATGAAGGGAGATAGAGGGAGAGAGGGAGAGGGAGAGAAAAAAAAAACAGAGATATAATAATATAATGAATAAAAAAATAGAAAGAAAGGGAGAGATGAGAGAAAATATTTACATATTTTGAGGCCAGTTGGAGCACTTAAAATTTGAGTAGAGTAGTTTCAGACCTGAATGGAATCGGTTGACAAATTTGGCCAAATCGAAAGTGTTTTGAATATTGGGAGATTCACTGATTTCTAATAATAAGCAGTAAAGTATAAGGGAAAGTATGATTCTGCTGATGGTGAAAACAGTTAATGGTAAGTTAGGCCTTACCACAATTTACCACTGAATGATGCCAGTATTTCTGTACTTTATTGCTCTTGTGCTGAATATCTTCTAATGACAGAAGACTCCATGAAAAGTCCTTTTAACTAAAGATAATAGAGTGACTCTGTAATAACCGATCTCTCGGCCTCTAGCAATTGCATTTTTCAAGACTCTACAGCGTTAAAAAGAGTAATTGATTTTCTTTTGCAAAATGCACTTGATTGCAGTGTTCTGGGGTAATTATTTGCAGCAGAATTATTTTAAAGATTTACAAGATCTATTTTGAATGGATCTTCTGCTCAGAGTAGCGAGGAATAACAATACTATTTCAGCATAATGTGCTCATCTTTAAAATCGTCAATTTCTTTGAGCGTCTCATCATTTCTTGGTCTGAGCGGACCAATTGTATCTATATTGCATGAAGCATCGGATTTTTACAAATAATATTGTGCTTCTTCTGTTCTTTAGCACAAAAAAAATCACATTCAATATTGAGCAGTTCTGTTTGAGCTGTAGTTAAACAGAAACACTGTCAAGACATTTTAATTGTGCTTCTTTTAAATGTCCAATTTTAGTTTGTGCATCTTTCAAATCTCTACCAATGCAACAAGTACACGCTGGAGCCTTTATTGTATTGTATTTTTTTTTTTTTTACTAAAGGAAAGTTTAAAAAGTTAACATATTACTTAGGTAAACTTTATATACCAAATAACAACATTCTCTCTGTTTTATCACTTAATTAAGTACAGTAGATTGGAGCATAAAAGTCAGCTGACTGCAATTAAAGGGGTTATTCAAGAGTCAAATAGACCTATCAGAGTTGCCAACCTGTAGTGGAGATCATAGTTATCTGGTCACTGCAGCTAGATACAGTGTCTATTGCTCCCATGCTGGCTTTTCCTCAGCCTGACACGCTGTGATCAACATCCATCACGGGAATGGGGTTGGGGGAGTGACATGCTCCCCTTGCGTGACAATAACTGGTCACTCGATGCAAGGGGAACAGGTCACTGTTGCAGCCTGCTGCAGATTGATACAGTAGTCAAATGCCGCCCTCAAAAGTGGGGGAAAATGGCAATGTAAAAAGTGAATGAGCGCTTCTTTTATGAAAGTGCTCATCAGTATGCAGAAGGCATGGCAAGAGGTGCATGTAGCACTGCTAGGGCTGGATGTACTTACAGCTCCCTGGTCTTCTCTGGGCACTGCACTGCAAGGTCCTGACAGTGTACAGCATCAGTATGTAGTGCCCACACCATGACTTGATGCAGTGTGACATTAGGTCACAGTGCAGCAATAGCCCGGAGAAGAACAGAGAGCAGTGAGTGCAGGGAGAGCAGCTGAAAGTGCAGAGAGGCAGCACCGTCTGATGAAGAATGGGGTCTGATGTGAGGTCTGATGAAAAATATGTTTTTCTGATTTACCTCCTCTAAAACCTAGGTGTGTCTTATAACCCAGTGCATCTTATTAAGCAAAAAAAAAGGTGTAGGCTGCTTTATAAACAAACAGCAATATTTTAGCATGCAGTCTTTTCTCATGCTGTGTACAATTCTCAAACTGTATAAGGTAGCACTTTTAGTACCTTTTGATGACAAGTAAATGGTTCCATCCACCTCTGTAATAGGTTATTGCATATTATACCCCTGTTTTACTTTTAAATCACTGCTTCATTAGAATGGGAAATAGTACATGCATTACATAAAATTATATCAAATGTAAAATGTTCCCTAAGATGTTTTTGAATTTTGGGTGATACAATATATGAACATACAAATATCTATACATACATAGTCCTGTCCGAAATATCCTAAACACTACACTACTCTACAAGTATCAAAATGAATATAATGTCCTGGAAAGCATCATGTACATTTTAACAAAGTGAATACTGTTAAAAAGATTGTTTCCTTTTTTGATTTTTTTTTTTATATTTCCCTAAAGCAAAAAATTATAGGATTTTTATTGCTCAAATAAAAAGCATACAGAAATCTGTCCCCAAAAAATTCTAAATCACCATAGTAGTTCAAAACAGAAGAAAGAAATGGATGTAAAACCAATACATATACAAATTGAGAAAAGAACTTCAGTCTTAAAATTCCTAAATACCCCATAACCTTATAAAATTGTGATATTTTTTTTCTTTCTTCTTTCCACCCTTTTATTTTATTGTGTGCTATTTGTATTGTGTTGTTGATATTTTTATATCCTATGCTTTATAGCTGGTGTTAGAAGCTTATAATGTACCAGAACTGTCTGCTGGAGTCAACTGCACATTTGAGGATCTTTCAGAGATGGATGGACTTGTAGTTGGAAACCAAATCCGATGCATTTCCCCTGCTGAAAAGGAAGTTCCACGCATCATCACAGAAAATGGTAAGATTTTCCTTTCTTACAGAAAATGTTATTTTATGAACCTTGTTCAATTTCTTAAAATTCTTTTACTCTATTGAAGTCTGGAGTAGTGTTTGCATAACTATTGGCACAAATTAGTCTGATTGAGACAATATTTTTTCAAATGGAGGAAGTTTTAGCCAAGTCAAACGTATTGTTTCTGAATATATGTTTTATGCATTTTTTTAAAAGATGCTCTACATAGTGTGTTTATATTAACTCGATTGAACTCTGTATAATATGACATTTTTAATACTGATGTGCCAGTGATGATCCTTGATTTATGAATTTGTCCATTTACCATGACTATTGCGTTTCTTTTTTTATTTCCCTTTGATATTGATTTTAAATGGTTTTCCTTTGTAGCTAGTACCTAGAAAGTCTCCTATGCAATAGGACTTATAACAAAAGTAGAACAGCAAAGATGATATAAAATATTAAGAACAAGGAAAAGGTCAGTTTCAGTCAATAACAGTAAAGGAAGCAAATATGCTGGTTTCACGCTGTGAGAGAAAACAGAGAACAGAAAATGGCTTGAAAGGTTCTTAGGCCTTGAAGCTGCATTCACGCTAAATCGAGGTTAGAATCCAAGTTTACGAAGTAAATCCTTTAATATGTTCCCCCTGGGCTCGATGGTTGAATAACACTTGGCTAAAATAAAAAATATATAGATTACTGTGAATTAAAAATGTATACACATTAAATGCACTCAGTGGACATACAATCAAACCCTCAATTGGTTTTCACTAAATAGAGCCATAGGGGGAATTTATAATTGTAGGTGTGTTAGAGGCAGTTTTTTAGACTGGAGTTGCTTTGCACACCTGCACCAGATTTATAAAGATGGGGCTTCATTTTATTAAACTTGGTATAAGTGTGATGTGGTTTCACCACTGTCAGTGAAAGAACATCTGGGGGTTGCATCATAAGTGAGACATAATATTCTAATCTGTAATCCAGACCATCCTTTCACTCCACATTTGAAAGTGAAGATCATTAAAAGTAGCAAAATTTCACAAAAAGACGCAAGAAAAATTGCACAAAATGTTGCACTTACAATATTTTTACGCCACAAAACCGGCACACCATACTTGATAAATGTCCTCGATAGCATTTTCCATGTTAGAAAAGGTATTAATTGGAAGTAATGCACATGTGGATTAATAGCAATGCTGATTTTGGTATTCAAGAATATTTACCATATATGCTTTAAATCTTCTACCACATTTGTTGTTTAATGATACTGTATATGTCACCTGTCAATATATCATGCATGGATCACACATGAATCCTTGTTTGGCTCACACCCTGCGGGTGACAAATTAATTATTACTTGTGATCAGAATTGCCATTTGTTTTTTCATCCTTGTCAGATTATATGCATTGATGGTAAATTAATTAACACTTTTAAATAACATGAAAATTCCTTAAAGCAGTATCCCACTTAAAAAAAAAAAAACTCTTAGGATACACTGTGTACATTCAACTTTCTGCTCTAGGACTAATTCTAAGCTTTATACACTTGGAGCCTGCTTGCTCAATTTTAATAGCGTAGGAGGACATTTCTGTTACTGAAGCCCTTTACTTCTTCCCTGCTGATATTGGCTTCAGGGTAGATAGATAAATAGATAGATAGATAGATAGATAGATAGATAGAACTAAGTTGAGTAACATAATCATAATCAATGTTTGCTTGTCTATGATTACAGCAGCCTCGGCACTAACTACAACAGTGTTAAGGCGTGAAGAAACAGGGGGGACAGAATGGGAGAAAAGTAAAAAGTTAGCTAGAGGGCTTGTAGAATCATTGAGTACTAACTGGGCTGCAGTACCACTGTACAGATGTCGTCACCGTTATTTTGACTGTCAATGTGTTAACGCAACAAAAACATATTACAGTAATACAATAAATCATGTTAATGTGGCAATCTTGGCAAATCTGTATCTGTAAAGTGGCAGAAGAGGAAGATTTCTTATTATGGGATGTTAGTCAGTGACACACAAAAAATCTAGGAAAGTATATAGAAGAAAACTTGTGGATATTCAACTGGCACCATGTGGACAAAAGGAAGCCAAGCGTATGAAACGTATATCCCCTAATGCTATACGTAACATTCCCTGATTATTTTCATTGTATGAATGAACTTAGTATTAAGGAAGCATATTATTGCAATAATCACAATCAGGACTTTAAACCAGTTGTTAAGTAACAGTACAATACAGCACAATCTACCAGTATCACTCATGAAGTAATGCTTCAAGGTCATTATTTCAAAAACTTCAGTATTTAGGTTAAATTTACTGTCTCAAATACTCAATAATTCATGTTTTCAAAATATTAGGAGCTATTTGTGATGAGTGACCAGTAGTATTGTGCATGTGAGGACCTCATTAGACATTCATCACTGATTGGTAGGCTCACAGTGTTTTAGTAATGTACTTTGTGTGATATGCAGGAAATGTACAGTATTATACTGCTGCAGATATCATACCATAAACATGTTATCCTGCAACTGACAAACGTCTCTCAAATGTTGCATTGATTCATATTGGTTTATACTGTAGATGATATTACTGCCATGTATGTTAGCATTATAATCGTTCTTACAAAGTAAAAGTTTTTCCTATAGGATGAAACTTTTCTCTTTTTGCTTTATTCATTTTGACATCTGTTAAGAATTTGTACTTAGTGATATAGACATCATGTAGGGTGTTCATCGTTTGAAATCTTGACTAAAGAATGGAATGTTATTTTGGGCCTTTCTCCAACCATCTATCTACAGTACTCTGTATATGTATTCTGACAAGTGGAGTAAGGCTAATGCTTAACTAATACTTGAGCTGCATGTCGGAATTCATTTTTAATCTGTTGCTTCATTCCTTTCTGTAGAATACCGCACCTTCCATATAGAGTATTTTCCTCAATACCTGCTGTTTGCCTTCTTTTAGGAACAGCAGTGATCCGTGACTACATCTACCAAAATGTATCCCCTCCGCCAAAAAAATTAATAATATATATATATATATATATATATATATACTACACCATATACCAACATATACACATAATCCAAATCCAAGATCTTAAGTAACAGCATCAAAATAATCAGTGTAAATAAATAAATAACTTTATTAGTGCATAACAGTCTTATCAAACATACCATCACTGTTAAAGAATTAAAGAACAATGAAAAATAATATCTCATAGGAGGTGGTGATCTTAGGGCAGAACAACATTGAACAGCATGATATACAGACCCATAATAAAGGAATAAAAGGATAAAAAAATGGAGGCAATCCTAAATTAAAGCAAAGTAAAAAATATCCACATGATATGAATTATATACTAAAAAATCCATGTGGAATATGTAGAATCTGTCATACCCTGCTCTGGTGAGGTGCGGAGGTCTGTCAGGTTGGCAGCACGTGTGTAGTTTTCTGTTTACCTGGAGTGAGCTGTACCTGCCTCCCTTCAGGTGCACTGGGTGGGGTCGCTTGTGTGAGTTTAAATCAAGCACCTACCCAGTGTCCCTTACAGGTTATAGCTTCTTTCTCACTCCGAGGAAAGGTGGATTGCTGTTTCTGCTCTGCTTCAAAGATAAGTGTGTTTTTGGTTTCTTTTGTGAACTGTCTAGGCTGTTAGTTAGACACCTGCTTCCTCCAGGATTAGAGGAAGCAGGCTGCCTATTTCCCCCCTTGTCCACTATCTCAGGGACTATAGGGTTAATTCAGTCTTAGGCATGGGGGCACGTTTATTCCCACCTTTGGGGTCTAAATGTGTGCACAGCAGTCTAGTATCAGCTGATAGGATCTTGTCAGGAGGTGACTATTATCCCCAGCTTTTGCCTAGACACTTGTTTGTTGTTTCTTGTGTGTCTATTGTATCTTGTACTCTTCCCGGCGTGACAGTATCACAGATACCAACCTATAAAAATATACTGAGCCTCTGCACCGGTCCATCACGTCACCACACCGACACACGTTTCTCAGTCAGCTTCTTCCAGGCGTAGGGAGGTGTTGGCATACAGGCTGGCCTTATATATTGTATTGACAGGGCAGAGAGACAAAATCAAACAGTAAAAAAAAAACTATAGGGATACATAATTCAATAGTAGCTGGTGTCATTAAAATACCAAGATGAATGGATCAGTTTCTTTGGACATCTGAATATGCACATACTTGACTGATAATGGAAGAGGGGCTACTCACTATCTGGTGCAGATGCCCCTGAACGAATCCCTGTAGCCAAAAGATATGAAGTGTGGATGTCAAATGTACTGTTTGCATCATCATTGAACACTGGAACCCAGTCCAGAGGAGCATCCAAAACATAGTACAAAAAAATGTATAGGGCATCTTAATATTACATAACTACTTGAACCTTTGACACATATAAGATATGGTTTCCCCTTTTGTTTTAGGCTTTTCTGCTCAACCTCCAGAAATGTATGTTTGTCTTCAATCTCCACCTGTACTTTTGTATCACATAATATATGTAGTTAATCATCTAAGCCATTAAATGAGAACCTCTTAGCCGGGTTGTCAAAATAACAAGTGGCAGATGGGCAGCAGAATAATACTTTGACAGGTAAATTTACACAGTAAACTTCTTCTAGATAGATTAGTTGTCAAGGTCAATTTGAAATGATTGATTAATGAATCATTTGGAAGAGAAAGAAAATAATTGAGGTAGGGGGTCAGATGGGTCAAAAGCTTGCATTTAATCATGTGCCACTTTATGGAATTATTGTCATTAATTAATTGTAAAGGTTCCCTGAAGCCAAGGCTATGTTCATTGAATCCTTAAAGATTCCAATTAAGGCTTGAAAAACAATATATGTGAAATCTGCATATAGAAACATCCACACCTCAGAACTTTTCTCATAGGGTAGTAGTGTAAATGATGCCCTATAATGTTCTGTGTCTCATATGAAGAAATACTGTAGAATAATATATCTAATAATATCTTCTGCTGTAGTATTGAGATGTGGCAGGCAATAGTTATAGGGATTTAGAAAAACATATACCAAAGAGATCCCTTTTGAAAAGTATCAAACACAATAGCTAACATTTCTAATGTCTACCTGCAGAATATAAAAAAGGACAAATTGAGACAAATCTGCTAAAATGAATGAACAATTATGACCATAAGGATAATACAGACATTAGACCAGACTATAGTAGGGGCTGTCAAATAAATTTTTTGCTTGGTAAGTTTTTTGATGTAAGTTTTTTTTTTCAGGAACACTGATGATTTATCCTTAAGAAAAGTTAGAGTATACTATGGTCCATGCTTTTGAATGCCCATGTTTTGTAAGTTTTTTACAGCATGAGAACATGGTTGCCATCCAGTCTGCTAACTTGTCAATTTTGTGGTGTTAAAATGATAGGTAAATGTTGAGGGGTTTTGTGGAAATCATCCTTTTTTTTTTGTAGGGTTTCCCTTTAATTGCTTTCTCTAAAACAGGAAATGCACTTCAGGCATAGTGGCTAATTCATTTCAAGTCATATTGTGTGCCTGGTCTGAATAACTATTCATCATATGGAGGTCTCACACTTGGCTGCCCTTAGTGTTTTGTTAAGATGTCTTTCTAAAGAATCCAGCAAAGCCTCCCGGGAAGAGATACCAAGTGCAGGGTCAGTGTCTGATAATGACAGAAAGTTGGCAAGTACAGATTTTCAGTTCCCTGTGGTAAGAGTTGCTGTTGCTCACAAAGCAAAGGATATGGAATAATATGTGTGCTGAATAAATTGAAAACAAAACTGAGGCGTGCACCATGTCTTTAATAGATGTATTCTTTATAGTCATTTAACTTGCCAACTTAACTCTAAAGTTACATTATTTTTGTCCCTGAGTATGAGAGCAGACTTGGCAACATCATTTAAATAATGCATATAACTCAAGTATCTAGCTATAACTCTAGTATCAATGTACAGGTCCCTAGTCCTGAACAGTACATCCATTACCATTATCTTCATGACATGCACAGTCTCAGAGTGATGTGTCTGTAGATATTTAAGGTGGATCTAGACAGCTCGATGGAGCAGACAATTATCGGGAAGGGACTGTTCCTGACTGATAACTGTCTGCTTGTCAGTGGAGGTGAAGAGCTGCATTTATGTGCAGCAATCACCTCCAACATATGAGGACAAGTGATGGCTACTGCTATTGCTCATCTTCATATAATTAATTGTTTCTGGGAGCACACAGCATGACCTGCTGCCTACAAACAGTGATTGAGGTGTCCATATGGAAGGTTAACCTTTAAACAGTCACATTGAAATTGGAAAAACCCTCCCAAAAATTGAACTTTTTTATTGTAGATTTTTAATATGTGTCTGAAGTAAATATTGTTGCCGCACAACTCTGGGGACACAGTTTCATTTTTTACCCCTTAGGGACATAACTAATTTTGCCTCAAGGACCAGAAACATTTTCTAACTCTGTGTTCCAGAATTAATAACTTTTTTATTTTTTTATTCTTTTAAATTTTGCTAAATGAATTATATATTTTTTTAGGAACTATTTTAGGTAGATATAGTGTATTAAATAACTTTTATTATAAAAATTTTAGTGGGAAAGAACAAAAAATGAAAATTTTAACGTTATTTTGTGGAATTTATTTGCTGTGTTCACTGTGTGGTATAAGTCAAATGAAACCTTTATTCTGTGGGTCAGAACAATGATGATAAGGCCAAGTTTAAATATAATTATATACTGTATATCATTTATATATTTTCTTCCGCAGGCTGTCAGCTCCCCACCTGTGCCCTATGCTCCTCCAAACTAAAGGGGGATGGCTGCTTTAGATGCTCATATATTGGGATTGGTAGCAGCTAGAGATATGGGCCTGGTCTTGTTTAAATACTAGCACTCCAATTGTTCAAGTAGAATTGTAACTTTTTCACTACATCAGAAGATATAGCCATTAAAAATCGGGATGGCAGTGAATGCGGCATAAAGTAAAAAGAAGTTGTCATTGCTTTCATTCCTGACCCAGCTGTATCTCCTAATGTAGTGGAATGCCATCTTTCAAACAAGGCCCATATCTCTAGCTGCTACCAATCATGACATATGAACAGCTAAACAGTTCCCCCTTACCCTGCTACTCTACTGAACTGTTAATTGCTTTTCTCAAAGCCCGGGCAGAGCTCGGGCAAAACTGTTAGGTGGTTAATTTTCCTGATGATCAAACACTTTGGGATGCATTTATTAAGACTGGCGTTTTAGACAACAGTCTTAATAACCCCTATACCTAGTGGTGGATCCGACAGAGTTATGAAGAGGCTCCGGCCTCTACACAACTTTGGTGGATCCTCCGCCACTTCTACTTCTTACCTTTAGACCATTTTCTACACCTCAAACAGGCATAGAGAATGGTAAGTGAGACAGGCCTGCCAGCCCTTCCCTTTCCCCGTCCACACCATACCCCCTTTCTTAGACCCGGCGTGAGCGGGAGAAGTCTCAGTTTTCAGGGCAAAGGACATGTGTGCTGTAATCTGTGCCAGAAATACACCTAATTTAGGAGTATTTCTGTTTGATAAATGACCCCCTTTGAATCATATATTTGCATTTACAGTTCCCTTTACAATCAGTAGATAATACAAAGTATAAAAAAGAGAAAATACCTAAAAGGAACATCACCTCTCTTTGCTTTACTAGTTAATTTTAATCTTTTCAAACAATCTATACAGCTTCAAAACTAAATTTGTGTTATTTTTTTTTTATAAAAAGAAAGCTAAACAGTTCCACATGAAAGAATGTGATGCAATGTTTATCCCAATTCTACTTTGTAAGTTTATTTCCGCAAATAATGACAGTAAAATTTTTATTTGCCCATGTGCAGCCCATATGCGAGTCTGTTCGAAGTTTTCATCATCTTGATCAACACGCAAATAAACGGAATGTTGAATGAACTAGAACTTTACATGAAAATCCAAGCACTGTATGTTCTTTAAAGGGGTTATCCGACATTATATAGTACATGGTGATCTCTTTAACAAAGCTGGAATCAACTCTGTACCTCACATGGATCACATGGATCTACGGATTCATGGGTCCAATTGCTTTGCTAGATTTATTTAAAGTAGGCATCCCAGGGGGTATATTCTGTCTGCTGCAGCTGGTGGCAGTTGAAGGATGGAACTGAGCATGTGCCTCCACCTCATAGAGGTGGACAGAGAAATAAAAAAAAGAACGAACAGCAGGTGGTGCTTACAGATAGATCTAATTGACAAATACATTGGCTATACAAAATTTTTAAATACATGCAATTAGAATAGCATTCAGATTCAGGTGCTAGTTTGAAAACTATAGAATATTTTATGTGGAACTAAGGCTGCCATGGATTTCCATGGATTTATCTTTAGTGGTAGCTTATCCCATTTCTTTTTTTCTTTATGCCTATCACAGCACACAGGTATCACAGCCTATCAAAAAGAGCATACTCTTGGCATTTTTACTCTAAACATGTGACATTGAATTGTATACATTATGTACAATGAAAAAAAGAAACATAACGTGGTATACTTTTTTGAGGGACTCCCTTGTATTATGTATTTACATAGTTGACCATGCTTTTCACTATAGTTAATAATTTATGCTAACCTATACAATTCAATCTGTATGCCAACAATACATTATTTTGGTGCACGCTATATGTCATGAGCATTTCCTGATGTATACACCAAATAAATGCAAAACTAAATGTTAACATAATGGTATTCATTTGGTTTTAGATGGTGGTACATCATGTGGAGACTCTCTTCCCCCTCATAGTGTATAGACTCACAGCTACTAATTATCTAGAGATTAAAACAGAGTGCATGGCAAAAACTTGTTTAGTGGTACTGATCAACCATCTAATGTGTATAGGGGTGTCCCTTCTTTCCCCTTATGGCAGATGTACACTATTAGGAATGAAGGAAGTATTAGACTATTGATTCTCAATATGCTTAATCCTCAGCCAAGCCAAGCTGAACATGCATGATTATTATGGGGGGGGGGGTAGGTTATCGATTGGCTCTTGACCAACATGCATCTGAGTGATAGATTAGCACAAACAGCACTGCCTAATACAAGGAAGTTTTTAAAACTGGACAACTTCTGTTCTGAAAAATACATTTTTATGACATTCTAGCAGAAGGACCCGCTTTGCACGGGTATATTTCATCTATTTCATTTAATGTTTGTGTGTGTCATTAAAAGATATCAACAGTATCCACTATAACAGTGACATCTATACTACCCCGCCCCTTTAACAGTGACCTCCACAGCAGCCTGCCCCTTAACAGTGACTCCATAGCAGCCCACCTCTTTAACAGTGACCTCCACAGCAGCCCGCCCCTTTAACAGTGACCTCCACAGTGGCCATCACTTTATTAGTGTTCTCCACAGTACCCCATCTTCTTAACAGTAATTTCCACAACACCCAGTCCCCTTAACACTGGCCTCTACAGCAATCTGCCCCTTAACACTGACCTCCATAGAGGACCATCCCCTTTACTGTGACCTCCACAGCGACCCCCTAGGGTGGCCATAGGTCCGGTTTTAGGCCAGACAGTCCAGCTTTCAGACTCCCTGTCCTCTGTCCGGCGCAGGGCCTGGGCAGACAGAGGGGTGTCCTTTTGAACAGCTCACTCTCAGACAGCAGCACTGTGCTGTCTGAGCATGAGCTTCAGGGAGAATATCACCCTCCCTCCCACCCCTGCAGCTGACAGGAGTTGATTTTTACCTTCATGTTTTCAATCCCCATCGGCTGTGGAGAGGGAGGGAGCGTGACCTTACCGTGTCAGGGGAGTGGCTTAGTGGACATGTGGGCATGGTCTTTAAGTCTGTCTTTTGAGAGTGGAGTGAATGGCCACTCTACCTGCCCCCTTAACTGTGACCTCCACAGCACTCCGTTACCTTAACAGCATCATCCACAGCGCCCTGCCGCTTTAAAGCTGACCTACAGTAGTGAAAAAAAATGGCTGAGACCCGGTCTAAAACCTTCCTGGACACCTGGACACATGTACCTGTGTGCCAAATTTTGTGATTGTAAACGCGACAGTGCGGATTCCTTTATATATTAGATGGATAGCCAGAACAGAGTGCCACCATTAAAGACAAGGCCTGTTCTAAAGGATTTTGCATGAATATGTTTTGCATGGCCAACTGAAGCTTGTCTTGGCAATTAACTGAGGAAATATGATTGTCCAGTTATTATAACAGCTAGAAAGTTGGAAATAAATTAGATGAAACATCCAATTACTAGGTCACTGTTATTTTAAAGCATCCTCAGACATAGAGTACAGTTAAAAAAATAATTTTCCATTTTGAAATTCGGATGGAGGTTGGCAGCATGTGATGTGCTTTCTAGTAAAATCTAGCAAAGAGCTGCTGCGTGTATAAATAGTTTGAGACTCTTCCCCAAAGCAATAATTATTCTAAAAATATGAAGCATTCAGCTGAAGTGAATTTGCATTGGATTTAATGATTCTGCTGAATGTGTAAAATATTGAATCTCCTAGTTCATAGCAGGGGGCTAGAGGTGCATGGATACCGTACCCCACTGAAAGGGGGGTTTGAAATTACAATGCAGAGAATATATTTGCATGTAAAAAAAACTGCAGTGAAGAATTCTATTATAGAAGCTGAATATTATTAGTAAAAATAATTTGAATATTGCTTATTTTTTTCTAGGAGACACTAGAGCTGGCAATAATTGTCATGTTAAAGGTTGGGTTTCAAAATAGGGGCCACAAGGCTATATTTATAGCATTATGTGATATAGGAATGGTCTGTATGCTGTATTGGTCAATGTTCATATTTTGGATAAAAAGTACAGTATAAAGTGAAACTGCTCCAAAAAAGAGACCCTGTTTGAGAAGACCACCCCCATTATCCAGACCAGATTTGCTGTCGTAGAATTGCAGTTCCAACATATATTATGAACACTAGCCATCTCCTTTAAGAAGACCATGTTTCAATTAAATTTGAGATGGTCGATTTAAAGATGTTTCAGTGCACTAAAGGCTATGTACAATGTGAATACAATTTTTTTTTTTAGTTACAGATTTTACTCATTTTGGGCTAAACATAATTTTTTTCAGTTGGCCTTTTTTTTTTTTTTTTAATCCACAGTTTTTGTCATACAGGGTTTTGCTGCTCCAACGGCTCCATGTATAGCTCTTATCTCTGAAATTCTGACAGTTCCAAAACACTCTAAATTCTTATCAAACAGATAAGACTATGGTTTATATGAGTATTTATGATCTGTCAGGAGTTCATAGATAAGGGTTACATCAGAGCAGCAACCTATTGGTTCAGTGTCAACATGAGAGTAAGATGCTCTGCAGATTAAACCTAAACCTGTAGCACAGAAACTGTTTACCAATTGAAAAAATGTAATTGAATCACTTTTCTATTACAGGCACAGAAATAAAAGTGGTTTTCTAGTGGTTTCTTCAGGAAACTCCTTGAAATTCAGACAAATAGATAAATTATTCACTTTATATACTTACTTCTCAAGAGGTCTCCATAAGCTTATTTTCATTTCCCTGATGTTTGCATGCCATCGCATCATTATATCTTTATATCCTGTGATGTGGTAAATTATGTTACTGTAGCCACCAACAGTAGTTGGCCTCTGAATCATGTGATGCGACTCAATTATAAACTACATATCATGTGTCTATAAAGTAAACACTAGGACGGCAAAAACCAGAGGAGGTTGATGGAATCCAGTGCCAAAGCAAGATTTCAGTAGCTACCTATTTTTGCAGTGAATGTTCCTTTTGTAATGTTTAGTTACTTTGTTTTTAAACAATGAAATGTTGGAAAAAATGTTTTCAACTGCATGCTCTCTTCCCTGATTATTAAATATTGCAGTACACAGTTTTTCAACTAGTGTATACTCACTGCTAATTCATCTGTTTCCTTCCTAGGTGATCATCACATTGTCCAGCTCCAACTTAAATCCAAAGAAACTGGGATGACATTTGCCAGTACAAACTTTGTCTTCTATAACTGCAGTGTTCATAACTCGTAAGTAGCATGCTTAATAAACATGTAAATGTGCAAATTAAATGTTTTCAGTTTATGTTTTAGTCTTTTCATTATGACACTGACTTTGAAAACACATTTAATTCTACATGTAGTCATAAGCCAGAGAGACAGAATAATTCAATCACCTTTTTTTTTTTTTAACATTTTTCGTGTCTTTTTATTGTATTGTTTGGTTTCCATGACGATCAGAAACCTAAGATGAATTGTTGTGTCTAACTGCCTAGCCATATGCCATAAACAATGTTATTCTCCCTACTGCTCCATTCATGTTCTCAGCTGTTTTTATCTAGCATGAGCCAAAGCATTGTGTGCTATATTGGTTGTTTCCTGTAGTTTCATGTGTGATATGTGTGATCTTATTGACAGGTATAGGGTATTAATGGATCCTTAACCATTAATTATTACCACTGAATTTAAAACACATATATTTAATGCTGACATTGTTATCTCACTTGAATAGTTATATGTAGTGTAAGCATCCTGTCCTGTTAAAGGGACACATCCACCAGAAAAGAATATTTTATAAACTAAATATTTATTAAAAAAGTTTTTTTTAGAATTATTGGCCATTTTCATTTTGGCAACACTGTACCATTTATTTTAATTAAATAAAACATGTTGTCTTTCTGTAGCAGTCAACATAAACAGTAAGCACTCTTATATAGAGAATCTATTGTCAGCTTATTACTGCTGTGAGTGGAAGATGTTACCCAAAGTTACATTCTCATGATAATAGTAGGGGTAACATTGGGATAACAGTATGACAGCTCTACTGTTCCTTTGACAGGCCTAGATAAAGATGCCCATAGAAGAGCATTGCATTGATAAGTGTAAAGGCCCCTTTTAAATGGCCCTATGAAGCAGACAATTTCAGGAAGGAAGCATTCTTTCCTTACAATTGCTTGCTCCTCAGTAGAGATGAAAACTGCATTTACATGCAGTGATCTCTTCCACAGTATGGGGAGGAGCAATTCCTGCTGATGAGTGGTTTGAAGCTTATGCGAACACTGTGTCCTCTTCAATGTCTATCTTCATGCTGTCCAACTTATAGCAGTGGTACCATGTAATTACACCTTCCTCTCCTATTCATTTAAAGAGAAAAAGCTGCAATTACACTTCACCACTGCTACAGTCTAGATGGCATACAGGTAAACATTGAAGAGAAAGCAGTGCTGGCAATAGTGCCAAGGCCTCTTTAAACAGCTGATCATTGGGGTACTGGATGTCAGATCCCCACCTACATAATATAAATGACTTATTGTGAGGCTAGGTCATCATAGCACTATACAGTCCTTTAAAAATGTCTACACTGTTTGGGTTCTGCAGCTTTTATGTTTCACAGTACAGAGCTGGCTGCAGAATCTCATTTACAGGGAAATCCTAACACATCAGTCTTTATTTTAATGGTTATTTAGCATAAATCCACATAGAATATCATTCAGGAGATGAGAGTTTGGAGACTAAGTTGCCAAGCAAGCTCTGTTTCTGTGAATGACATTATGCAACTTTCTATGTACTGTAATACATAAAAGCAGCGGAAGCGTAGTGCAAGATTTTAAATAAAATGCTAGAGCAAAAAGGCTTTCCAGCCAAACATACATGAATTTAAGTGAAAAAAAACAAAGATCCCCATAGATTTTAGGGAGGTTTTACACACAACATGCCACTGTAGTTTTGGCACCAAAGCTAGGATGGATTAAAAAGAAATCAGAAATACAGTATAAAAGAAAGCCTCTTAACAAATCACATGTATCTCTGCCCTGCCGTGCACCAGAAACTGTGGTCTATGCCAGCTATTGGCTAGTGTAGACTTCAGCTATAACTTCTGCCACTTTCTGGCGAAACTTATAGTAAATGTGGTGGGCTATGTGAAGTCCCGACCCCTAAAAATTCTAGAAAGTGACAAATTATGGCTCAGATATGGCGTGCAACATAATGTGTGACTTTTTACACCACAATAGTATCCCTTAGTGTTGAGCGAGCACCAAAGTGCTCGTGTTCTCTGGCCGAACACATCGGGATGCTCGTGTGTTCTACTGAGCACAATGTAAGTCAATGGGTGAACTACAGGCACCCCCTGCTCGGAATGCCATGGGAATGCCTCAGGGTTAGAATATACCATCGGATCTGAGTTTTCACGATCGTGAAAACTCAGATCCGAAAAAGCGGGCTGTTTTTTTGGGAACCTGACACCCTCTCCTCTTCTGAGCAGGGGGTGCCTGGGGTTCTCCCATTGACTTACATTGTGCGCAATGGAACACGAGCACATGCAGTGTTTGGCTGAATACTCGGCTGAACATGAGCATGGCGATGCTCGAGTCGAGCACCAGTTTGGCCGAGCATGCTCGCTCATCACTAGTATCCCTCATTGTGTACACACAGCTAGCTTCAGATGCTACATTATGGATTAGTACAACAAGCATCAATATTATAAACTAGACATATATTCATAGACTTGTCAATAGTTTTTCATGTATGATCCCTATGAAATTTTCCAGTACTTATACAGTTTAGAGAACTTTTCAGTGTTCACATTTGCAAATCTAGTAGAATCATATAAACTCTGTATTATGAGCTGCAAAAGATACCCCTACCACATATTGAGTGGAAAGGGGGTTAATATTTATGCATTGCATTATTTTGTGTATCATAGTTATAATAAATGTAGACCACTTTAAAGAAATGTTTAACTTATTCCTAGCATATCTACTGGAAAAGCCAGAAATTCCTGACCCAGGACTCTCAATTATCAGTAGAATGGGGGTACATTGATCCCTTTTTGTTGATTCCCGGATATTGCCTTTTGATTTGTGTGCAGACACCTCTTCATTGTACTGTGTGGCATCTGGAAGTCTGCAAATGGGGGTCACTGGCCACTTCATGACCCCGCACCTAATGATCTTTTTTGGCAAATACAGTAAATATACTATAAATGCTTACGATTTGAATACCCCTTTATATGCTGGCTTATAAAGCTTATTATTTTCCAGCCATTTCTCCGGCATCACTTACTGTTCTGAACCTTATTTATTGTTTTCATCTGTGTTCTTGCTCTTATTTGTGAGAAATTTCCTCTTTCATGTTAGCAGCATTTGCAATGAAGAAAGAGAAAACGCCCAAGTACTAGTATATCTAAAACAAGATTCCGATTTGCTTTTGTAGTTTCATGAAGGGGAAAATTGATAATGCCAAAACAGTCTTCCATACGCTTTATGAAAAGCATATTTCAGAACGAAAATGTTGAGCATACATGAAAACTACTGAACTCCAGAAAACTTTATTTCCCACTGGTATATTCAGTTTTCTACATTGAGACCTTTTAGAATCCCTTCTCTACTAATGATTACACTAAAGGCTTAATACATTTGTACTAGCTCCATGTCGCCAAATACGGCTTTGTAGGAGTTGTAGTAATAATCCATCCACTCCTAAAAATGTTTATGAAAAAGAATACAATTTTCTTAGGATTTTATTATTGGGGACCTATCCTTAGGATAGGCCATTTATATTAGATCAATGGGTGTTCGACTACACCACCAATTAGTCGATTGAAGGGGCCACAGTGCTCCGTGAGTGCTCCTCACACATTAAAAAACTAACAAAATCAAAATATAACGGTATACGTCCCTCTGACAAATATGATTACCAAAGCCTGATGGGAACGTTAAAAATAACAAATCTTTATTATTGATAAATATGTTAAAACATAGGGTATATAAACCCAACTATAATTGCATACACAGGCTAAGAGAGGCATACACACTGTGTGTATGATACACTTATATAACACAGTGGATACCATGGAACCAGCTGTGTACTAGTAAGTCATATATACCCCCACTTTATCATTCCTGATCCGATGGTTGCACCTCTTCTGGAGATAAAAAAAGTCTGATAGGTAATTCACAAGAGTTATAAGTTTACCTACAGACTGGTGTCACAGGATGGATTAGCAACTATGCTGCCTATGATGCACTAAAGCAGTAAACTCTCTCTAAACACTCTCAATTGCGGCTACTGCTGCCTGTCAGTATGTCCTTAGAGACAAAACATGTGCATGGCTCAACGCGTTTCTGTCCCTGAGTATTAATGGAACTTCCTCAGGAGCCCATTTGTGAGAGACACGGTAACAGTATGTGTGAGATTGTTGCCTGACAATTAGTACTCGGGTGACAGTACCGGCGCTATGATGGCTGCTCCTCACACTTTAGCCTAGACTTTTACTGAGGAGCCATCCTTCACTCCCTCCTACTGACTGAGGGTGACTGCTATGTATTCATGTATTTTATATTAAATTGCTACAATTAGGGCAGCCACGTTCAATGTAATACATAAGAACTGTTTGTATAGGTTTAGAGGCCATTAGTGGAGTGCATTCTACATGACATCGACAATTGGTGTTGAGTAATATCAATCAAATGGCATAGGCAGTGACTATTGGTTTAGTAAATATTTGTTTTTTTCATTAAGCAACAATTCTGTAACATCTTAGAATGTGATGTGATGCTGTTCCTCTGCTATGCCTCTGAGAAATGTATGAATAACTTGACAGCTTGAGTGTTCCTTGCTGAAAACGTGTCTCCGCCCACTCTCACTTTCCAATTAGTTCTAGAAAAAAAAAGAGAGCAACACTTCATAGTTTATAGCATTAGATATATTTCTTTATTCAAGTATGTTTCGCAGGTGACCTGTTTTGGGGCCAGAATGGCCCCTTCATCAGTCCAAAAGACAAACAAAGGTTGGTCAAAAGGGCTGGTCTGGCCCCAAAATGTTTCACCTGCAAAACAAACTTCAATAAATATATATATATTACCTATGTCGACTTACTTGCTTGTGCCGCTGAATATTTAATTAAGAATGCAAGTATTTACTAAAATAGACATCAACAGTAATATAGTAATATAATGAGCAACAAACAGGTTATCCCATTGCATATATTAAATACTTAAGAGGAAATGACTAGAGATTCTGGTTTGATTTGTTCAAATCACACAGGCAATTTAATTCAGGTCAAATAAATTCTACCCAAATTGAAAGTGCTCACGTTGCCTGGTCAGTCAGTCTCTCTCTCCCTATTTCTCTCTTCAAATTTCAAAATTTTAGAATCCATTTGCTCGTCTCTAGAAATGACTATAAGTGTCCCATTTCTAAACCTTCTAAAACAAGCATGCAATGCTTTTCGGCTATCCGTAAATCTTATTGATTGCTAACTACAATGACATTTTCCTAGCAATAGTTTTTATAGATTACGTTAAATTTCTTGAAGCTCATAACATTTGTACTTTGAATTTGATATATTCTCTTTATATTCTCAGGTGCCTATCTTGTGTGCAAAGCCCATATCAGTGCCATTGGTGCAAATATCGACATGTGTGCACCCATGACCCTCAGACCTGCTCCTTTCAGGAAGGAAGAGTCAAGATGCCAGAGGTAAAGATTCTATGTCCAATTCTATTGCAGTTTGCTTGTAAATAGCTAATATACAGTACTGTCGGCTGAAAAATCAATGTCAGTAGGTAGACTGGAAACACAGTAACTTTTGTGAACTACAACATGAATTTGATTTGATTTAAAGGGCATCTTTCAACAGATTTGTACTTATGAAACTGGCCGACCTGTTGCAAGTGCGCCTGGCAGCTGAAGGCATTTGTGTTGGTTCCATGTTCATATGTGCCTGCATTACTGTGAAAAATGATGTTTTATTATATTCAAATGAGCCTCTAGGAGCAATGGGGGCATTGTCATTACACCTAGAGGCTCTGCTTTCACTGTAATTGCCTTTGATTGACATCATGTCTGCCAGCCTTGTCAATCAGCGTGCAGAGGGCCGGCAGTTGCAGAGAGAGCAGTGCCTCTAGGTGCAACGGCAATGCCCCCATAGCTCCTGAAGGCTCATTTGCATGCACATCTAACAGGTCAGCCAGTGTCATAGGTACAAATCTGCAAATCTGCTACGAGGCCCAGTTATTCCTCGTTGACGCGCAGGCGCGTCATCTCGCGAGAGTCGAGATTTGCTGTGAACGCAGATTGCAGTTCACAGCGTTCACAGCAGTTTGCAGTTCAGAAGTTATACTGCAGCCTGCCAGCGATGATCAATCGCTGGCAGGCTGTAGAAGTTAAATGAAATCAAAGAGGTATATCAGACGCTGTTTTGTTAGGTAGCTATGTAAAGTAGCACCAAGCACCACACTACACCCCCCCGTCACTTATTAACCCCTTGTTAACCCCTGATCACCCCATATAGACTCCCTGATCACCCTCTGTCACTGATCACCCCCCTGTAAGGCTCCATTCACATGTCCATATGTGTTTTGTGGATCCGCAAAACACGGACACCGGCAATGTGCTTTCCGCATTTTGCAGATCCACACATTGCCAGAACTATATAGAAAATGCCTTTTCTTGTCCACAATTGCAGACAAGAATAGGACATGTTCTATATTTTTGCGGAACAGAAGTGCAGACCCAGAATTCGGATCCGCAATTCCGGATCCGAGCGGGACAAAGTCTGTCCCCATAGAAATAAATGGGTCCGCAATTCCGTTCCGCAAACAGAATTGCGGATGTGTGAATGGGGCATAAGGGTCCCTTATCGCCGCCAGTTAGTTAGCTATTTGTTAGGTAGTTAGCGCCCAGCCCACCGCACCGCAGTCACTGATTTTCGCAGAGATTTTTTCATCCACATTGATCGATGCGAATGAAAAAATCTGTGCCGTTCATTTTTGATTTTTATTTTTTCAGCCCAGGGGCTGAACGGAAAAAAAAAATCTCATTACCCGTATGCTCAATATAAGGAGAATAGCAGAAACTCCTAATGTTGGCCATACATGTAATGATTGCGGAGACCCTCGAATGCCAGGGCAGTACAAACACCCCACAAGTGACCCTATTTTGGAAAGAAGACACCCCAAGGTATTCCGTGAGGGGTATGGTGAGTTCATGTAAAATTTTATTTTTTGTCACAAGTTAGTGGAATATGAGACTTTGTAAAAAAATATATATATATCAATTTCCGCTAACTTGTGCCAAAATATTTTTTTTCTGTGAACTCGCCATGCCCCTCACGGAATACTTTGGGGTGTTTTCTTTCCAAAATGGGGTCACATATGGGGTATTTATACTGCCCTGGCATTTTAGGGGTCCTAAAGCGTGAGAATCTAAATGCATAAAAATGCCCTGTGGAATCCTAAAGGTACTCATGGGAATTTGGGCCCCTTTGCGCATCTTGGCTGCAAAAAAGTGTCACTCATGTGGTATCGCCGTACCCAGGAGAAGTAGGGCAATTAGTTTTGGGGTGTATTTTTATATATACCCATACTTTGTGTGAGAAATATCGCTGTAAACGACAACTTTTTAAATTTTTTTATACAAAGTTGTCAATTTACAGAGATATTTCTCTCACCCAACATGGATATATGTAAAAATATACCCCAAAACACATTGCCCTACTTCTCCTAAGTACGGTGATACCACATGAGTGACACTTTTTTGCAGCCTGGGTGCGCAAAGGGGCCCAAATTCCAACAAGTACATTTAGGTTTTACATGGCTGCTCACAATTTAGCCCCACCCAAAATGCCAGAACAGTAAACACACCCCACAAATGACCCCATTTCGGAAAGTAGACACGCCAAGGTATTCACTGAGGGGCATAGTGAGTTTGTGGGAGATTTTTTATTTTTTTTGCCAGAAGTTAGCAGAAATGGAAACTTTGTTATTATTTTTTTCCTCAGAAAATGTCATTTTCCGCTAACTTGTGAAAAAAAAGGAAATGATACATGAACTCACCATGCCCCTCCGTGAATACTTTGAGGTGTCTTCTTTCTAAAATGGTGTCATTTGGGGGGTATTTATACTATCCTGGCATTCTAGCACCTGAAGAAACATGACAGGTGCTCAGAAAGTCAGAGCTGCTTCAAAATGCGGAAATTCACTTTTTTGCACCATAGTTTGTAAACGCTATAACTTTTACCCAAACCAATAAATATACACTTATTAGATTTTTTTTTATCAAAGACATGTATAACTATAAATTTAGAGAAAAATTTATATAGAAATGTATTTAAAAAATAATAATTTACAACATAAAGTGAAAAATATCATTTTTTTGACAAAAAATTTGGTCATTTTTGATTAATAGCAAAAAAAGTAAAAATGTCAGCAGCAATGAAATACCACCAAATAAAAGCTCTATTAGTGAGAAGAAAAGAAGGTAAAATTCATTTGGGTGGTAAGTTGTATGACGGAGCAATAAACGGTGAAAGTAGTGTAGTGCAGAATTGTAAAAAGTGGCCTGGTCATTAAGGGTGTTTAAGCTAGGGGGGCTGATGTGGTTAAACTTCATTACTAAAGAAGGTACTGTTTAATGGCTTATTGATGTGTCCACCCTTACCTTTCTGCAAATTTAGTGAGGACCAGTCATTCTGTTTATTTCAGAGGGATGCAATGGGTACAAAGCCCCTGTTCTCCTGTTCGATGGGGGTCCCTATGAGCTATTCAATATATTACTCTTTATATTTCCTGCTAGTTAATTTTGACATTTTCCTATTGCTGTCTAACCATTGCAGCCAAGAATAAATATGTCCAAATGATAATGTCAGCATAGCCTCGGCTAAAGTGACATATTTCTGTTAATACTTCTTATTGGCACATGTGTCAGTCCTCCACACAATAAATTGGACATTGAAAATGTCTTGGAGCAATAAATGGCTTTTGTGACTGATTTGAATTGACTAAAAACGTGGTGGGAAGCCAATGGCGTATCATTTAAAAGACAGGTTATATAAGGAACATGCGGCTTGTCACCACAAGAAAATGTCAGCTGAGACTCATTGGTTTTAGATGTGCCTCCATTCACTTCCCTTTTGGTATAATGTTATTTTATTCTTTTGGACAAGAAATGTAAAAATTCTGGAGGCTTGCAGCTCCAGATGTATGTTGTGCAATAATGGCAACACAATATTGCCAAGTTCTAAATGTCTATAATCTATGTGATAACAGCACGGTTGTGCTCTACGGCAGCCTAAAATGATTCTCTGAGGAAGCTATTATTGCTGTCATAAACTGCAGCACAAGAAAAGATAAGCAGAAAAAAAAACTACTTTCTGCACAGTTTTTTTTTCTTTTAATTCTTTCTTTGTAGCTTTTAGTATTGTCACCTGAAGGCGTTGTCATGGTAACAGTTTTTGTTGCTTTCCTTGGTCCTCAGCAGAGGTATAATGGTCCCGGCGGTAGGGTCACACTCGCGGTTTCATTATTATTATCAACTGTAAATGGATCAGATAGATAAGAAAACAATGAAAGCAATTGGTGCCAACTTACTGCGTTTGGTTTCTAGTATACAATCGCTGACATATTTACAAAGACTGAATGCTGTGAATGTCATAAGCAGTAATGTTTGTGTGATTTGTCCCTCAGGATAAATAGCTTTCTTTAGTTACAAAGTGCAGCTATTAACTAAATAATATCTCATCGGGATTTTCTTAGTGAATAGCATCCATACGTACAGGTTATACTTTGTACATGTACCATTATCACCACTATTTAGGAAAACCGTAGGTAATTTGCTAACATATAAAGTTACTTTATATGTTAGTTTATGTTTCGGGTTCACTTGGGCTATTTTGATCAGAAGGGGTGTCTAACTAAAAAAAATGCAAAACATAACAGTGAAGTCATGGGACCGCACGGCCATTTTTCAATAGAGAAAGCTGCTTTTGAGGTCCAAACCTGGGAATCCCTAAAGAGCAGGGGCGTAACTATAGGGGAAGCAGGGGAAGCGGCTGCTTTGGGGCCCTGACCCAGAAGGGGCCCATCCAAGAGGAGGAGAAGTACTAAAAGATTTTGTCAGGGCCCCTCAACATTATTACACAATGAATTTATATACAGTGGCAGTATAGACAGTGTAGAAAGCGAATGGAACAGCTGCCGGGCCTGGTCTGAGAGAGCCATTTTTACTAGCCACAGGAAAGGGGCGGCATGAAAGGAAGGGGTTGTGAAAAAATTACTGGGGGAGGGGGCCCCATTCAAAAATTTGCTGTGGGGCCCAGTTATTTCTAGTTACGCCACTGCTAAAGAGGTATTCTGGTGGTTATTTATGGGTTATCCTGAGGATAGGTCAACAATATCAGATCTGTGAGAGTCAGACAACCAGCACCACTACCGATCACCTGTTTCAGGCAGCCACCAGTGCTGGAAACTATGCAGGGAATGGAACCAGAAGCACAAGGTTCCTTCCACTGTATAGTGGCCATATTAGGGTACTGAAACTCAAGTTATTGGGAGCTGGTCTACAGTATGTAGCTGCCCAAAACAGCTAATCAGTGGGATTGCCAGTTGGTGGACCCCACAGTCTAATATTCATGACCATGGGTAGAGATGAGCGAATTTCCCCAAATTTTTTAGGAGCCAATTCAGTAGAATCAGCTGTCAGATTCAGTTCAGTCTGAATAGAATTGGTATCATAAGTGCCCCAATTGCCCTGTAAAGTCATGTATGACATTCTGAGGATTCTGTTGGATTTTTATATTTTCTTTGGGCCCAAATGGTTTGAGTAATGTTTCAGATGAACTGAAATTAGGGTCTTTTAGGACCTTTGGGGCCTGGAATCACCTAGAACCAATTCACTTACCTATAGCCATTAGTATCTAAGTACAAGAAAACCCCTATAGTTACTAGCTTGAAATGCCCTCATAGGACATTTAATCATAGGGGGTCTTTAGCAGACATGTCCTAAATAAACTTTCTTTTATGGACAAAGTATATATATATATATATATATATATATAGATAATTGCTCTCTGCATATTATCAGCATTCATAACCAAATTTCCAACTTTCAAGAAAATATTACCATATATTCAATAAAATGACCTTGTGGAAATACTAGGATAAAGGAACTATTGCAGGTTTTTCTCGTTACAACTTAAAAACAATAGACAGATGTAAGGTCTGGAGCTGTAGGGAGAATCTGATCCAGTACAGATCAGATGTGCAAAGAGAACTTGAATATGCACTGTGGTGTTGAAATTGCCTTATAGTAATTTCTGTTAGGTAGCTATTGCACAGAGAGGGTGACCAACGGCAACCGGATACTGTTTACCAATTGTTTTACTAATTGAAAGGACAGGTAAAGTGCATGGTGTTTATGTTCTTCACATGTACTTGCCGTGGAACCACGTACAATGTGTAACTGCATTCTTACAATTGCTTACACATGGCATCAATAATAGGTTATTTGAGAATAAACTCATACAAAATAGGGTTAAGTAATTGGCTTCAGATTCAGCTAGAGTTGTCTTCTGCTGGATCTTTGAGGCCATATTTTGTGATGATCACATTGTTGCAAGAGGTCTGACCTCATTAGTGGATCCTTTGGTACTTTTGTAGTCCAATACATCCCTGAAATATCATTTTTTAATGTGTTCTTTTTAATTAAAAAGAAGCCATTTGTCTCATTATTGCAACCTTTTTGGCTAATCATTGACCTCTCTAAGGCATTGTGTGGAATTAGCAGCAAACCTATACATGTAGACCATCCAAACAGAGAACAAGCCTTGGTTTAAAGCAACAACCTGTTGAATCAGTCCTTGCCTGATTCGAGTTGGGCACATGGTATGATATTGATGGTTGTCTTTTTCTACCACTGCTGATGAGTGGTTGACTGAAATTATGTATTTATGAGTAGATTAAAAAAACAGAGAAAATATATGAAGCCTGTAATATCCTGGAAAGAAAAGCGAATTACGTAATGCATGATCATCTTGTAGCATCATCTAAAAGGGTGCACAGAATGAACATAAAAACAGAATGGGAGTAGGGGAATTTATGACTGGGGTTACCGCAGAAAACTGGCCTACAGAAGCAGCAGATGTTATTGCAAGCCTCATTGGTGCTATAATTTGCGACTTTTAGCCATTTTCCACCACCAGTGATGTAGATTTGATTTCCTGCTATAAATTTCCTGAAATAAATTTCCTGATATATGGACAGCTAGCTGTGACAGATTTATTAAGGGGATTGTGCCTCTTAATAGATTTGTTGCCTCTTCCTTTAGTGCACTTTTTATTAAGACTGGTGTATAAAGCACCAGTCTTAATATATTCTCCCCCCAATATGTTCAGACATCGGTTGGTAATAGGTTATGTCAATTGATAGCAAGACCTATCTTTCACACAGGGTTAAACATAGAGAGGTGCTTGTAAAACATCTCCCATGACAGATGATTTAGGTGATAAAACAGCCCTGCTGAGCCCGTTAGATTCTCCCAGTGTTATGCCAAACTACCACGCTCTAAAATATAACTGTTGTTCATTATGGCAATGAATGTACTGCCAATATTAGAGGCTTAATATCTCATTTTTCCCTCTTTCTTATCCACTGATGTTGGCACCTGTCTATCATTAAAAGGGGCGATGAGAGCTAAGTGCTGTTGTTATGGAAACCTGCAGACTTCCCACTGTGTTTAGGGACGAGAAAATGGATGGGTAATAATGTTTGTCAGAGGCCTGTTTGAACGAAAGCAAGAAAACTTATATTGGAGAAATACAAGTGTCTTAAACATACATTGGTGAAATTGGATCGTTATCATCCTGGGGTTAGAACTTGGGTGATATGTAGAGGCACAAATTGTGGAAAATTGAACGTGATGCCTTCAGATGAATTCAGAAAAAGTAAAATAGTGACTCAAAAAACCAGCCTCTTTTATCATGGATCTATTGTGAAGATGAGCCATCTTACCAGTTTTGGGCATATGTATGTGGATGTACATTGTAATTTTAGGAATCATTTCTTTATTTTCTCTGATTTTGTGGTACTGTAACATACAGTACTGTGTGAAAATTTTAGGCAGGAAAATGCTGCAAGTAAGAATGTTTTTAAAAATAGAGATGCTCATTATATATTTTTATTAATTAACTAAATGCAAACTGAATGACCAAAAAGGAAATGTAAATCAAAACAATATTTGGCGAGACCCTTTGCCTTCAAAACAGTATCAGTTCTTCTAGGTACAACTTGCAAACAGTTTTTGAGGCGACTTCAATCAGATCCAGGGATGCAAGAACCAACATGCATGCTGAGCCACTATACACTTCTCCTGGAGCCAAATGGCCACTGGTAGACGCTATAAAATCAGACTCAGTTTTATACTGACTTAAAAACCAGCCTCCAGGGCAGACTAACTAGTCAGATGTTCACGACTGCATGGAGATTGCCACGCCTCCAATATATACTACAAAGAAAAAAAGTGGGGGGTTCAGTCAGCACAACCCTATATGCAGGTGCACAAGATGCGACCTTGACGTGGTGAGTGGCTTATTACGCTTTGGCCAAAATGTACACTAATGCCTCATTCAACATTCAGCATGGAGGCAGGGCAGAGTGCTGGTTGCAGAGTGCCATTGCATTTTTGCTTTTGCGTTTGTGTGTGTATTTCACTATAGCAAAGTGCACCTGCATATAGGGTTGTGCTGACTGAACCCCCCACCTTTTTTTCTAAGAAAAATAAACTGCTACTTATTGGGATATTGTAGTGTGGCCCCTAGCATCCACCACTTGAGGCACATGCCCTGCTAGCACCCCTTATCATTACCCACCCCTCATCATTACCCAGCACAACTTATGTAAAACAGGTTACTTAAGGTTCACTAAATGGATGCAAATAATTACAGATTTTTGGTATGGCCTATAGGTTTCTATTAGGTTGTAGTAGGGATTTCTATCACCCTTATAGCAAATGGTCAACTTTGATTTTCTGTTTATTGCTGACAATGTGTTGGTTGGTTGATTTGTCGGTTTAATTTCTAGCAAAATAGTGAATTGTGCTGTAGATAATCAAATTCCTAGCCCCATGTCTTTAAGGAACACAGACTGTCAGCCGTAGTGAACAGCAGCCAGTAGTTAGCTAACATATCTCCAACTACAGTCTGATGTAGTAACTGCCGTGTCTAATGCTCCCAGGAATGGCCACATATTATGCAGCCAGTGTAGTTATATTGCTGTGGTTCATAAGGCAAGTATTCAGTATGTTCTAATGCAAGGATGAAAGAAATCATTATAGATCTCCCTGGATAGAATTACAGTGGTTATTTCAGCAATTAATTAAATATGCCATCTGCGGAATTAAATAGTTTCACATCTCATATGGAAAGTAAATCTCTGGTCTTACTAGCTGGTATCCTATGTATATTTACATTCTACCTTTTAAATAGTCAGCTAACTTATGCCACCTCCTAGGGAATATCCTGCCAAGTCTGATACACCCCAATTAAGGTTTCTTCAACTGTTTGACATGCAAGGAGACAATGACAGCTATTTTTTGAGGAAATAGTGATCAATTTTAGAAATAAGATATATTGTGTGTCTGTAGGATGAGACGATGCACGGCAAACTGTTTTAACCAGAATAAATGTGCCCCTTCTGCTTTAAACATGATCCCTTCTTTTCAAATTCAGTGAATTTTCCTGGCAGATTAGAAAATAAAAGCTGAATTTATATTATATTTATATTCCTATGAGCAATAATTCTAATTTTTAAATAATCTAAGGTTATTTAGTTATAATTTAAAGGGGTTTTCTGGAACTTTTTAAAACTCAGAATAAAACCAGTTTCACATAAGAGTATTACTGGCACAAATCCAGGCGTAATCATGGTTCCAATGACCCAAACTGATTGCATCATAGATCCCAATGATGCTATGAGTTTGGGTCTGTAGAACTGTAGCATGGACAGGACACTCAACTGTAATATTGCCGCTTAAATGCACCTTTATTACACTTATGTGAATTTGGCATAACTGTAGATAATATGATACCGAATAAATAATATTGACCACTCTTGTAAATCCACATGGCAAACAGTCACTGGCATTAGTGATGATGCCTTCATGTACAGCACAAGACCACTGTACACGATGTCATCACTACAGGACAAATACACACAAAAACATAGTGTTCACCACCTGAGTATCATCATTGGAGCTGTGGGTGTGTAATAGTATTAACACGATTTCTATTCTGATATGCTGAATCGTCAAGGTCTGGAAAGCGAAGTAGAAGTCCAGTGACTGCGACAATCTGGATGACTAGAGTTTACTGAAGCAAGGTGTAGTCAAATAACAGTCTAAGTTGCTTAAAAGATGAATGGCAATAGTCGTAGCATGAGGCAAAGGTGTAGTCAAGTAACAATCCAAGCTTGTAGGACACTCAGAAGCAGTAGCTGGACCACAGACTGAAAGGCCTGTCTTAAATAGGAAGTCCAAGGGTGGAGCTATTTAGACAATCAAGGCAAGACTATCAAGGAGCAAAAATCTGTCCATCAGATTCAGGAAAGGGGCTGTCTAGAATTGTCAGTAGCTCTGTGAGAAGAGCTGTTGCCTTGGACACAGGCATTTCTGGGTTCATATCCTGACAAGGGGGTTTAACAGGTCACTTTATTATTTTTTTCTACTGTTATGCAAACTTTTAACACCCCATCAAACATCCTTTTAAGTGTTATGCTCTAATTTACTGTGATGTAATTTGTATTCCAAACCCTGATTGTGGGCATTTTACTAGCTGGGGGATTCATGTGGATGACATATATAATTAAAAAGATGCTGCTTCCCTGCTCACCATGGTACTAGACATGATTAAATTAAGATATAGCACTACACCTGTTCTACATTTAGTAACATAGTAACATAGTAACATAGTATATAAGACCGAAAAAGACATTTGTCCATCCAGTCGGCTTGTTTCCTACAAGTTGATCCAGAGGAAGGTAAAAAACCCTTTAGAAACACAAAAGAGAAAAAATACAAGTTATAGGTATTCTACAAATAAAGTTTAAGAATAAAATTGAAGCTATAGCACAAGGATATTCAACGTATGGCTCTCCAGCGGTTGCACTGCTACAACTTTCATCGTGCCTGGATTGCCTTCAGCTATCAGCATGCTGGGAGCAGGGGTGCACCACCAATTAGGTGAGGTGAGGCAATTTCCTCAGGCAGCATCAGGTAGGGGCAAGAGGGTGGGCGCCTGAAGAGCCATGAGCTGAAAGGAAGGGGTTAGGTTAAGAAATTGGCATTGGGGAGGGGGGCCACTGTTTCCCTTTTCACCTCAGACAACAGGAAGGCTAGAGGAACCCCTGGCTGGGAGCTGTAGTTTTGCAACTGCTGGAGGGCCACAGGTTGGACAAGCCTGCTCTAGCAGATGACAGATGTCAATGGCTATTATCTACTGCAGTCCAGGTAAAAATCACCTTCCGTATTCAGACACAAAAACTGAAAAAAACATTTAGCCATACTTTGAGCCTCTTAAATAATAGTGAGAATGAAGGGCTGCTAGCAGAAACCCCTCTATTACAGAGCCCTGTTGAGTCTCATTGAGAATAGTAAGAGGCTGATTAAAAGCGACTCCTCATGTAAGGTATGACTGCAGACAAGCAGCCACAATTAATTTCTGTGCAGCCCGCAGAGACAGACAACACTCCTGCGGCTTTGTCCATGGGCCTATAGAAGGGGCTTGCGCTCTCATTGAACATGTAAAGGGGTCTCAAGGGCTTTATTAATATAAATAAAAAAAGGGACTTTTTGTGCCTCTTAGACACAGCATCTTTCAACTGACGATGCTAACACACAGTGCATTATGAGCCATTAAATGGCTAATCCATGTTGAAAGGATAAAGAATCAAAGGAAGTTGTAGAACAAAGACACAAACCTGTGGATGGAATAAGCCAGTCATAAAGTATAATGGAGGACATTAAAGCTGGTAAAAGGATGCGCACAGCAAAAGGATTTAGTGAAGATGTCCTCATATGTTAAAATGTATAAAAGTGGAATCGGCTATATTGAACCGCTTAAAATAATATGAAGCAGCATTAAAGAAAACAGAGCTGTGAACATGAAAGCTGAAGGCGAAGACTTGTGAAGTCAACCTCTTATACTCAGCTTTTATACTGTAGGTTGGATAAATACTATTTGCTTGAATGGAAAAGCACATTTAAGAAAATGATTGTCGCTTTCTTAGCATTGAACATTATCTGGAGAAAGATTACAAGTAAAGGCTAGAATGGGGAAAGGATTTCTCCAAAGGTCCCTTATGTGTAGGAATATCTCTTCTATTCTGGGTGATAAAATAACTTACTTTGTGCAAAGAATAGGAACTGCTACCATTTATGATTTGGATATTAACAAGTAAACCTTTCATGTCTGGATGATTTTTTTTATTAAGAAGATAGCAGTTGCACTTAGGCTCTGTTGCATGAGGGAGTCAAAAAGGGAGAACACCAATATTATAAATGGTACATAGAAGCTGGAGGTCCCTTGAACAGATTATGCACTAGGGTGCAGAAGTTTCAGGTTACACCTCTCGATCCATCGTCACAAATAATTATAGAAGAAAAGGAAAAAATACTGATAGAAACACACCTAATGGTAAAAGAAAATCTCCAGGAGTCATAAAACTTTACAATCATAAAAGGGTTCTCCCACAATTAAGGCTACATTCACACTAGCATTTTTTTGTCGATCCGTCAATGGGGGACAGATCCATTTTCTATGGTGTCAGAGAAAACGGATCTGTCCCCATTGCCTTACATTGTGAGTCATGACAGATCCTTCTTACTCCGCACCACATCACAGACAGAAAACCGCTGCTTGCAGCGTTATTCTATCCGCGATAGGGACGCAACCAAATGGAACGGAATGCATTTTGGTGCATTCCGTTTAGTTCAGTTTTGTCTCCATTGATGATGAATGGGGACAAAACTGAAGCATTTTCCACCCGCTATTGAGATCCAGTAGCACTGATATACAGTAGATGATTTTGTGGTGGTTTAGTCCTATATATGATCTTTTCACTAGCATACCCAGTTAAGAAGACAATTTAGCATGGAAAAGTTCTGTAGGCATATATCTGTGCATAATTTCTTTATTTTCCTTGAAAACATGTAAAAATCTTGTGGCATGGCTGTTTGTAAGCTCGGCAGGACCAGGCACAGCATGAAAAAAAAAATTCAGAGATAAACCATGTAGTTTCATATGCAGGAACTATTATTTTGTGATGCACTATAGGGGGTGATTTACCTGCCGACATGAAGCATAGCCTATGACAATGAATGAGGTACTGTATGTATCACATGCTGGATATGCTTCCATTCAATTACTAGCTTTCATCTCACATGAAGCTCACACTTCCCATAAATCCCTGAGATGTTCCCTCACAAGACCATCTAGTCATAACCACCCATAGCTAAACCAGGAGATTTGTGTGCAATCTATCAATGTAATGATATTGTAAAGTTCAGGAACAGAGATAAAATATATGGTGCATTCTGCATTCGCTGGCCACTTCCATGTCCTAGCGGTTTGATTGCTTGTAACGGTTATGTAAATTTCATCAAGGATTGAGACAAATATGTTCTGAAATTTATGGAGCTTGGAATTCTGCCTGGATTACATTGACCTGTTCTGCTTTACAACTTACCGTAATAACATCTCTGATACCATGCTTGTAGTCTTGTGTGTGGCTTTATGGCGAATTCTTTATGGTGAGAATTAATAGTGCCATAATGTGTACATCCAGAAAAAAAATATATATAGTGAATGTAGTTGAATTTGACATGAAATAATAGATTTTTTGTGCCTAGCAGAATTAAAGGGAGTCTGTCGCCAGGAAGCTGAGCGGAATGTAATGAGATCTTTCACTTAGTGATCCGTTCCTTCATTCTGAGGAAAAAAGTACTTTTTATCCATATGCAAATGGTTGTTAAATGCACAGTGGGCAGGCCCAAGACTCTCTGTGCACCCTTGTTCCTCTTTGCATCCTCCACTTGCTCCTCCTCTCTTTCTTGATTGACAGGGCCAGGTTACTGCATAATCAACTTCCTAGGTCCTGTCAATCTAGAAGTAAAGGGAGGGGCTAGAAGGGGATGTGGGAGGAGTAAGTGTGCACAGAGTGGCTTTGTTCCTGCCCTTGGTGCACTTAGCTTCTCATTTGCATATCAATTACAAGTAATTTTTCACCACAATGAAACAATCACTAAGTGAAAGGTACATTCGGCTGAGCTAGCCCTACAAGACATTGGGGGAGAGTTTACGCCTCAAAAGTGGCATTAAAAAGTCGCATCTCCCCTTTTTCGCCATTCTTATCACTTTTCTAAAAGTTAATGTGGCAAAGGCGGAGGGGGGACGTGGCCATCAGCAACAACAAAGTTATCTTCATTTAAGCCAGTTTTCTGGCCTAACGGAAGCCAGAAATCTATTGCAGCTCTGAGCTGTTGTAGATTTCGGGTTAAGTGCACAAACTGCAGGAGGATGCACCTAATTTATGACG
The DNA here is from genome assembly GCA_033119425.1 of Bufotes viridis. Taxonomy (NCBI): domain Eukaryota; kingdom Metazoa; phylum Chordata; class Amphibia; order Anura; family Bufonidae; genus Bufotes; species Bufotes viridis. Next base: position 171,839,182 of record CM065590.1, read on the forward strand.
AGGTGTGCATCTCATCATAAATTAGGTGCATCCTCAGGCAGCGCAGAGGAAATCTAGACAGGCGCATAAAGCGCCAGTTTTGATAAATCTCCTCCATTGTGCCTGGTTTAAAAGTGAATTTCCTGATAGCAGACTTAATTATTTGTAAGTGACAAATATTGTTAGGATTAGGATAGGGAAATTACATGTTTGTAGCCATGTCAAATTTATGGATTTTGCCTTATGCATGCAGTTGTTTATAATAAAATACTCTATATAACTACTCACTTTCATTCCATCACTAACGATTCCCTATAAGAAACATAATAAACACAGGGACTGTTGCACCCTCTGAACTGTCCATGTGATATTGGGGTGGAGAGATATTGCTGAACAGTAACCAAGTTCATTCCATGAATAATTATTTAATGCAAATAGATTGTAACTTTGTAGCTATCTTCTTTGGGGAATGTATTGTACAATAATACCATGCAGTGATGAGCAGCAGGGGCAATGTTCGAATTTGCGATATTTAGCAAATATTTGGGTGAATATTCGTCACATATTTGCAAATTCGAGAATTCGCGATTGTTTTCTTGATTTCGAAAATCGGCAGTGTAATATTCGCATATTGTGTTCGCAATACATGCGTGGGTCACTTTTGCTACATTTTTCAAGCTGCTAGAAGTTTACTGAGACTGGAGAATAGCTTTACATGCAGATAGAGTGCTGCAATATATCCGCGATTGCGCAAAACGGCAATTGATGCTCATATTTTTGTGCAATATGGGCAACTTCACATTTTAGCAGGTCTGACTACATATTAGTGATTGGTGCACTAAGCATTGTTGTGAAGTTGTGACATCCAAAAAACACAGCTTACCTCAAGCCTTCACAATGAATGCTACTTACATATTTTGAATGCGCTCGCTCACTGGCCTCGCTGTACGTTTTTGGGGGGTGATTGTGACCCCTACTTATTTAATTGTCTAAACTGGCCCACTGGTTATTCAGATCTTGAGGACAAAAGGAAAATATTTATCCCTGCATCTTGATAGATATTAAGTGTGGACAAAAAATCCCCTGATGAGTCCATCTTTATGGATGAAACGTGACACGTAGGGACGTAGTAAGGAATGAATAGGGAATAGGCCCAATACACAGGGTCAGGTTCGGTGTGGGGTCGCCCTTGTCGGGGCGGGTGCTCTGCGTGTGTAGGCAGGCGGCATTGTAGGTCCCTTACCCCATCTACTATAGGGATAACTAGGGATATATAGGATAAGTCCGCTACTGTCACAAGATTAAGCAAGCAGGCATCTATACCCCACATATGTTTGCATTCAAAATATGTAAGTAGCATTCATTGTGAAGGCTTGAGGTAAGCTGTGTTTTTTGAATATGCACTAATTATGAGAAATTTTGCACAGTGAGGAAATTTCTATACAGAATTTTAATAGCAGAATTAAAAGCTATGTTTTATATGTCTAGTCCTTGGTGTGGAATATAATTATCAAAGTGGTCAAGGGACGTTTTCCTCTGGATAGGATTGGTTGAGGAGTGGTGGAGTTATTTTAACTTGTGACATCAAAGCACTATGTATGGATAGAAGAACCTATTACCCTACCTAACACCCTGCACAGCTACACTATATCACTATCTAACCTACACTGATATATAAGCTAACTGGGGGTGCTTTCACACTTGTGTTTTTACTTTCCGCCGTGGAGATCCATCGTCGGGTCTCTACGCTGGAAAGAAACTGATCAGGATTATCCCCATGCATTCTGAATGGAGAAAAATCCGTTCAGGATGCATCAGGATGTCTTCCGTTCAGTATTGTAACGTTTTTTGGATATCTACAAAGCCGCAGCATGCTGCGGATTTGTCTCCATCCAAAAATCCAGAGGACTTGCCGTAATGCCGGATCCGACATTTAGCTCTGCGCATGCGCAGCAGCAGTTCCGATCGAGGCTCCAATGTAAACTGGGGCTCCGATCGGTTACCATGGCAGCCAGGATGCTACTGAAGTCCTGGCTGCCATGGTAAGCACTCTACAGCAGTGTACTCACCTGCGCTGCAGCCCCTGGGCGCTCCTTTATGACGTCACAGGTCCGGGCGGCGCATTGATCTATGTGCGGCGGGGACCTGTGACGTCATGAAGGAGCGCCCGGCGGCCGCAGTGCAGGTAAGTACACTTCTGCAGAGTACCATAGCAGCCAGGACTTCAGTAGTGTTCTGGCTGCCATGGTAACCTGAAAGCATTTCAAAGACTGATCAGGATGCTGATCAGTCTTTAAATGCTTTCAGGCGACTTGCGTTCTGATGGATCAGGCGGGCCGGAAGTGCCTGCCCGATCCTCTGAACGCAAGTGTGAAAGCCCCCTAACTATCTAATGTAATGTGACAGCAAAACACAGAGCACAGCAATAACACTGCTGTCTCTCTCATAACTGTTAAAAAATGCAGAAAATGGCTGCTGGGGAGGTTGCTAAGCTCAGACAAAGACATTGCTGCCTTCTCATTGACCCACATGCAAGAAGCAGGGAAAGATCATGGGTTCAGATGGAATAAAATTATGAATATTCTCGAATACAAATATATAGCGCTATATTCTAAATATTCGCAAATTCTCAAAGTGCCGATATTCGTGATTAATATTCGCACCCAACACTAGTACCATAAACATTGTAGTAACCTACTTGGCTTAAAGGGAATCTGTCACCACAACTCTGGACTATGATCAGTAGAAGTACATGAGTAGTACCGTAAATAAAGAGTCCAGATTGCTATTATGTATTTTCCTACAGCACCCCACGCACCTGCTGTTAGCACTCAAAGCTGCACTAAAATACACATTCTGGACTGCTGTGAGGTGCTAATAGAATGGAGAGGACTCCTGTGTGCATGCACAGCAGTCCTGATTATGTATTTCAGCACAGCTTTAAACGCTGACAGCGGCGGAGCGGAGGGTGGTAGGAAAATAGAAAGTAGCAATCTGGACTCCTTATGTGCAGTACTACTCATGTATCACAGCAGATAATAGTCCAAGATCATGGTGACAGATACTCTTTAATTACTGGAGATGTTATAAATGCGGCATGTGCAGGCATGGACATATTAAAAAGTAAACATGTTTGCCTCCTTACATGAAATACCTAAGCAAATCATATGTAAATTGTAGTCATGCATACCATATGCAGTGTACATGATTTATTGGACACAATGCTAACTGCAACATATCTGCCGCACTACACAAAAAGTAAAGATTAAAATCAGTATATTAAAAGAGTATATCTCTGAGGCTAACCTCCGGCACTCCAGCCGTTGTGAAACTACAGCCGTTGAGATACTAGATACTAGGTTACCATATAGTATGAACTTGAGAACTGACCTGACCTGGGGGTTTCTCCTGTGTTATTGCACTATTGGGGTTCATCATATGCAAACCTTTTATGACATAAATGGAATGGTTTTCTCCCTCTGCTCTACATTGCTCTTGCGTCCTAGACAATAATTAGCTACGACTAAGAATCAGTACCAGGATCGAGACTGATAAGCATCATGCAAGCAAAAAATGTCTATTCAGCATTCAGAAATTGTGTTTAACGCCAATTTCACCTTAGTGGTGGCTACAGGCAACAATTTTATTATCTACTATATTAAAGGAAGAAAGGGTTTGGAGCTGCATGGGGGAGACATAGCAATGCATTTACGCCACTTGTCTGGTGTAAGTATATTGAGACAAATGGTGTTCTGAATGAGCTCCATATTTTTAAAGCACCTGTTCTACTTTTTCTGACATACAAGTGAAGTAAAATAGGTAAGGGGGACACAATTTCTTAAGATTTTAAAATCCTCTACTTACTATTAAGTTTTTTTCTATGATGGCCTCTGATATCTTTTCATGCACCTAGTCACGGAATAACCAGTTTGGTTATGGTATACTTGAATGAAAAGAACTTGATGTCCACTATGCTATACCAGTGTTGCAGAATTAGTTATTGGGGTCAAAAGAAATGGTTTGCATGGTTACCTCCAATTAGTCTTTTTTAACATTTTTTGAGCAGTTTTATAGTTCATATCACCGTTTAGCTTTCCTTTCTCTTGATCCATCAGAAGAAGAGAAAAAAACAGTAAAAAAACAGATCCTGTTGCATCAGTTATCATCCGTTTAAGCCATTTTCATCTGAGATCCGTTTTTTTTTTTTTTACGGGAAAAATACTGCATGCAGGACTTTTTCTCACATCTAAAACAAATGAATTTCAATCGGAAATGCCTCAAACAGATGATAACTGATGCAACAGATGCAACTGATCCATTTTTTTTACAGAATCCTGTTTTTTTCCCCTCTCTCTTCTTCTGAAAGATCAGAAGAATTGAAAGCTAAACAGTGATATGAACTCAGCCTTAAATTTCAGCCTAGCTGCAGGGTATCTTAGTTTCAGTTTAACACTGAGCTGTCATTTTTCTGTTCTGACAGCTGTGCATAGCCCTTATCTCTGAACTCCTGACAGCTAAATACTCATTTAAACCATATTGTTATCAGTTTAGATAAAAATTTAGCTATAATGAGTGTTTATGAGCTGTCAAAAATTCGTTGATGGAGGCTATAGATCCAGCCGTTAGAACAGAAACATGATGGCTCAGTGTGAAACTGAAACGAAGATACCCTGCATCTAGAGTAATTAGCCCTATAGGACAAAAACTAATGAAAAAAATTAAAATAGACTAATTGAAAAAAAAATTTTTTAGCACAAAATGATAAAAATGCTAACTTAAAAAATATTGCCCTAAAGGTGTTCATAGTCCTTAAATTAGGCGTTAAACTGTTGCTTTTGAGCTTTGTGTTGACATATGTTCAGTTATTAGAAGGCCTATGTTCAATAGGTTGACTTTGGTTTCTTTCATCCTACCAATTCATATTTTACTGGTGGCTTTGTCTAGAAAGAAATATGATTTTTTAATTTGAAAGTTATAGAATTATAAAACATATAGCCTCAAATAATAGACATAGGATAAATAAATAAATATATTCCTTGTTGTACCGGTACATTATATATATGTGATGTGATGAAAATAAAATCCAGCTCACAGATAGCAGAGCAATGCAGCACACTGCAGCACAGATCCACAGTGAGTACACACCCAGGATAATCCAAGCATAAAAAAAGGGGACTGGATCCAGCGAGTAAAAATCACAAAACTTTTTTATTCCATATTAAATGTTAAAAAACGTCAGTGACCAGCAGTCTGAGATGTTTCGGTCAAAAGACTCATAGATTGACCAGGTCTCTACCAAGGTCTATTGACCGAAACATGTCAGACTGATGGTCACTGACTATGCTCGTTTTTTAACATTTGATACGGAATAAAGAAGATTTGTGATTTTTACTTGCTGGATTCAGCCCCCTATTTTTCTACTTATATTACATATATGGCCCGGGATATATGAGCCATAAATCTACATCTCACTGTCATGTTACAGCCTCAAAAAATGTTCAATTTGTGGTTTGTGATCTGAAGCAGATGAAGATGTTACACCAGATGCTGACACAAAGAAAACAAGGGATTGTGATCGATGTCTGTGTAATTGCTATTAAAATATAAGAAGGTTTGATTACTTCCTGGAAGCTATGTGATTTTAATAGATTGAAGGTGTGTCAGCAGAGAAACAGTGAGGTAGAGTGATATGTGAAACAGACAGCCTTTATACTCCCTGGAAGGCAATTTGTAAATTAGAGCAAAACCACTAATTGTTGTCTTATTATTTTTCCTGGAGATCCGACAAACATAAAACAATTTCCAAAGAGTATAAAAAGTTGATCTGTGGGAATTACACCGTATTGTAATTATCTTAATCTTTGAAGTGAGCGCTTAAGACGTATCCTTAGCTCTCTAAGGGTAAATGGGGCAGGACCATGAATTTGTCATGCGGTAAATCATCTAAAACAGTTACCCATAACATTTAATTAGAAGAACATTAGGTTAATCAGATAGAAACATAATGAAAACGTACATTTTTAATGAATCTTGCCTTTTCAATTATCTACCGCAAACTTCTTAAGAGTTTCAGACATTTTTCTATTCATGGCAATGTGGTTTGTTTGCAATCAAAGCATGCTAATGAGTTTGATACAAGTGCAGTTTTATCAGGACAGATTTCAACGTCGATAACAATACAGCAACCGATTATTAACTGCTTCATTACTGGAATGTTGCCCTCTTTCCTTACCAGGCCAATTAATACCTAATTTATTTCTGGGCCAACCTACATGTGTATATATATATATATATATATATATATATATATATATACCTTATTTTTCAAACTATAAGACACACTTTTTCTATCAAAAGTGGGGGGAATTGGCAGTGAATCTTATATCCCGAATGTAGACCAATGCCGGCAGGTGTACATTGCAGGCTGTGCTGTGCGGCTGCTACATTCCGACATGTACACTGCAATGCTTGCTGACCTGCTGCTGAAGGGAGAAGGTGCCCTGTGCACTGGAGGGAGACGGCAGGCAGTGCTGGAGGATTGCTGGCATGTGTATATCACAGGCTGTACTATGCGATGTACACAACTGTGCTTCCTGTCCTCCTTCCCCAGGAGTTCTCCATGTGCTGGTGGTGGAAATGGCAGGCAGTGTGGTGCATCAGCAGCAGCTCCCCCCATAACAGTGCATCAGCAGAAGATCTCCCCCATAACAGTGCATCAGCAACAGATCCACCATAACAGAGTGTCAGCCGCAGATCCCCCCATAACGGTGTGTTAGTAGCAGATCTCCCCCATAACAGTGCTTCATCCACTGATGTTCTAAGCTACAGTGCCCCCATAATTGTGAAGGACACAGTGCTGATAGTTGATTCATTAATTTATTTTGTAGCAGAAAAATTGTGCAGTCTCCTGCTGCATCCAGTTTTGGAAAGATGTCAAAGCAGAAAAGGCTTTCATATAAAATTTCTTTTAAACTGGAGGTAGTAAAATACACCAAAGAGCATGGAAATAGGGAAGCTGAGAGACATTTCGGACCGCCTCTCTCTGAAAAAAATTATTCAGAAATGGAGGAAATAGGACGATCAGCTGCAAAAAGTGGATACAACTATACAGTTTTTTCATGGTCATGCTGCAAAATGGCCACAGTTAGAAGTGGACATGAAAGTGTTGATCACACATCACAGGAACAATGGCTTTCCAGTCTCTACAAAAATGATCATACAGATGTAGTGATGCTAGAATTGACTCTGATAACACACGTCACAGTGTTATATCAGTTAACTCGTGACAAAAGCCAATGACATCCATGTAAAAGTCAGTTAACTTTTTCTTTCCATTCTTTACTTAACATGTTAAGCATCAAGTTTAGCACAGCTGCATCTGTATATGAAGCCAAGCATCTTGCTACAGAGAAAGGCATTGAGGACTTCACTGAATCACTATCATGGTTCTACAGATACATGAAGAGATCTGCCCTTGTTTTACGCACTAAAACACTACAAGTGCACAAAAAATGCCTAAAAAATATGAATTCAAGATTGTGTCTTTTCATAAATTTGTACTTGATGCAGGAAAGAAAAATGGCTTTGAAATAGTCCAGATTTAGAACATGGATGAAGTGCCGTTAACCTTTGATGTTCCATCAAACAGGACTCTCGATGTCAGAGGTGCAAAAACCATAATGGTGAAAACTTAATGATACAAGAAAACCCATTACATGGTTGCGTTGTCCTGCTGCACAGATGGCCCCAAACTTCCACCAATTCTAATATTCAAGAGGAAAAATTTGCCAAAAGAGGCAATCCCACGACGAGTTATTGTCCATGTTTATGAGAAAGGATGGGCGGACAAAAATGAAATGAAAACATGGGTCTAGAAATTGTGGTCCAAAGACCCTGGAGGGCTTCTGAACAAACCTGCCCTACTAATGCTTGACCAGTTTAGGGCACATATCAGTGAAAACATTAACAAAAAAAAGATCATTAAGGAAGCAAAGACCCATTTAGTGTTAATTCCTGGGGGCTTGCCAGCCAGTTGCAACCACTAGACATTTCCATTAATAAGTCATTTAAAGTTTTCTTGAGAGAGGAGTGGAACAAATGTATGGCTGCTGGGAATCATGACCTGACACCCAATGGTCGAATGAAGAGGCCCTCAAATTTGTGAGCTGGTGAAAACATTGTGGCAGGCAGTCAATGATGAAATCGTCGTTAGATCCTTCAAAAAGTGTAGTAATAGTAATGCCTTAGACCAGGGATGCTCAACATGTGACCTTCCAGCTGTTGTAAAACTACCACTTCCAGCATGCCCTGCTGTAGGCTGTCCAGGCATACTGAGAGTTGTAGTTTGGCAACAGCTGGAGGGCCGCAGGTTGGGCATCCCTGCCTTAGATAACTCTGAGGATGGTATGCTGTATAAAGAGACTGAAGACGTTATAACAGTTATCGTGAACAAATAAGCTTGATTACTTGGATGAGGAGTGATTAGACATTTTTGGGGTTCCCTGGAAAAGTACTTTCATTAAAATCTCTCCTCATCTCTTAGTGGCACAAAAAATTAATGTTGCTGGTGACTGCCATTCATGTTACCATTGTTGAAATATTGCTCTGTTTTATTTTATTTAATATTTTAGCACAACTCTTTATTCAAAACTTTTTTTTTTCTGATTTTCCTCCTCTAAAACCTATGTATGTCTATAAGTCAGAAAAATATGGTATATATATTTGACTTCCAAAACTGAACTAAGAAACCTAATTGTGTGGTCGTACACTAAAAGAGAATGGAGTTGCTATCTGATTACTGTCAGGTTCCACTCTACTTATTCCTGCCAGTTGTAATAAAGGACCAGGATAGACGTACATTTTCCTATTCATTGTAGTCATCTTTTGAGTAATGCAGTGTTTGGATAGCTCTGCATATTCCATGATAAGTGACCTAATACAAAATTTCAATCCCTACACCTAGAGTACTGGTAAACAAAGTGACAGCGTCTGCATGAGTGCTGTAAAATCAAGTAGGGAAAAAACCCCTAAACCTACAGCACCAACTGACTGGATACAGGGTGCAAAGCAATTCAAGAAACAATTTTGCAAAGTGACTACTAAAATTGTTACCTGCTTAGTTCATAAAATTGCCTCTCAGAAAACGCATTTCTTTGCCATTTATGATTTTTTTTCTCTTGAAGGTTGAGAAAAAAGTAACCTTTTTTGCTTAAGTTTAAAGAATTGGCTCTAAGGATCCATCAATAAAGGAGAGCAGAGCCTTGTAGGGAAAAAAAAAAAGCTTTTACTCGCAGAATATTGAGCTCTAATCATGACTGAGAGCTTGGCCATCACCTGACTTCCTGCCAGCTTTCTATTTCTTTCCCTTAAATTGCTCTCTGAGGATACAAGACCAGGTTGGTTCAATATCACAGACTTCTGTTAGAACATATCAACAAAGAGCTACATTTCAAGCAAATTAAATAATGTTTAGAAGGAGCCAGATCAGAATGTGCACTCACAAGCTGTGAGGCTGAGAATTGCATTTAAATTGAAAGTTATATGGGTACATGATAAGAATGTACAGCTAATGTGCAGATTCATTAGGCTGCACAGCTTTCCAATATAAGGTCCCCTGGCATTCAGATAAACTTGGTTCACCAGTTGGTTTCTGGTTTATTTTGTGACATGAATACTAATGTTTATACTGAGTTCCTTATTAGGTGTTTTTTTAAACCAGCAAGTCAATGAAACCAAAGAAGTTGTCTTTTTTGCAGTTCACTTGCAGATGTTAAGCCCATTTTTATTAGTGCAAAGCAATTTCTGGTCATAGTGAGCCATTTACTACATATGGAGGCCTGAATTGTGCTCCCTAATGTCTACAAATTGGCCAAAAAAGAGTCACAAAGGCTGGACTTCAAACTGCAGTAACATATTTCACATTACTATTTAAAAATGCTCACCAATGACATTAGTCCTTGGAGGTAACAAACTAATACCCAATTATTAGACACACATCTTAGGAAGAAAATTTGAACTATGTTTTACAGATGTTTAATATTGATTATCTCAGGATAAGTCATCAGTGTCAGATCGGTGGTGGTCCAATACCTGGCAGCTCTGCCGATCCACTGTTTGAGGAGGTTGTGCTTCAACCTCCTTGCAGCTTACCAAGCACAACGCCATCCTTTAGATAGCGAATGTGTTTTGTATTGCAACTTAATCCCATTCACTTGAATAGGAATGAGCAATGCCGAGCTCATGTGATTGATCAAAGTGATGACACTGGCCTTGGAAGAGGCCTGACAATCTGATATTGATGACATATCCTTCGGATAGACCATCAATATCAACATTTTCAAGAAGCAGCATTTCCCATCCTAAAGCATTATACACAGCACTTTTTCTCATAAGTCGAAAGAAGGGCATAAGGTGCTTTACACATATGCTGGTGTGCTATTGTAGTTTATTTTATTTTTATATTTCTGCAAACAAAATACTGTATACATGCAAAATTGAAAAATTTGTTAGTAAAAATGCAGATAAAACCTGGATTTCAGAGACTTTTTTCTTTTGAAATTAGCCTCATATTTTTCAGTTAGTGAAAATAACCATGTAAACATACTGTTCAGGTATCAGTATCAGTGTAGAAACAAATCTGAGTACCCAGATAAAACTCACAAGAAGAACATACAGCACGCAACACATGCCCTTGCTCGCTTTGAGAACAGGCACTCTACAGGTTTGCCAACACCCTGCAGTATGTTATATATTTACTCTATTGGCTTCCTGATGGTACTGTTACATTCTTCCTATGCCATTGCTCATATAGTCAATAGAAATGTAGTGTACGGCAAAAGCCCTTTTTCCTTTTTTTAGACTTATGAACATTCCTCTTTTCCAAAATTAACTTTAGCCTGTAATAAGTTCATGCTGTTATCACATGCTTTGCTATCACTGGGCTGTAATGGTAGCTTATGTTAAATACATTTTCCTCCAGAATAATGTTTCTTCTCGAATGTGTAATTACAACTTTCATAGGTAAAAGAGGACTGAATGGTCCAGCTACATGTGTGAAAATGTTATAATTGCCGCACTGAGAGATCCAATTATCTTGTCGATTTGCCGGTTATAATTGTTTTCCATGAGGGATGAACTTCTAATCATAGTGTTGCAAACACCTCTATTGAATATAGAAGCATAGCTATTATAATTTGAGATGCGATGTGAGACTTACTATGAAGAACGTCAGAATAAAAATTTAAATTACACAAAAACAAGATGTTGTGGACAATGGTACTACTTGGTAAAAATGTCGACTTCTGAAGAGTAATGGATATCATCTAAGTATAGTGATTTTTATATATATTTCCATTAGTAATCAAATGCCCTGGCTTCTTTCCTTCATTACATTCTTCTAAATCATGATAATATATGTATGAAGGTATATCATTAGTAATAAGTCAGAGCAAGTGGAATTTTTGTTTTTTTCAAGATGAGACAAGTCATCCAAACGGCTTTCTCATTTAGACTGGCTTGTACAAGAAATCTCTAGCATTACGGCTCCATTCACACATCCGCAGATCCGCAAAACATGGACACCGGACATTTTGCGGTCCGCACATCGCCGGCACTCTCATAGAAAATTCATTTTTTTGTCCGCAATTGACAAAGAAGAATAGGACATGTTCTATTTTTTGCAGAACGAAAGTGCGGATCTGCAATTCCGGATCCAGGCGGGACATAGAAATGAATGGGTCCGCAATTCCATTCCGTAAAATGCGGAACAGATTTGCGGACATGTGAATGGAGCCTAATACTGGTGACTTGTATTTCAGACATGAAGGTAAGTTTTTCATGGTGTTTGCATGAAGCTATTAGATGTGATTAAGCTGCCTCAGGAGAGGTGTTAGAACAGCATTGTAAATGGCAGACAATAGCTGTCACATTCTTCGACCTGTATTAAAGCAATGTTTCTCCAATTTAACATAAAAAGCTTATTTTACACCTCTTTTGAACCAGTACTCCTTGTCTTAGACACAGAGGAGGACTAGTTCATCATATCTCCATGACTAAAGCATACAACACTACCATTTAATGCCAGAAATTTCTTGTACAAGCCAGCAAAATGTCTTTAAGAAAGAACAAAAATTATACCTGACCTGGATGAATGGTTTATGATGATGCTGAAACATGCAGGCATTTGCAATCAGCAAAGAGTTAATTGTATTAGTATGTGTTATGATGTGGTATTAATTAGGCCGGTTTAGTTAATCTACTATTCTATGCTCTTCTTCTCTTTCAGGAATGCCCTCAGCTTCTTCATACTGAAAGGATTCTGATTCCAGTTGATATTATTAAACCCATCACTTTAAAAGCAAAGAATTTACCACAGCCGCAATCGGGGCAGAAAGGCTATGAATGTATACTGAACATCCAGGGGAATGAACAGAGGGTCCCTGCACTGAGGTTCAACAGTTCAAGTGTTCAGTGCCAAAATACCTCAGTAAGTCTTTCATTCTCTACAGTATCTGGGAGAGAGGTGGTTGACTGTATTTTTCTTTCTATGATAACAATTTTATTTTAGTATTGCAGGAAATCGATATTAAACTGGTACAGAGGATCTCCTATAGCTTTTTTGTTTGTATTTTTATTACTGTTTTAACTGTGTACCTATGTAAAAAATGAATATTCTAGTGGTTGCTATGTTGGTCTAAATGTCCTTGTGATAACATTGAGATACCAAAAACCAATATAGGCCTTAAGGTTTGCTGTTTGTGAATGCCTATTAAGCTGCGCCAGAGGAAAGTTTCTACTGACACCATAGTACACTGTGCTACAGTGTAATATGTGATCAATCCAAGGACCACAGGTCAAAACCTCCTTGTGGAACTACTAAGTTGTAAACATAAAAATTATCTATCTATTAAAAACAAAATATCTACGCTAAAACGCACACACACACCTTTTCAAGGAAAAAAAATAAAATAAAATCCTCTAAACATAATTTACATTTTCCACATCAATAACAACCTGAACTATATAATTATCATGTACTTTATCCTCCATGGTGAATGCCATTACAAAAATAAAATATTTTCAACATACAATAGTCTTTTCTGACCCATCGTAAGTTGAACTCAACATACAATGCTTCAGATTCAGACCCAACCAATCAAGGCCACTTCTCTGGTAAAATAACTGTATTAGTTGCTATTTATCAGTTGTCCCTGACTGTTATATGTAAGGACTTGCTTTATCAGTCTTAGTTATGTGCTTATTTTTCTTAACTCCTAATTTTCTCTTATCTTGGATGACATTTTGGGGTTTTGGAACCCATTACTCAAATTACAATGGTTTCAACACACAATTGTCATCCAGAAACCAATTAATATTTCAACATGAGAAACCACTGTGTATATATATATATATATATATATATATATATATATATATATAATCATACTTACCCAGAAAGTATTGTTATCATACGATTTATGGCTCAAAATTTCCAATGTAAAAAAACAATGATGGTATTACTGTTTTTTTCCATTCTTCCCCTGAAAAAATTTGCTTTGTCACTAAGGCTCAAAATGCATATGGGGGAAGGGGTTAATGCCCCATAGCACTGGATGACTCAATTGTTCCAGGTATTTTACACTTATTATGGCTCCTTACAGATTTATTTTGGTAATGACTCCTATCAGAGCTCAGAAACATCAATAAGAGTTCTTCACATGTTCATATTTTTTAGTGTTTTACTTCCATCATCATCATTGTTTTCTTTCTTTTGTTTCTGTTCCCTTTACAGCGTCAAAAATATAAAATTGACATAAATGATTTGAACAATTATTCAACAGTATTTGCCGTGTTGTTGTTATTATCTGCTTGGAAAACCAAGTATAGAATTTTATAAGCTGATACAAGAAAAAAAATAAAATCCACTGTTACTTTACAGGTTATTGGGATGTAAACATCTTGTGGAAATTCATAGGGGTTTATGGTTTGAAAAATTAAGTACAAATTACGGTTTTGATAGTGCAGCCTATGGGCAGAATAGAATTGTGAGACAGGACAGATGATCATCCTTTTCTGGAGATGCTGAAGAGAACAGATTTCTGATGCTTTATAGGCTACATAATTGGTAAATTGTAAAGTTTATTGGAGACCTAATTATCATGTAGTTGCTTTATTATGAGTGATCTCTTTGAACATCAGAATTGCTTCACACTTGAAATAAAGGATTTTACTAACTAGGCTTTTTAAATTCATACTTTGGGGATATCAGTATGTTGTTTGATAATATGTAGCAGCTGTGTAGCATTATACTCCAATGAAGTGAATGGAATATACTTAGATATTGGTGACTTATCCTCAGTATAGTTCTTCAATATCAGATCAGTGAGGTTCTGACACCTATCATCTTCCAGCAGTTGTTTCAGGCATTCGTCATCACCAAAAGGACACAGAGGGCTCCATCCACTGTATATGTTCTGGAGCCAACATACTATGACTTAGCTCCCTTTCACTTGAATGGGAGTTGAGCTGCAATGACCAGGCATGACAAATACTGATTTGCCCTCTGTGCAGTCTCTGCTGCTAATAGGTGCCTTAAATGGCTGATCAATGGGGTTGTCGGGAGGCAGACCCCCACTAATTTGATATTGATGACCTATCCTGATGATAGGTCATCAATATCAAAGTCCCAGAAAACCATTTTAAGACCTTACACCATTCTTGGAGCCTTGTTTGTTTATTGTGAGGGGTAGCTTTCTTTCCGGGGATCATCCTCACAAATAGCGTCGCAGACAACAAGTTTTCATGTCTCAACTCATGCTTCATTGTGCCACAAGCACAAACAAATGATACAAAAGAAAAATGAAAGCCTGCCCGTCCGAGCTCTACCTAAACACAGTGTATCCCTGACTCACCTAAGTCACCGTTCACACACACACGAACACATGCAGCTTTCCCAGCCTAATGTCCATCAGCCTCCTGGCTGTTACCTCACTGGTGTCTTTTGGGGGATTGTGGACTAGTCGTCCGCCCGATGCTGACCATGCAACCCTTATCCCTAGGCGTCGCGGGACCCCCCAAACCTCAGGCTAATCCCAGCCTCGTGATCTCTCAGCGCTCCCAGCTCAGACCACATGCAGAACCACTCCAGGCTTCTGTACAACACAAGACACACCCATCTCACTTTGAGGACAGCTTTATGCTCCGTTGATTGTGGCACCTGTAGCTGCCTCAAGCCTGCCCACTGATGGGAAAGAGATGGATAATCCTGCCATTCCTATCAGCCATTAGGCCTGTCACTGCCTCAAATATTATATATATATATATATATATATATACACACACACACTTTATGACACACACATAATGTAATATAATATGAATTGGTAGAAGTATGCGTATGTAATATACAAATATAGTATCGGATGGGGATAAACACTCAATTATAAATAATCCAACAAAAGAAGATACTTAAATCCGTTCCTTTGGAATAATAGTAACAGAGGTTTCACTGGTTATCTGATAAAGTATTACAGAAATATTGAAAAGGTCCACGTTTGACAAAATTTTCAATATAAGATTGGTTAAATCATCATTTTGCTATATTTCCCCAAGACACTCTAAACTACCAATCATCCGATCTTTTGGTGACCTTTATTTAATTTTCTGTTCTGATCTCAAATGTCTGCAGAATATAATCTCGTCTTTGTGATAATAGTGAATGCAGCACAATTAAATAAGAACTTAGGGGGTCATTTATTATCCTAAAATACTCCTACATTAGGCGTTTGTCTAGCGCAATCTGTGACTTTTCCCTCTAGTGCAATCTGTGACTTTTCCCTGCTTATGCCAGGTCTAAAAAAGTTGGTGTGGCGTGGGCAGGGAAGGGGATGCGCTTGCAGGCCGTCTCATTCATGATTTTCTAAGCCTGTTTTAAGCATAGAAAATTGTCTAAATGTAAGACAGCTCGGAAGCTGGCTTACATTTAGACTGGTGCTGGATGTGCCAAAGTTATGTAGAGGCCGGCGCCTCTTCTTAACTTCAGTGGAGCCACTGCCAGATATATGGTGGTTGTTAAGACTGACGTCTAAAATGCCAGGCTTAAAAAATGACCCCCTAAATATATAATTAGACATGATAAATGAATTGTAGATAGATCAAATAACCATACCTGAATCATTCCTGTAGGAGTTGACTTTTTCCAGTAGTCCTCAAGCATGGAATGTAGGCAAGACTTATAATATATAATTTATTATATCTACTAGATACAGATGTCCTTCCTTCATTTGTTCTTTACTCACCATATCTTAAGATGTGTGGCACCAGATGAACAGTTTTTTTTTTTTAAAGACCATGTGATACTATGTCACAAGATGTCTGTGCTGTATGTAACTTTGTGTGGCCACCCAGTGGTTGTGATGGGAGTTGCAGAGCTTTGCTAGAATGTCAAAATGTTGTATTGAATTTGTTTTGTGATAAATTTGAGCCTAAATTTAAAAAGAGGTAAGAGAGGTCACACCTAGATTACTGCATGTATGTGACCTAGAACTAGAAACAAATGCTTACAAACAGAACGACTCAAATATTTTAGCTTCATTTCATAACATTTGTCTGGGTATTTAAGCTAAATCAGAAACCCTGAACTGCATTCAGAAATGATGTCAGAACCTTTGGAACCTTGTGTATGATTTCTGTAAGCTCAAACTTAAGTGCCATTTATTGAAATGTGTATTTTATTTTTATTTTTTTCAATCAGGCTCTCTGTCTGAGTTTCCATGTTCTGCCAATCTCTGTTGAGAGATGCAGTCATTTGCAAAGGTCATGGCCCCTGTAGTCCAGGCATCAGTGAGTTTTTAAGTCAAGGATCCTACCAACATAATATTCCAACACAATTGGCAGAATATAACACTAAAAGACTGTCACTGTCTTTAAAACTATCTTTTTAGAAATCAATAGTATTATAAAATATATAAGAAAGTGATATATCGTATTAAAGAAACTGCCCTTTGTTCACTTATCAGACACTTTTTCATATCCCCCTGCCTCCTGCACTGATAACTTACCCTCAGTGCCCTGCTTAAATCCAATAAGAGATAGATTATCAGCTCACTAAGTCACTAAGAAGTTATACTTCAAGTTATACTTGTTCAAAGAAGTCTGCAGAGGTGAGGGAGGTGGGAGAAGCAGCTGCAGAGTGAGAGATAAAACCGAGACACATACAGAGATGCTGCTGATGGGACTAATACTGTAAGTTGTATATCTAACTTTGGTGCCTCATTCACAGCCAAACTGTTCATTACTGCCATATAACATCCTCCATGCTGCTTATGTGGGTTTGCTAGAGTTTGGAGATAAGGGTGTGTGTGTGTGCTGTGTATGGGAGACATTATAGCAGCTAGTATCCCACAAATAGCTTTGGAAGAGCTGATAATTAGAAATAAAGCTTTCTGAACAAAAAAGCTGACAAATGCCATACACAGACCATTTAATTGGCAGATATCATGCCACTCCTCTTGTACGCATATGTGGCATCTTATTCTGAAAATTTACCTGAAACAATTTGTATGCTTTAGATTCCATTTACACGTCCGTATAATGGGTCCGGATCCGTTCCGCAATGTTGCAGAAGGGATCCAGACCCATTCATTTTCAATGGGGGAAGAAGAGATGCGGACAGCACACAATGTGCTGTCCGCATCCACATTTCCGGTGCGTGGCCCCAATCTTCCGGTCTCCCCAAAAGAATTATACATGTCCTATTCTTGTCCACAATAGCGGACAAGAATAGGCATTTCTATAGGGGTGCCGGCCTGGTGTATTGCAGATCCGCAATACACAAATGGATATGTGAATGTCCCCTTAAAGCGATATTATATTAGCTTATACATGAACGCATCTCCATTTTAACAGCACTATTGCTTATAATCACACTGAATTACTTACAATACACATTGCTTTATTTTACTATGTACTGTCCCATTTTGAGATATTGTATTGAAGATTTCCAATAAGAAGAATAGATTCTTTTTACACAAACTTTGCAGCAACAATTTATTCTCCAACCCAGCTGTAAATTTCAATATCATATATGCTCAAAGAGACTGAAAAACTGCAATTTCATGTGTGCAATTATTCAGAGTAAGGATGTTTGCCGGTAGAAATCCATTTTATGACCATTTTTGGCTTGGAAGGCACCAGCTACCAGATTTCCAGTCATGGAGCTGAGATTCCCTATGACAAAAAAATGTTTTACTTATGGATTATTTGTTCAGCTCTCATTTTTCTACAGAGGGGTAGCTGGAGGAAGGGAGAATATTTATCATTTTCATTTATGTTTGTATGCAACCTCATTTATAGTGTTGGGCGCGAATATTCGAATCACAATTTTTTATCGCGAATATCGCCACTTCAAGAATTCGCAAATATTTAGAATATAGTGCTCTATATTCGTATTCGCAAATATTCTAGATTTTTCTTTCCTCTAAACCCATGATCCCTCCCTGCTTCTTGCTTGTGGGCTAATCAGAAGGCTGCAATGTCTTTGTCTGAGCTTAGCAACATCCCTTTCAACCAATAGGAAATTTGCCTACCCCTTTATATATAAGAATCTCCCCAGCAGCCATTTTCTGCATTTTTTTTCAGTTCTAAGAGAGATAACAGTGTCATTGCTGTGCTTTGTGCTTTACTGTGTCACAGATAGATAGATAGATAGATAGATAGATAGATAGATAGATAGTTAGATAGATAGATAGATAGATAGTTAGATCACCTTTCATTAGGCAGGAATTGATTCAGGACTTGACATTTTTGCATATTTGTTTCTATACAGAGACCTTCCTAAATGTGGTGCTTAGCTTGCCATGTTTAGGAAGGGTCTGAGCACATTAGGACCTCTGGAAAAATCTTCAAGCCTTGAATTAATTCCTATGTTTATGCCCAATAAAGGGTAATGACCTGAAACATTGCTAACTATGCTGTTTTTGATGTATATGCATTGGCCCTGATTTATCTGTTATTCCTTCACTCCAGAATTCTGGCATCAAAAGGGGTTTTTGCTACTTTTTTGCACTTGCTTATGCAACATTTAAGCGCATCCGCAAATATTTGCGACTTTTTACACTCACTTGCATGGTGGAAAAAAGGGTACAGTTAGCTATGTTAATGCGTATGTTAAAGTTGCAATCTCACTCCAGGAGGAGGGTGGAGTAGAAACACAGGAGTAGCTTCTCTAGACAGAAGTGTTAGGTTTAAGGAAAAGCCAAATTTATCAAACAACATGAGACATTTGATAAATGGAAAATGAGCATAAAGTACTCCAACACAGACTCAAACAAAACTGACTTCAAATATTCCACTCGTGATAAATTCCCCCTTTGTTTTGCTGGATCCTTACTATATGGGGAAAATAACTCACTTACAGCAAAAATTACATGTGTGCATGTAATAATTTTTTATTCAAATTGAAAAGACATGCTCTGTTATTAGTGGATGACCAGAAATGTATAATTATACACTTACCTTTTGTGTGACCTCTGGTGTCTTCATAGTCCAAAACCCTACCTCTCAACATTGTGATTGTCAAGGATGCACTCTTTTGGTTCATACTTAAAAGTATCAGAGTAAATGAAAAATAACTGCAGAAGCAAAATAGATTTCCTGTTATATTTCACTATGACGTAAACCAAAAGGGTTATGAGTTAATAAAACAAAATCCTTTCCACTCAGCGTACAGCACAGTTTGTTACACTTGTACGTTAGTGAAAAGAAACTACCCTCAGGAATAATAATCTCATCCTTAATCTTCTGCTAGTACATATCTAGTTCCTTAGGTAGATTCAGAGTTTG
Organism: Bufotes viridis; assembly: GCA_033119425.1. Taxonomy (NCBI): domain Eukaryota; kingdom Metazoa; phylum Chordata; class Amphibia; order Anura; family Bufonidae; genus Bufotes; species Bufotes viridis. The sequence continues at coordinate 171,859,000 of CM065590.1, forward strand.
GATGGCACCCAAGTCAGACCTGTGTGTTATTCTCTCTTTACTGCGTTCCCTCCTGGAGGTTCTGCCGGAACATCTTGAACAGCTGTACCTCCTGAAAAGTGCCTTTTGTTACATGAATAATTTGCTAATATAAAGAGGCAGCTGGCGGCAGATTCCCTGTGTAAGCCTCAGTGAGCATTAAAGACAAGAAGTCAGACTGTGAGCAGGTTACGTATGGCTCCCTTCGAACCGGCAAAGCTACACAGTTAATGCACACATTTTTTCATCTCCCAGCCTTCATACAATGATTGTGCTGGAATGGACTAGGAAAATAGATTCTTTCAAAATTGTTCTATGTAGTCTGGCCTGAAAATTTTTATTAACATGTGTATTCAATCCACTCATAAATCATCCATATCACTTCTATGTTTTTACAGATTATACTTATAAAGGAGATGTCCACGTTCAGCTGAAGTCAATATGGCTTTATAGGATACCTGCAACCATTATTATTTCTGTTGACGCAAAGATAAATGTTAAACATTGTAATATATATATATATATATATATATATATATATATATAGTACTATGCAATCTACATAAAAAGTGAAACTCCTTAGAGATGACCATAATCTAAGGCCTCTTTCACACGAGCATGTCCGGATTAGGTCCGGATGCGTTGCGGATGCGTTCAGTGAAAACTGTGCGATTTCACAGGCAAAGCCATTCAGTTTTTCCTGCGATTGCGTTCAGTTGTTCAGTTTTTTCCGCGCTGGTGCAATGCGTTTCGATGCGTTTTTCACGCGCGTGATAAAAAACTGAAGGTTTACAAACAACATTTCCTAGCAACTATCAGTGAAAAACGCAACGCACCCGCACTTGCTTGCAGATGCAATGCGTTTTTCACGCAGCCCCATTCACTTCTATGGGGCTAGGGCTGCGTGAAAAACGCAGAATATAGAACATGCTGTGATTTTCACGCAACGCACAAGTGATGCGTGAAAAAAAACGCTCATGTACACAGACCCATTGAAAGGAATGGGTCAGGATTCAGTGCGGGTGCAATGCGTTCACATCACGCATTGCACCCGCGTGGAAAACTCGCCCGTGTGAAAGGGACCTAAAACTTCAGTGGTAGTGGGTATTCTAGGGTGTGGTCTTCTCAAAGAAGATGACAGGTAGGCATCATATAAAGTGGAACTAAAGATCTTTCACAAGAAATCTAGTCTGAAGGTGTTTCAGAAGATTTATAGGCAAGACGGTAGGAAAGGAAGAGATGTCCAGCTCCAAAAATAGTGGTAGAAAAATCTTGTATCTTTATTCTGCGGTAATAAGCAGCAAGCAGCAATCCATTTGGGGTTTGATATGTCATGAGGAAGGACCTTGAATATGTGATGGTCTGAAACATGTTGACTTTAGGATCCTGTATAGAAGTTTTTATTACCGCAGAATAAAGATACAAGATTTTTCTACCCCTATTTTTGGTTCTTGACATCTCGTCCTTTCCTGCTATTTGTTGTCGCCTCCAGGTGTGACCTCCATGCTCAGATAGTGAACTAACAGGTGAGAGCTGCCTTGTACTGGAACTGTTTTTCATAGGCAAAACGGTGTATTAAAGTTTACCATATGTGGGAAAAACCTTAAAATGGCCACTCAAAACCATTATATTACAAAAGGACAATGTATTCATACTATCGGAGAACCCCCCCAGTTTGTGATGTCTGTGTATATGTTTAGCTTAGGTGACAACCAATACCCTATTAGTGTAACGAGGGCTAGATGAAAAATTATATTAAAGAGAATTATATCTGTTCCCCTCCATGCAGTTTTTGAGCAGCCCTTTGACATATAAAAAAGAACCTTATGTGTCCTATGGGTTGAAATGTTCACTTTCTCCAGGGCTAATTTGGCTTCATGGCTTTACAATGACTGAATGAAACAACAGAGGAGCAAATAATGGCAGCCCTCCGGCAAAACCTAGTGTGCACACTCCTTGTGATTAGGCGTACATATGTTGCTCTTGTTCTTATGTAGGTCTGTAATTGTATTAGATGTCATTTATTTTTAAAGGCTTTCACTGCAAACCCAATATTTCCCAGATTTATTTACTTGACAAGTATTTTGCCCTTGCAAAAGCTCACAGGAAAGTAAAAAATACATATATATATATATATACAGTCGTGGCCAAAAGTTTTGAGAATGACACAAATATTAGTTTTCACAAAGTTTGCTGCTAAACTGCTTTTAGATCTTTGTTTCAGTTGTTTCTGTGATGTAGTCAAATATAATTTCACTTACTTCATACATTTCAAAGGCTTTTATCGACAATTACTGTATATGACATTTATGCATAGAGTCAGTATTTGCAGTTTTGGACCTATTTTTTCAGGACCTCTGCAATTTGACTGGGCATGCTCTCAATCAACTTATGGGCCAATTCCTGACTGATGGCAACCCGTTCTTTCATAATCACTACTTGGAGTTTGTCAAAATTAGTGGTTTTTTGTTTTTTCCACCCGCCTCTTGAGGATTGACCACAAGTTCTCAATGGGATTAAGATCTGGGGAGTTTTCAGGCCATGGACCCAAAATGTCAACTTTTTGGTCCCCGAGACACTTAGTTATCACTTTTGCCTTATGACACAGTGCTCCATTGTGCTGGAAAATGCATTGTTCTTCACCAAACTGTTGTTGGATTGTTGGAAGAAGTTGCTGTTGGAGGGTGTTTTGGTACCATTCTATAATTATGGCTGTGTTTTTGGGCAAAATTGTGAGTGAGCCTACTCCCTTGGATGAGAAGCAACCCCACACATGAATGGTCTCAGGATGCTTTACTGTTGGCATGACACAGGACTGATGGTAGATCTCACCTTTTCTTCTCTGGACAAGCCTTTTTCCAGATGCCCCAAACAATCAGAAAGAGGCTTCATCACAGAATATGACTTTGCCCCAGTTCTCAGCAGTCCATTCACCATACTTTCTGCAGAAGATCAATCTGTCCCTGATGTTTTTTTTGGGAGAGAAGTGGCTTCTTTGCTGCCCTTCTTGACACCAGGCTATCTTCCAAAAGTCTTCGCCTCACTGTGCGTGCAGATGCGCTTACACCTGCCTGCTGCCATTCCTGAGCAAGCTCTGCACTGGTGGCACTCCGATCCCGCAGCCGAATCCTCTTTAGGAGACAATACTGGTGCTTGCTGGACTTTCTTGGACGCCCTGAAGCCTTCTTAACAAGAATTGAACCTTTTTCCTTGAAGTTCTTGATGATCCTATAAATTGTTGATTGAGGTGCAATCTTAGTAGCCACAATATCCTTGCCTGTGAAGCCATTTTTATGCAACGCTGCAACGCAATGATGGCTGCACACGTTCCTTTGCAGGTCACCATGGTTAACAATGGAAGAACAATGATTTCAAGCATCACCCTCCTTTTAACATGTCAAGTCTGCCATTTTAACCCAATCAGCCTGACATAATGATCTCCAGCCTTGTTAACAAGACGATTACTGAAATGATCTCAGTAGGTCCTTTAATGACAGCAATGAAATGTAGTGGAAAGTTTTTTTGGGGATTAAGTTAATTTTCATGGCAAAGAAGGACTATGCAATTCATCTGATCACTCTTCATAACATTCTGGAGTATATGCAAATTGCTATTATAAAAACTTAAGCAGCAACTTTTCCAATTTCCAATATTTATGTAATTCTCAAAACTTTTGGCCACAACTGTATATTGTGAAAGCATCTCTAGAGATCAGTCTTCATTTTGCTTTCCTTCTACAGTGCATCGGCCAGAAAAATATACACCAAAAGCTTTCTTGGTTTTGAATTAGAAAATACACTTACAGAAGGTTTTTGGTGTACATACAGTATAGGGGCAGAGAAACTAACACTGTAATTGTAAATTTATGCTGGACAGTCTAAAACTCCACCAGATCGATCGCAGTGGATGATGCCAGAAGATAAAATATGGGGCACCTTTAAACTGTCAGTTTATGCCACCTATTAGTGGACTTACTTTATACTTGACAGAATTATGCTCTAAAATTCTCTCTCGTTTTGGTGCATAGTGTGACATCTTAGGTCATGCCCTCATATGGTACATTTCCATTAGTAAATCTGTCTCATTGTTTTTCCTCTGCAAAAGTATGGGCCAAACGCACAATGTGTCGCAATATTGTGATATGTTATAATTTTCCATAGAAATGTTGTCTTATGGTCAGTATTTATTACAAGCACAAATAACCCATCAAGCAAGCCTATGTCAGCTGATATATTTGATTAATTATTTTACAATACTGCAAAATATAGCAAATATCATGTTTGAAGGAACATTTTCTCCTAAGAGGCTATACAGAGATAAGGTATAATGGAAAGTTTTTCACCTGTTCTGTGTTTTTGGACCCACACCTGGTTTTGGCTGATGGAACTCACTGACCAAACACTGATAGTGTGAAAACAGCCTAAACGTGGATGTATCCAATTCAGCCATTTCCAAAGCTGACAACCACAAATGGAATAATCATAGGGGTTTTCAGGGCATGATGCAGACCATGGATGACATATACATGTACATTATAATTCCCTAACTCTTTCTGGTACTTTTCTGACTGTAATTATCACCGAAGTTCTGGAAGTTACATTTTAAAGCATTATAGCCATGAATCTGGGAGCTCCAGATGAAAAGTACTGCAGTTCCTTTCCAGAAAGTGGTTTGTTGTAGTGCCTTGAATTATTAACAGATATAGAAAAGTGATATTGTTTTCTTAACACATGATTCTCATCAGACAGCAAGGCTTGAAAGCTGAAACTCACCAAAAATTAGTTATTAGTAAAATTTAAGATGAGTTTTCCATGTTGTTATCCTTCACATTGAGCCTTAATTTCCTTGGTAGTTGATATGTCAGGTCTATGTTCCAAAATAGTGTTGAGCGAATCAAAGTATCTGAAGTGAAGAGTTACACATCTTTAGGTCCTCAGGACCGGTTTTATTTATGTATATTAATAAAAGTTATATTTTAGGATTTTTTGCTCACTGTGACTTGTAATTATAACCCGCAAAATCCCTGTTAATCATTTCTTCAGTGATATTTATCTGAAGTGGGCTTCGATCCGAATTTCAGGAAAAATTAGATTTACCACGAAGCCGAATTTCCTTGCGCTTCGTGGTAATGAATTAATTTTTCCTAAAATGGTGGCTGAAAGTAAAAATATGTATACTCACCTCATCCTCTTGATCATGAACAGGCCAACTGTTTCTGTCTTGATTGAAGAAAAAAACGCCAAAGACCTGCAGCGAGCGTAATGACCTCACCATGTGATCATGCTAGTCGCAGGCGTCGATGTCATCACACGTGCTGTAGGTCTTTTGGCAGGTTTTCTCCAATCAAGATGGGAGTGGATGGCCTCCCCATGAGCAAGTGATGAGGTGAGTATAATTTTTTATTTTTTATTTTTAGCCACCATTTTAGGAAAAATTGATTTGTTACTACAGTATAATTACTACAGTGATCAGTGTTGAATGCAGAATCTGAGGGTTTAAATGACGTGAGGCGGTGCGATTGCTGAACCCCAATACAATAGAAAGTGATTTGTGATGAAGTGATAACAAATCAAATTTATTGTTGAAGTTCGGTGAAGTAGTTGAATCAAATTTTTCTAAACTTTGCTTACCTCTACGCCCAAAATGATAGATTCGTAGATCTCTGTAGAATTCTTCAGAGACATATAACCCTTAATAAAAAACTAAATGCATCTCAAGGACCTTTCATCTCTAAATTTTATTTTTATTTTCCTTTAAGTATGACTACGAAGGCATGGAGATTGACAGTCTCCCAGTGGAGCTGACCGTGGTATGGAATGGGGATTTCAGCATTGACAATCCAGCTCTGAACAAAGGTAAAGTGGAACTTAAGTTTGGGCGAATATAGCTATGAAAATAGTTTCCATAGCAACATCACTTATCTCCTGTTAAGTATCATGTGCCTAACCTTTTCAGGACTCATTTTTTTATAACTCTCATTGAAATTGAATCACTCTACAGTCACACATTTCCATATCATTTATTTTCTGTGCCTTCTGATAGTATAGTCACTCACCATCAAAACAATTTTCTGCTAAAATAGTCAAGATTTTTTTTTTTAAGTATATCCTTATGTGAAATCTTATGTCTACAGAAAACGCTGTAGTAATACTTTATAAGCTAGTGGTGTTTTCATGTACCAATAAAGTACGGACCAAAAGCCTTACCTAAATCTTGATTTAAGGATTTTCTTAATAATTTGAAAATTGACTTCCTATCGAGAGGACAAAGCACTAGGTTTTCTGTTGTAATTCTATTATCCAGTTGGTTGCTGCTTTCGTGTGTCATACTACATTAGAATAAATTCCCTTGTGGACATTGACTATCCTAACATTTAAAATGGTATATGCTGTCCCCACTGTACTTGTGGAAATTAAAGGGCATCTGACAGCAGACTTGCACCTATGAAACTGGCTGACCTGTTACATGTGCATTTGGCAGCTGAAGGCATCTGTGTTGTTTATATGTGCTGTCAATCAAAGTGGAGAGGGCGTGGCAGTTGTAGAGAGAGCAAAACCTCTAGGTGTTACAGCAACTCTCCTTTTGCTCCTATAGGCTCATTTACATATAGTAAATGATCATCAACATAATTTTTCTAAGCAATGCGGGCACATATGAACATGGGACCCACACAGATGTCTTCAAGCGCACATGTAACAGGTCAGCCAGTTTCATATCGACTGCAAGCATCTCTAAGAAAATACCTGAGAAAAGGATGTGCTGATGTGATTGGTTTAGGTGACCTAAAACTGGCACACTGAAGTGTGTGATGCGTGAGAAAACTTACATATTAAAACCTCCCATCCCTTACCCAATGTCAGGCATCAGGGGAGAAAAAAAATCACTCTTCAATGCAGTGACCTTCCCCAACCGCATCATTAAACATCATTTCTAAGAAATATTAAGAGCAGAGCAGTGGAGGGTTTGGGATGGATTGTTTTCATCATGCCAGGGCACTTCAATGAAGAGTGGGCCCCAGGCGGATTATTTATGATGTATTATTATACAGTGTTTACAGTGAATAAAACAGCATTTTCTCAGGTATGCTTACATTATCAAAGCAAATATGGGTATGTGTGAACTACTTTCTCCAATACCCATTTTGCATTAGTAACAACTTGGAGTACATCCCTTTAAGCAAGTTTTGTAGAACTGTTTTAAAGGAAACATGTTCTGTGGTATATTAGGCATGAGTTTCCATGTTGGGGATTTCGTCATTGATTTATCCTTATCCATCTCTAAGCACCCTCACCAATCAGCAGTTTTCAATTCGCAGCAGCAGCCGGACACAGCCACCACACAGTGAAGAGAGCTGTGAAGTTCCAGTACCGCATTGCCGTATGGCCCCATTATGTGGACTGGCAGAGATCCGGCTGCAACCCGGCAAATTCACAGTGAATCGGCCAGATGAAAACTGCTGCACGCATCCGTTTTCATCCGGCCAATTCTTGACATACTTTCCGAGTTGTGGACGGATCTCCGCCAGTCTCCATTATAGTTAAAGAAGTTGTTTGCTTTTTATATGAAGATATGGTATGTAAACTGCAGTGGACAATTCTAATCTGCATTTACACCCTGCTGTTTATGTGTAATTGTTATTCTATTATAATTGGAAAACTAGTAAAATGCTCATCTAATACAGTATGTTGTAGATATAGGTGAAAAGATGAAATTAGTAACGGCCGACCACCCAATGGTTAGTTTTTTGAATGAAGGGCTATATAGACCTTACACTCCTTTGGCATTGCTTAGTAATTTCTTTTACTGAACAGTTGATGCAGACTATTAAGCAAACTGACATTGATGGCTTAGAAGATCATGTCAAATTTTCGAAGTACTAAGCAAACTGCCGTTGATTTAAGTGGCTTAGAAGATCATGTCGAAATTTCAGTATCAGAACTTTCTGGGTAGTAAAGTAGTTACATAGTTAGTAAGGTTGGAAAAACACAGTTCCATCAAGTCCAACATTTATTTGCAAAAAATCCCTATTAGGCATTGCTCCATATTAAGGGAGAAAAATGTATTCCATACTCTAAATATTGATCGGATCAACATCCAATCTCCAGGTTATAAACTCTAAAGGGAGCAGTCATTCTGGGAATGGAGGTAGGTGATTACTGACTTTACCAAAGTGATCCTGTAACATGTCATGATGAAATCAGACAATATTTTTTTTACTAGATACCCCCTTTATGATTGTTTTACCCAATCATACCATATGTTCTAACTTCTAATTAGTGGGTATGCTTCATTTATTTTGTCTTCTATTGAACTTAGTGCATCTGTACAAGTGTGGTGCCACCAGACCCAGCTGTGGCTTGTGCTTAAAGGCAGATCCCGACTTTGAATGTGGTTGGTGTGCAGGAGAATCCAAATGTACGCTCAAGCAGCACTGCTCAACCTTGGAAAAACCCTGGCTTGAGCTATCAGGGACCCATGCAAAATGTGAAAATCCCAGGATAACACAGGTATGTACATGTAATCCCATGATTACAGATTTTTCTTTTTATCATGCTTTCAAGTGTAGAGTACATACAGTATCTCACAAAAGTGAGTACCCCCCTCACATTTTTGTAAATATTTTATTATATCTTTTCATGGGACAACACTGAAGATATGCCATTTTCATACAATGTAAAGTAGTCAGTGCTCAACAGTGTAAATTTGGTGTGCCCTCAAAACAACTTAACACACAGCCATTAATGTCTAAACTGCTGGCAACAAAAGTGAGTACACCCCTAAGTGAAAATGGCAAAATTGTGCCCAATTAGCCATTTTCCCTCCCCGGTGTCATGTGACTTGTTAGTGTTACAACTGGTCTCAGGTGTTAAAGGGGAGCAGATGTGTTAGATTTGGTGTTATTGCTCTCACACTCTCTCATACTGGTGACTGGAAGTTCAACATGGCACCTCATAACAAAGAACTCTCTGAGGATCTGAAAAAAATAATAGTTGTCTGATGAGAACAAGATAAATGTATTTGGTTCAGATGGTGTCAAGCGTGTTTGGTAGCAACCAGGTGAGGAGTACAAATTCAAGTGTGTCTTGCCTACAATCATGCATGGTGTGAGTTTCATGGTTTGGGGCTGCATTAGTGATGCTGGTTGTGAACCATGAATGCCAACATGTACTGTGACATACTGAAGCAGAGCATGATCCCCTCCCTTTGGAAACTGGGCCACAGGGCAATATTCCAACATGATAACGACCCCAAACACACCGCCAAGATGACCACTGCCTTGCTAAAGAAACTAAGGGTAAAGGTGTTGGATGGGTCAAGCATGTCTCCAGACATAAACCTTATTGAGAATCTGTGGGGCATCCTCAAACATAAGGTTGAGCAGTGCAAGGTCTCTAATATCCACCAGCTCCGTAATGTTTTTATGAAGGAGTGGAAGAGTATTCCAGTGGCAACCTGTGAAGCTCTAGTAAACTCCATACCCAAGAGTTAAGGCAGTGCTGAAAAATAATGGTGGCCACTCAAAATATTGACACTTTGGGCACAATTTTGCCATTTTCACTTAGGGGTGAACGCACTTTTGTTGCCAGCGGTTTTGACATTAATGGCTGCGTGTTAAATTATTTTGAGGGCACACCAAATTTACGCTATTATATAAGCTGTACACTGACTTCTTTACATTGTATCATAGTTTCATACCTTCAGTGTTGTTCTATAAAAAGATATAATAAAATATTTACAAAAATGTGAGGGGTGTACTTTTGTGATATACTGTATTTAGAGAGGCTTTTTGAGGTGTCGTTAGAGTGGAGGTGATGAAATTGATATACTGTATACACAGCAGCTAACAAGTCTGGATAAATTAATGTTTTTTATTGAGTTGCTCCCAGAAGAAATACTCTATGTACAGTAGGGCAATGAAAAGGGAGGAGAGAAAAATATTATCAGCCCAGGTTATTTACTGATGACTACATTTATATTGACACTCCTTGAAATTAGAGCACTATAAAATTGCCTAGATGCAAACTACTTCCCGAAGATGACAAGCAAAGCTGTAACATTATGCTGCTGTTAGCAGCGGGTGTAAAGTCTGACAGCTTGTTATGATCCGGTGCATTTATTTCAACGCTACAGCACCTCAGCAGACTTTGATGCTGGTAGACGCCTACTCCTTCCTAAACCCTGTGTTTAAAAATGTAATTCACTTTTCAATTAAAGTAGAGGCTTCAACATTTAAGCCTCATTTTTTTTTCCATTTCTTATAATAATTGTCATTTATTTCTATATCACATTGACGCTAGGCTATTTCAATTTGTCCATATCCAGGAAGTTACTTACCTCTTGGATAAGAAATGTTTACATCAGTAACAATAGAAAATGCCATTTATTAGCATTGTATCCATGGTATAACTGGACTTTGTTTATAGCAGCCAATGCAGACTTCTGTACATTAATTAATACAAAGACTTTTTTAAAGGGGTTGGGTCATCTCAGGTAGTGATGAGTGGCATAGGCAATATTAATTTTTGCAATATTTCACAAATTTTTTGCATAATATTCGCAATAAATTCGCAAATTCTAGAATTCGTGATCTTCAGTCAATTTTTTTGTGATTTTGCAAATCGGCACTAATGGTGCGCATATTTTTTGCTCAATACATGCAACTTCACATTTTATCAGGTCTGAGTAGATATTACTGATTGGTGCACTAACTATTGTAGTGACATCACAGCACTATGTCTGTAGCATATATGTATGGACAGCAGAGAAACAGTAATTCATATCACACTACCTAACACCCTGCACTGAAACCTATCAGCTACACTATATCACTATCTAATCTACACTGACTATCTCCCACTAACTATCTGTATTATATATATGAGCTAGCTAACTATCTAATGTAATTGGATAAGGAATAGGATCCAGATGAAAGCACAGAGCACAGCAATGTCCCTGTTCTCTCTCAGAACTGCAAAAAAAGAAAATGGCTGCTGGGGAGTTTCTTATATAGTAAAAGGGTAGGCAATTTTCCTATTGGTTGCTAGGGATGTTGCTAAGCTGTGACAAAGATATTGCAGCCTTCTCATTGGCCCACAAGCAAAAAAGGAGGTTACTGATGAACAAAAAATCTACAATATTCGCGACTACGAATATATAGCACTATATCCCACATCTTTGCAAATTTTTGAAGTGCCGATATTCGCAATAAAAATTTTCAATTAGAATATTTGCGATCAACACTAATCTCAGACATCGATAATAGTTCACTAGGATATTCCATCAATGTCAGATCGGTGTCGTCCCTTTGGGACCTGTTCCTACCTCCATTCTTTGCTATGAGAGTTCCGAAAATAGCAATGTGACCTGGCTCAGTTTTTTTAGCAACTCCCATAGCAGTCAATGGAGAGAGCACCGCACAAGAGGGGCCAGGGCTCCATGTACCAAAATGGGACTGCTGGAAATAGCCGAGCTGTTGAGTAGTTATTTTCAAATCGCTTATACTGGTGAACAGAAGGTGGCTACAAATGCGTGGCTGCTCTCTGTTCACTTCAGGGGCCTCATTTAGGGGGATAGTAGTGGGTCCCATAGGTGGGACTCACACCTATTTGGCAGTATAAATTGAATGGCTGGAACTTTATTAGTTTTACGCTAAAGATGACAATGATTATTAAGATGACCCATGGGTTGACAATAATAATTGCATAATACATAGCAAAAATATCCCGTGTGCTTCTATTTAAAGGGTAACTATTTTATTAGAGCTAGGCATGTATACCAGAGTTAGTCTGTCAATGATTGTCAAAAGATCTGTAATTAACCTTATAATAACAGCTTTCATTAATGCCCTCTGTCCCTTTCCACTGCTCCCTTAATAGACCGTTGCTAGGGCTTGTCTGTCTTCCCTTTGGTATAAACAAAAGACAGAGGGGCGGTCCTTCACACTGCATGCCTGCATTAGGCTTCAGAGTGAGGAGGCATGTCTCTCAGTAATTCAATCTGATTGGCTGGCAGGGAGCTGCTGACTACAGCAAGTGTGTATGGGAATTGAGGAAAAGCAGTTTTGGCCTTACAGAACTGGCAGAGGAGCCATCTTAAGATGGTCCTCATATTGTAAATGTTTAAACCGCCATAACTAAGGGAAAAACTTAAGGAAAACAGTGGTATGTAAACAAACTAAAGATTGCTTTATGCATAATGTTGCTGTAGCAGTAACATATGCTAAAATAGATTTTTTATGAAAACATGACATTTACCCTTTAACCATGGTTCTTCCAATCCCTAGCCATCTGTTCAGTTCTGTTCTCAGAAGACAGTATGCACACTGTCCTTTCGTAGTCTGAGACACGTACACTACTTTTGGACTAGAATGCAGTTGATCAAACTGTAAAGAAAAAAATCACATATCAAGACTGTATGTCAGCCTTTTGGCAGCTATGTTGATGGAAAAGGTGGCACACATATCTTCACATAGGAAAGCAGGAACCTAAAGACACGTTAGAGCTCCACTGTGACCTTACTTAAGAAGATAAGAAAAACTGTGAGAAATATACTTCTTAGGCTACAATTACCCGACCGTATGTGTTTTGCGGTCCGCAAATTGCAGAAGCTTGACTACCGTATGACATCCGTTTTTTTGGCGGATCCATTGTAACAATGCCTATCCTAGCCTAAGAATAGGACATCATCTATTTTTTTTGTGAAGATGCGGAACAAACATACGAATGTGGATAGCATTTTTTGCGGACCCATTGAAATAAATGGGTCTGCATCCTATCCGCAAAATAAAACGGAATGTTTGTGTTAATGTATCCTTAGTTGGAAACACTTTGGATAGGTTGCAAAACTAATATAGGTACTGAATACCCTTAAGCTGTGGGAGCTACTCTTTGGAACATTATCAAGGCATCATTTGCAACCCTAGCCCATGCAGTCAGGCTCAGAACAATGAATTGCCTTGAAATATAGCCCCTACATGCTATCCTAATATGCTGTCCTGATATTGATGAATTAGTAATATATTTAGATATCAAGTAACCGGTAAAATAGTAGTAAACTAATGCATTTTAAAGCGTAATGCTAGTAGGTTTAGCTATGTCCTCTCCATATTGGGCATTGAGACCCCTCATCATGTTCCTTATGCTAAGGTTAATTCTTTTTCTCAAGCCTTAACCTTTGGTGCTATACAATATACATGTGATAAGAGACTGATTTATTTGTTCATTAACTTCTACTTAGAGTACATCAATCATCTTATTACAATGACACAGGGGTAGTTCATCCTAACTGTGCCCTTATTTGCATCTTTTGTATACTTACAGTAAAAATGCAAATCTTTAATGGTACTTTAAAAACCTTTGAGAACTAGCATGGATCATTATGCATTGTCAGCTGCCTCAAGAACAGTCTAACTATCCTGGAGTGCAACCACTTCCAATATTGGCTCCATAGATTAGTGCACAGCTAAATTCTCCATGTAGAAGATCCTGTTAAGATGTCGCTGCTCAACTTTTATTCATAATTAGAAAAGGAATGGCAATTAATTTCTTTATTAGCATTTATTTGATATGATAGACCTCCATTAATTATACTTTGCTTAATATCCAGCAAATGCATGAAAAATGGTCTAGAGTAGGATGAAAAAGGGGAATATGGTGCGTTTTGTGAAATGTTTAATGTAACTAAAGTCCTATTCAGACAGATTAGGAATAAATCAAATTAGTTTATTGAATAATATATGATATTGGATAAGCCTCCTCATGGCCCATTAATTATTGAACTGTAACGTACATGCCACATTATCAGTTTGCTAGCAAGGCATTAGCATGGAAATGTCTCTTAATTAAACTGCACTTTCTGAGCAGACTTCTCAAGTGATGATAACGCCATAGTTATGTTAAATCAGGTATATCACACTTGTCACCTTTTTCTCTGAATTATTAAAAATAATTGGGGAGGGGGGACAATCATAGGACAGCCATAGGCGCAGTTGTCCCACTTCAAACCTAAGCACACATTAAGGTAGTAGATCTCAGATGAGCAAACTAGCTTCACCACCTTTTTGCAAATAGAAAAATGTCCTATTGTAGAGCTGATTTGAAAGAAAAAAATAATCCATATTCTGTTGCTATTTAATAATAATTTACAATGTAGTAAATCAAAATGGTATAATTAACAAGGCATTTAGACTGTGTGCACATCATTAGACTCTGACCGATTTGACCCTCTTGTCACTCTTAAGTTCAACTATAGTCAGCAGAGGCGGATGGGGAACTTAATGTGGACCTGGAAAAATAAAGTAAAAGTGTCTTATTGTTGTAGGCGAATCCAAACCCTGCAACAGTATTCAACTATATCACCTTCCTGAGGACAATGGTACAGTTAAATTCAAGGGGCACCTATGGCCGCCGGCCACAATGCATAAGTACCTTGTGCTCCTAGCATTAATTAATGTTGAGAACATCAGATTGTTATGTACCCAGCTGATGGCCATGAGGATGGCTCAGGTGGACTAATGGGCTTCGGCCCACCAGGAAATTTACCTGTAGGGTCTATGGTAGGCAGTATGGTGAGGACTAGAGATGAGCGAACACCTGGAAGTTCGGGTTTGTGAAGTTCGGCTGAACTTCCCGAAAAAGTTCGGGTTCGGGATCCGAACTCGACCCGAACTTTATCCTGAACCTGAACCCCATTGAAGTCAATGGGGACCTGAACTTTTAGGCACTAAAAAGGCTGTAAAATAGTCCAGGAAAGGGCTAGAGGGCTGCAAAAGGCAGCAAAATGTAGGTAAATGCCCTGCAAACAAATGTGGATAGGGAAATGAATTAAAATAAAATAAATAAAAATGTATCAATATTAATTGGAGAGAGGTCCCATAGCAGAGAATCATGCATCATATCACCCACCACTGGAGAATGCCACTTTCAGTTATTTCGGCCCCAGCACCCAGACTGAGGAGAGAGGTCCCACAGCAAGGAATCATGCGTCATATCACCCACCACTGGAGAAGGCCACTTTCAGTTATTTCGGCCCCAGCACCCAGACAGAGGAGAGAGGTCCCACAGCAAGGAATAAGGCGTTATATCACCCACCACTGGAGAAGGCCACTTTCAGTTATTTAGGCCCCAGCACCCAGACAGAGGAGAGAGGTCCCACAGCAAGGAATCATGCGTCATATTACCCACCACTGGAGAAGGCCACTTTCAGTTAATTAGGCCCTGGCGCCCAGATTGAGGAGAGGTTCATTCAACTTTGGGTTGCACCGCAAGATTATGGTAAAGTTAAAAACGAGGATTCAATAAAGAAGTGCTCCGGAGTGCAAGAATACATGGTTGAGGGGGAGGCAGTTATAAATGTCTATTCTGCACAAGGGAGGGACAGGTCCTGTGGGATCCATGCCTGGTTCATTTTTATGAACGTCAGCTTGTCCACGTTGGCTGTGGACAGGCGGCTGCGTTTGTCAGTAATGACGCCCCCTGCCGTGCTGAATACACGTTCAGACAAAACGCTGGCTGCCAGGCAGGACAGCACCTCAAAGGGATAAAATACTAACTCTGGCCACGTGGACAATTTGGAGACCCAGAAGTTGAATGGGGCCGAACCATCAGTCAGTACGTGGAGGGGTGTGCAGACGTACTGTTCAACCATGTTAGTGAAATGCTGCCTCCTGCTTACACGTTCCGTATCAGGTGGTGCAGTCAGCTGTGGCGTGGAGACAAAACTTTTCCACATTTCTGCCATGCTAACCCTGCCCTCAGAGGAGCTGGCTGTGACACAGCTGCGTTGGCGACCTCTTGCTCCTTCTCTGCCTTCACCTTGGGCTTCCACCTGTTCCCCTGTGACATTTGGGAATGTCAGGAGCGAGTCTACCAGCGTGCGCTTGTACTCGCGCATCTTCCTATCACGCTCCAGTGCAGGAAGTAAGGTGGGCACATTATCTTTGTACCGGGGATCCAGCAGGGTGGCAACCCAGTAGTCCGCACACGTTAAAATGTGGGCAACTTTGCTGTCGTTGCGCAGGCACTGCAGCATGTAGTCGCTCATGTGTGCCAGGCTCCCCAGAGGTAAGGACAAGCTCCCTCAGCCACGCACCAGTGATGGGCCTGAGTTGTGCTGGGTGCCACCCTGCTGTGAACCTTCTTTATCCTCATCCTCCTCCATCTCTTCCTCATCCTCCTCATCCTCCAGTAGTGGGCCCTGGCTGGCCACATTTGTGCCTGGCCTCTGCTGTTGCAAAAAACATCCCTCTAAACCACTTCTAACAGACTGGCCTGAAAGTGCTAAAAATGACCCCTCATCCTCCTCCCCCTCCTCCTCCTGGGCCACCTCCTCTTTCATCATCGCCCTAAGTGTTTTCTCAAGGAGACATAGAAGTGGTATTGTATCGCTGATAACGGTGTCATCGCCACTGGCCATGTTGGTGGAGTACTCGAAACAGCACAACAGGGCACACAGGTCTCGCATGGAGGCGCAATCATTGGTGGTGAAGTGGTGCTGTTCCGCAGTGCGACTGACGCGTGCGTGCTGCAGCTGAAACTCCACTATAGCATGTGCAAGGTTGCGTTCCACCTGGTGGGCACGTCGCATATGAGGCGGTGAGCGGAAAGGCCGAAGTTACGCTGTAGCGCAGACAGGCGAGCAGCGGCAGGATGTGAACGCCGGAAGCGCGCACAGACGGCCCGCACTTTATCCCGCAGCTCTGACATGTCGGGGTAGTTGTGAATGAACTTCTGTGCCACCAAATTCAGCACATGCGCCAGGCAAGGGATGTGCGTCAAACCGGCTAGTCCCAGAGCTGCGACGAGATTTCGCCCATTATCGCACACCACCAGGCCGGGCTTGAGGCCCACCGGCAGAAACCACTCGTCGGTCTGTTGTTCAATACGCCGCCACAACTCCTGCGCGGTGTGGGGCCTGTCCCCCAAACATATGAGTTTCAGAATGGCCTGCTGACGTTTACCCCGGGCTGTGCTGAAGTTGGTGGTGAAGGTGTGTGGCATACTGGATGAGCTACAGGAGGCAAAGAATGATGCCCTGCGATCCATGGCGGCGGATGGACGTGTGCCAAGGAACTCTCCGCCTGGGGCCCAGCCGCCACTACATTTACCCAGTGTGCAGTTAGGGAGATATAGCGTCCCTGGCCATGCTTACTGGTCCACGTATTTGTGGTTAGGTGGACCTTGCCACAGATGGCATTGCGCAGTGCACACTTGATTTTATCGGATACTTGGTTGTGCAGGGTAGGCACGGCTGTCTTGGAGAAGTAGTGGCGGCTGGGAACAATATACTGTGGGACAGCCATGGACATCAGCCCGAATGAAAGCATTTGAAATCCAGTAGTTTAGAAATGCTGGCATTCAGGCAGTGGCTAGGTGGGAATTTACACTTTCTCTCCAAGGTTTGTGAGATGGAGAGCTGAACGCTGCCGTGTGACATGGTGGAGATGCTTGGTGACGCAAGTGGTGGTGTCAGTGGCACATCCTCTGTTTGGTGGGCCGCAGGTGCCAACGTTCCTCCCGAGGCGGAGGAAGAGGCGGAGGCAGCAGCAGAAGAGGGAGCAGGGGGAGCCAGAGTGAGTTCCTTGCTTTTAAGGTGTTTACTCCACTGCAGTTCATGCTTTGCATGTAGATGCCTGGTCATGCAGGTTGTGCTAAGGTTTAGCACTTAGGCTCTGATGGCACAGCGTACAAACCACTCCGGTCTTGTCGTCAGCACATTGTTTAAATGCCATGCCAGGGAACTCTTTGAAGCTGCATTTGGGGTGCTCGGTCCCTGGTGGCGGTGGCCAGTAGCAGGCGAACTCTCTTGGCGGCGGCTGTTCTGCTTTTGCCCCCTGCTCCCTCTTTTGCTACGCTGTTGGCTCGGTCTCACCACTGCCTCTTCCTCTGAACTATGAAAGTCAGTGGCACGACCTTCATTCCATATGGGGTCTAGGACCTAATCATCCCCTGCATAGTCTTCCACACAGTCTTCCTCCCTGACCTCCTGTTCGGTCTGCACACTGCAAAAAGACACAGCAGTTGGCACCTGTGTTTCGTCATCATCAGATATGTGCGGACTCCGATGAGGTGGTATTCCCATGTCCTCATCATCAGGAAACATCAGTGGTTGTGCATCAGTGCATTCTATGTCTTCCACCACTGGGAAAGGGCTAGGCGGATTCCCTTGGGAAACCCTGCCAGCAGAGTCTTCAAACAGCATAAGAGACTGCTGCATAACTTGAGGCTCAGACAGTTTCCCTGATATGCATGGAGGTGATGTGACAGACTGATGGGCTTGGTTTTCAGGCGCCACCTGTGCTCTTTCTGCAGAAGACTGGGTGGGAGATAATGTTGGGAACGTGCTGGATCCACTGTCGGCCACCCAATTGACTAGGCCTTACCATCCTTAGAACGGCATTGGGCCCCACCAAATATCGCTGTAAATTCTGGCGGGTACTGGATCCTGAGGTAGTTGGTTCACTAGGACGTGTGCCTGTGGCAGAATGGCCACGTCCTCTCCCTGCACCAGAAGGTACACTAAAACCACCACGACCGCGTCCCTTACTAGATGTTTTCCTCATTGTTGCCATTCACCAAGCACCACAAAAAGAAACAAAATATTTGGCCCAATGTATTGATTTCAAATTCAGGCCTTTTTTTACAGGCACCTAACACTATCTGCCTATTTATTTATGTAGCGTATTACACTAATCCAGACACAGCAGTAACCACTGATTTAGGGGAATATCTCTTTTAGGGCTAGTATTTAGGCCCTGGATGAAAGGTATCCTTTTATGGACAGATTTACACTTGCACAGTAGAGTGAGAAAAAATATGTAGGATTATGCCTTCAGCAATTGTATTTTAACACTTTGTGTAATATACCCTTTAACGGACAGAAATCCAATGGGAGATGTATGGTAGCGTGTGAAGTTAATGAGGATGACCCTCTCAGCACTTGTATATACACCTTGAGAGTAATATACCCTTTTACGGACAGAATAACACTTGGCCTGCAACTGCTGGAACACCAGATTCAGGGTATTGCTATTTTGGCAAGTGAGTTTCAGCCCAGAACAAAATATACCCTTTTATGGACAGATTAACACTTGGCCTGCAACAGCTGGGACACCAGATTCAGATTATTGCTATTTTGGCAAGTGAATTTCACCCCAGAACAAAATATACCATTTTACGGACAGATTAACACTTGGCCTGCAACTGCTGGAACACCAGATTTTTGGTATTGCTATTTTGGCAATTGAATTTTACCCCAGAACAAAATATATGGTTTGGCGGACACTATTATAGTTTGCCAGCCACAGCTGTGACACCAGATTTCTGGTATTGCTATTTTGGCAATTGAATTTCACCCCAGAACAAAATATATGTTTTGGCGGACACTATTATAGTTTGCCAGACAGTGCTGAGACACCAGATTTAGGTGATTGCTATTTTGGCAATTGAATTTCACCCCAGAACAAAATATATGTTTTGGCGGACACTATTATAGTTTCCCAGCCAGTGCTGGGACACCAGATTTAAGGCAATTGCTATTTTGGCCAGTGACTTTCACCCCAGAACAAAATATATGTTTTGGCGGACACTATTATAGTTTGCCAGCCACATCTGTGACACCAGATTTATGGTATTGCTATTTTGGCAATTGAATTTCACCCCAGAACAAAATATATGTTTTGGCGGACACTTTTATAGTTTGCCAGCCACAGCTGTGACGCCAGATTTATGGTATTGCTATTTTAGCAATTAAATTTCACCCCAGAACAAAATATATGTTTTGGCGGACACTATTATAGTTTACCAGCCAGTTCTGGGACACCAGATTTAGGGGATTGCTATTTTGGCAATTGAATTTCAACCCAAAACAAAATATATGTTTTGGTGGACACTATTATAGTTTGCCAGCCACAGCTGTGACACCAGATTTATGGTATTGCTATTTTGGCAATTGAATTTCACCCCAGAACAAAATATATGTTTTGGCGGACACTATTATAGTTTGCCAGCCAGTGCTGGGACACCAGATTTAGGGATTGCTATTTTGGCAATTGAATTTCACCCCAGAACAAAATATATGTTTTGGCGGACACTATTATAGTTTGCCAGCCACAGCTGTGACATCAGATTTATGGTATTGCTATTTTGGCAATTGAATTTCACCCCAGAACAAAATATATGTTTTGGCGGACACTATTATAGTTTGCCAGCCAGTGCTGGGACACCAGATTTAGCGGATTGCTATTTTGGCAATTGAATTTCACCCCAGAACAAAATATATGTTTTGGCGGACACTATTATAGTTTGCCAGCCAGTGCTGGGACACCAGATTTAGGGGATTGCTATTTTGGCAATTGAATTTCACCCCAGAACAAAATATATGTTTTGGCGGACACTATTATAGTTTGCCAGCCACAGCTGTGACATCAGATTTATGGTATTGCTATTTTGGCAATTGAATTTCACCCCAGAACAAAATATATGTTTTGGCGGACACTATTATAGTTTGCCAGCCAGTGCTGGGACACCAGATTTAGCGGATTGCTGTTTTGGCAATTGAATTTCACCCCAGAACAAAATATATGTTTTGGCGGACACTATTATAGTTTGCCAGCCAGTGCTGGGACACCAGATTTAAGGGATTGCTATTTTAACAAGTAAATTTCACCCCAGAACAAAATATATGTTTTGGCGGACACTATTATAGTTTGCCAGCCACAGCAGTGACACCAGATTTATGGTATTGCTATTTTGGCAATTGAATTTCACCCCAGAACAAAATATATGTTTTGGCGGACAATATTATAGTTTGCCAGCCACAGCTGTGACACCAGATTTATGGTATTGCTATTTTGGCAATTGAATTTCACCCCAGAACAAAATGTTTGTTTTGGCGGACACTATAATAGTTTGCCAGCCAGTGCTGGGACACCAGATTTAGGGGATTGCTATTTTGGCAAGTGAATTTCACCCCAGAACAAAATATATGTTTTGGCGGACACTATTATAGTTTGCCAGCCACAGCTGTGACACCAGATTTATCGTATTGCTATTTTGGCAATTGAATTTCACCCCAGAACAAAATATAGGTTTTGGCGGACAAAATTACAGTTTGCCAGCCACAGCTGTGACACCAGATTTATGGTATTGCTATTTTGGCAATTGAATTTCACCCCAGAACAAAATATATGTTTTGGCGGACAATATTATAGTTTGCCAGCCACAGCTGTGACACCAGATTTATGGTATTGCTATTTTGGCAAGTGAATTTCACCCCAGAACAAAATATATCTTTTGGCGGACAATATTATAGTTTGCCAGCCAGAGCTGTGACACCAGATTTATGGTATTGCTATTTTGGCAATTGAATTTCACCCCAGAACAAAATATATGTTTTGGCGGACAATATTACAGTTTGCCAGCCAGTTCTGGGACACCAGATTTAGGGGATTGCTATTTTGGCAATTGAATTTCAACCCAGAACAAAATATATGTTTTGGTGGACACTATTATAGTTTGCCAGCCACAGCTGTGACACCAGATTTATGGTATTGCTATTTTGGCAATTGAATTTCACCCCAGAACAAAATATATGTTTTGTCGGACACTATTATAGTTTGCCAGCCAGTGCTGGGACACCAGATTTAGGGGATTGCTATTTTGGCAATTGAATTTCACCCCAGAACAAAATATATGTTTTGGCGGACAATAATATATTTTGCCAGCCACAGCTGTGACACCAGATTTATGGTATTGCTATTTTGGCAATTGAATTTCACCCCAGAACAAAATGTTTGTTTTGGCGGACACTATTATAGTTTGCCAGCCAGTGCTGGGACACCAGATTTAGGGGATTGCTATTTTGGCAAGTGAATTTCACCCCAGAACAAAATATATGTTTTGGCGGACACTATTATAGTTTGCCAGCCACAGCTGTGACACCAGATTTATCGTATTGCTATTTTGGCAATTGAATTTCACCCCAGAACAAAATATAGGTTTTGGCGGACAAAATTACAGTTTGCCAGCCACAGCTGTGACACCAGATTTATGTTATTGCTACTTTGGCAATTTAATTTCACCCCAGAACAAAATATATGTTTTGGCGGACAATATTACAGTTTGCCAGCCACAGCTGTGACACCAGATTTATGGTATTGCTATTTTGGCAAGTGAATTTCACCCCAGTACAAAATATATCTTTTGGCGGACAATATTATAGTTTGCCAGCCACAGCTGTGACACCAGATTTATGGTATTGCTATTTTGGCAATTGTATTTCACCCCAGAACAAAATATATGTGTTGGCGGACACTATTATTGTTTGCAAGCCAGTGCGTGGAACACCAGATTTAGGGGATTGCTATTTTGGCAAGTGAATTTCACCCCAGAACAAAATATATGTTTTGGCGAACAATATTACTTTTTGCCAGCCAGAGCTGTGACACCAGATTTATGGTATTGCTATTTTGGCAATTGAATTTCACCCCAGAACAAAATATATCTTTTGGCGGACAATATTATAGTTTGCCAGCCACAGCTGTGACACCAGATTTATGGTATTGCTATTTTGGCAATTGAATTTCACCCCAGAACAAAATATATGTGTTGGCGGACACTATTATAGTTTGCCAGCCAGTGCTTGGACACCAGATTTAGCGGATTGCTATTTTGGCAAGTGAATTTCACCCCAGAACAAAATGTATGTTTTGGCAGACACTATTATAGTTTGCCAGCCACAGCTGTGACACCAGATTTATGGTATTGCTATTTTGGCAATTGAATTTCTCCCCAGAACAAAATATATGTTTTGGCGGACAATATTACAGTTTGCCAGCCACAGCTGTGACACCAGATTTATGGTATTGCTATTTTGGCAAGTGAATTTCACCCCAGAACAAAATATATGTTTTGGCGGACAATATTATAGTTTGCCAGCCACAGCTGTGACACCAGATTTATGGTATTGCTATTTTGGCAATTGAATTTCACCCCAGAACAAAATATATGTGTTGGCGGACACTATTATAGTTTGCCAGCCAGTGCTTGGACACCAGATTTAGGGGATTGCTATTTTGGCAAGTGAATTTCACCCCAGAACAAAATATATGTTTTGGCGAACAATATTACAGTTTGCCAGCCAGAGCTGTGACACCAGATTTATGGTATTGCTATTTTGGCAATTGAATTTCACCCCAGAACAAAATATATCTTTTGGCGGACAATATTATAGTTTGCCAGCCACAGCTGTGACACCAGATTTATGGTATTACTATTTTGGCAATTGAATTTCACCCCAGAACAAAATATATGTGTTGGCGGACACTATTATAGTTTGCCAGCCAGTGCTTGGACACCAGATTTATGGTATTGCTATTTTGGCAAGTGAATTTCACCCCAGAACAAAATATATGTTTTGGCAGACACTATTATAGTTTGCCAGCCACAGCTGTGACACCAGATTTATGGTATTGCTATTTTGGCAATTGAATTTCACCCCAGAACAAAATATATCTTTTGGCGGACAATATTATAGTTTGCCAGCCACAGCTGTGACACCAGATTTATGGTATTGCTATTTTGGCAATTGAATTTCACCCCAGAACAAAATATATGTGTTGGCGGACACTATTATAGTTTGCCAGCCAGTGCTTGGACACCAGATTTAGCGGATTGCTATTTTGGCAAGTGAATTTCACCCCAGAACAAAATATATGTTTTGGCAGACACTATTATAGTTTGCCAGCCACAGCTGTGACACCAGATTTATGGTATTGCTATTTTGGCAATTGAATTTCACCCCAGAACAAAATATATGTTTTGGCGGACACTATTATAGTTTGCCAGCCAGTGCTGGGACAGCAGATTTAGGGGATTGCTATTTTGGCAATTGAATTTCACCACAGAAAATAATCTGTCCTTTGCCAGACAGCAGACAGTATTATACTTGGCTAGCCAAAGCTGGAATACCAGATTTTGGGGATTGGTATTTTGGCAATTGTATTTAACCCCTTAATAAAATATACAAATTGCTATCCTGAGTTTCTAGGGGTGACAATAAGCACAGCCAAGCCCCTGATGCAGGATATAGCAAAAAAAAACTAGTATTGATGGATTGATGGACTTGGTGGCAGCTTGATCTGGTGCACCACAAGTCACAAAATGGCCGCCGCTCACCCCAGAAAAAAGTGACAGAAAAACGCTCTGTGCAGCCTAAAAACCAGTGAGCAAGTAACTAGCAGAATTTGAATCATTCACAGCTCTAGATCGATCACTTCATTAGGTGCTTTTGCTGACTTTTCCCTGCCAAATCTCGGCCTCACAGCAGCTGCGTCCTCTCCCTACACTAATCAGAGCAGTGTGACGTGCGGTGCTATATGACTCCAGCTTAAATAGAGGCTGGGTCACATGCTGCACTTGGCCAATCACAGCCATGCCATTAGTAGGCATGGCTGTGATGGGCTCTTAGGGCAAGAAGTAAAACGCTAGCTGATTGGCTGCTGTGCAGCCCTTCAGAAAATGGGAAGAAATCGGCGAACAACGAACCCGAACCCAAACTTTTTTGAAAATGCTCGGGTTCGTGTCCCGAACACCCCAAAATTCGGTACGAACCTGAACTATTCTCGAACTGTTCGCTCAACACTAGTGAGGACATCATGGACATTAGGATGCAGTAATTGTCATAACCAATGTCCGTAGACCCAGTTACAACTAAATTTCCTTCCATAAAAATGCTGCTATTCTATTTTCTCTGACTCCTTCATTACCCATTACAAATGAAAGGTCCTAAATTGTAAAGAGGTTCAAACACATCTTGATGTTAAAATTTGGACCAATGAGTTGTTGAAAACCATAGCCTTTTGGCTATGTTGTGTGTTAAAGACGTTTTAACTCATGAACTATCCAAATAATAGGTTATAAATGTGTGATTACTGGGGAAATAACCTCAGGGATCCCCATTAGTTCTGAGAATGGGTTCCCCAAGTTTTCTATAGGACTATAGGGACTATAGATACAGCAGAGTGCTTTACTCCACCAGTCCCATAGACATGAATGGAGCATTGGTCTCACATGTCTACTACTGCTTCATTCACACAAGGGATTTGGAGATATTTTTTCTTGGGATTGTTGAGAGTCCTTTTGGACGGACCCCAGTAATCATATATTTAAACTTGTCCTGTGGATGTTCGTATAGGAAAAACCCCTTTAAGTTATGGTATATTCCTTTAAAGCATTTCACTCTTTTACTAATTAAAACATAAGTAGGGAAGCAATCCATCAAAGTGTAGTGTATTCAATAACATCCTATAAAGGTTAGCATTGCTTGTAGAGGAGTTGGAGGCTATGGAGCTCAATAAAAGCTTATCACAAGTCTCAGGGGCCGCAGACTTCCACCAGAGAGCTAATTATGCATGCAGCGCTTAGACCTACAAGGGTTTGTGTTTGGCTTAAGGCTACAGGGAAAGATGATGTTACAAAATCTACATCTTTTCCATAACCTCTATTTCCACCAGTATGTTCTCTCATCTTGAGATAGGAATTTTAATTTTCTATGTTACATTTCTAACTAATTCTGTTTGTGATGAATTGTGTCATTGTCTAGTAAACTGTGCACTCACTGTATTGTAAGGCGACATAGGTTATAGAATGATTAGCTCAGACATGTCTAGGTCAGGCTGGAACATTGAATTGACTAACTGACAGCTTTTTCAACCATGTAATACATTTAAGAACATAAAGTCTCTTTCGTTTCTTGTAGATCATTCCTGTAACCGGTCCCCGTGATGGAGGCACCAAAGTAACAATTAGGGGAGAAAATCTGGGCCTGGAGTTTTGGGAAATTCAGAATAATGTGAAAGTTGCAGAAGTGAAATGCAATCCTTTGATTGAAGAATATATCCCTGCAGAGCAGTGAGTTCCGCTTGATAAATTATATGTGACAGTGCTTTTGAAAGAGAAAATTTCTTCTAGAAAATTAAAAAACTATTTAACTGAAAATATCAATTTACTGACCATAAATATTTCCAACTAAAAGTAAATATTTTATAACATTCTTAAAATTTTGTTTGGGTGTCTCAAAAATGATTATCTACTATACCGATTTGGTATGTATGTTACATATACTGTAGTATCACACAGATCCTGCGTATGATGATTTAAATCGGTTCATGTAACCCCTTTAATGAGGATTAATCCAGGAGCTTAAAGTTGTATCATTTATAAAAATACTTTATATATCAATTCTTCATTCTGGTGTCAATGAATTGAAACGTTTAGTTTCACACGCAGAGATTAAAAACCTGTTGCTTATTATGACCCATGGATCCAGTTTGTTAACAGAAATCTTAGATTCGGTAGACAAGCCATTGGACATGATTAGATTAGGTTTTCAACCCCAAATTGAAATGGAAAAATGTTCCCATTCACTTAGAGTAAGAATTAATGTACATAAGGAGGGATTAGAATTTATCTTACTTGTAGAGTTGAATGAATTTCATAAAATTTGAGTTGGGGCATTAATTAGCCGAATAGGTTGTCGGATTAGATTCAGTTCAAAATAAATTTGAACCAATTGCAATTGCCCAAATTGCTTGGAAAATCTCTCCCTCTCTCATACCTTCCATCCCTCGACTTGCTATCTCTCTCTCTCTCTCCTCTCTCTCCTCTCTCTCTCTCCTCTCTCTCTCTCCTCTCTCTCTCTCCTCTCTCTCTCTCCTCTCTCTCTCTCTTTCTCTCTCTGTCTCTCTCCCTCCACACACAGTTCTCCTGAGAGGAATCCCAAACATTTTGAACTTCCACTTTTTTGAAAATTCCAGTTGAATTCCCAAATGTTAGAATTTATTTGATCTCTACGTAGTTGCATTAGTGTTCTGCAACCAATGACTAAGCTCAATTCTTATTTATGTAAATATTTTTGTTTTATATTTATTAAATTTCATCAAGTCTCTTTAGTACTAAGTGCTGAATGTCCAGTCCCCTAATAGTGCTTGGATATTGATCCATACATAGCTGTATTCAGGTCAATAAGGGGTATATACTGTATAAGTATTTGCAGATCAGGATGTTGCCCAAAGTTTTACAAGAATTTGTGTTAGGGTTCCAGAAAATCAGTGCTTTGTGCTAAAGAAATCCAGAATATACATTTAAAATCATGGATATACTCTTTTTTTTGATAGTACATTTTAATAATCCCTGTTTGCATGTACATCATCCGTCTTACTGAACTACTAGAGAAAAAAACAAATGTCACTTACTTAGTCTCCCATAAAAATCTTTACAGCCTCTTTAGTACTGTACATATTATTTCACAACCTTATGTATTTTCTTTTCACTACTTCCAGAATTGTGTGTGAAATGGGAAGTGCCCAGCAAAGCCAGCATGCTGGATTTGTAGATGTCTGTGTGGGAGAATGCAGAGACGGCTTTATGGTGAAATCCTCATTGCTGTACTACTTTGTGGTAAGTTAAAATGCATACACTGTAATATAACTGCTGCTTGTTATAGCATTAACGCCTTATGCTGCTGATTATAAATTATCTACCATTAGGTGGTGAATGCAAGCTTTCTCCAAGTTAGAAATGTTATAATAACCATCAGACTATGGTCTGCAAATGTGCCCACAAGTAAATGACTCGCTAAAAATATCATTTTGAAATTGCACTGCACAAGTCGTGAAACCTATGATGAAGTCCACATGGCCATAATTACAAAGATATTAAATGCATAGACAATATATTATAGACAATGCTGCCATGGGGTGCAAAACGGAATATTTCAATTAATCTCTCATTCGAATTTTTTAGTCATTTTACCATAAATAAATCAATCTGTGAAATCAATGCAGTGATTTTCTGTTTTTTTACTCCCTGCCTTCCAGGAGCCATAACTTTTTTACTTTTTTCCAGATACCTAGATGTATGACGGCTTGTTTTATATTTATTTATTTAATTTTTATGTGCAGGACAAGTTGGACTGTCTTAAGGCACCATTTGATATTGTATATGATGTAGTGGGAAGCTGGAAAAAGTCTACATTGGGAGAAATTTGAAAAAAAAAAAAAGCTATTTCACCATAGTTTTATGGGGTTTTTTTTGTTTTTTTTTTGTTCCCTGAGCAGTAAAAATGATAGGTTAACAGCAATTCCACATTTTCATTTACTTGAGCAAAGGCTCTGCCACAGTTGAAGGCTCCTGAGCAGCTATCATCCTTAAAGACCCAGCATCCTCTGTACATGTACATGGATCACGGGAAGGGGTTAAAGGCTTGTTCCCATCCCAGACTTTTATGGGTTATACATCAGGCATGTCATAAAAGACTAACTCGCTTCTAAGATCGGCATCTATCTCAGGAACCAGGGCTCCATTTGCCAGCTGCAGTGTAGCCTATGGATATATCATAAAAGTTCAAGATGAGAATACACCTTTAATCTTGAGGTATTACAGTCAATAGTCATACAGGCACAGTCTATCGAGGTCTCAGTACTCAATACTTTAGATCCATAAACTGCAATGTTCTAAATGGGAAACTAATAAGCAATTAAATCTTAAGGGCGTAGGAAGCTGAGATTTGGTGTACCTTTTGCCTGGATCCTCACCATGTAGAACCATTTAAGCTGTCCCAATGCAGACAGAACTATTGGCCTAAAGTAGTAATTGGTAAATGTATTTTGCTAAAATAATTGTGCAGGCTGTGCTTGCTATAAGTCTTCTGACTCAGTTTTCTAAGTGGTGTTTCTTAGTAACCTTTGCCGTTGATGGTCATGCATAGCAGTGGAAGCAAGCCAACATATTAAAAAGGTTTATACAGTCTGCTACCTTGTGCTGTCTGTATTCAGATATTAGTTCATACTAAATTTTAGGTCAGCTAAAGCCAGTAGTAAATCTCTTGACTCGTGTACTGTAGATAGATCAATAATTTAACAGTGGTTGAACTGCAGATGGAATGAAAGACTGGAAACATCTCAACCAAAGCTGAGGACCATTACCTTACACCCACACAGGTCTCTGCCTGCAGTCTCAGAAGTGTTAAACATATTGGGAGGTTAAATTTGCATGCTTAGCTTTTCTAATCTTCTGTATATTTGGGGCATATGAGAAACATGTTGAATGGAAGACTGATTTTTTAATGCAACTTCGTAGTTCATCACATCTATTGTTGCAACAACTTAATCCGGAAGTGTTTTTAAGTGTTCATTAACACTAAATTGCATTGGAATGCCTGTGGGAAAAGCATGCGAGATCTGCACAAGCATCTAATGAGTTTGTAATGATGGAACATTTGAAGTGAAGTGTTACTGAAAATTGACTGCATTGCACACTTTCCTTAATTATTTCATCTGAAAAGGGCACATTAGGAAAGAGAGTTTATCTCTTGGAGAATTTGCCTTGCCTCTTCATGGTGATGGGTAATGCAACTTGATTTGAGTAATTCGTTTCCTCATGAATAGCACTAAGCAGGAGTAGGATTGGCATGCAATGAGCCCGCTGAGCTCAGCAATGTTTCTTTCAAATTCATTGCTTGTGTTAACTATAGCAGTACCAGAGCATCAACCTCCCTGCATGTGGTGAATAGTATACAGAGCATGAGGCGAGTAACTGATACCAGGGAAGCAGAGCTACGGCTTTTTTTTTTACAATAGAATAGTGGTTTCACACAGCATTTTTTTTTTATACAGTACACTTTTAGGGGCAGGTTTCCAAGCAGTTTATAAGCCAAAGCAAGAAGTGGATTCAAAAGAAAGGGGAACTATAAAGACAGGATTATACTTCTCCTTCCTACTAGATCTACTTCTGGCTGAGGCTCAAAACCTGCAAAATCAGTGGCATTTAAAGAAAAAATATTCTATGTGTGAAATCACATTAACCATGCAAAAAATTACTGTGTGGTTTTACATAGCCCAATATGGGTACAACTGATAATTAAACAAGTCAATTGACACTTGTTTAAAGGGCCTTCACACTAGGCAATGGAAACTTCATGAAGGACAAATTCCTAGTGCTGCAATACTTTGTTCTTCATTTAGCTTACATTACATTATGTTGGCAGCTTATCCCCTCTTTACATGGGAGATGCGCTGCTGACCAGCGAGCATTTTTATTCCTGCATAAAAATCATATCTAAGTTTTTCCTTTGTGATTCTTTATTATGATTATCCCAGTATACACAGCAATAGGAAAGGACATTTTTTGATCTCGCATTGCAATGTTGTGCAATATATTTGCACTATACAATATTTCCTAAACTATATTTTGTGTAACTACACCTTAAATACGCAAGGTTTATAGATCATATTAAATGGGTTGTTCAAGATTACAAATAAAGTCTACTGTCTTAAAAAATACATTTCACCTCATGTTTAATAAAATATAATTTTTTATTTTTATAAGGAACATAGTTGTGCTCGCTTAGGCTACTTTCACACCAGCGTCCTTGCTGGATCCATCATGGATCAGCAAAAACGCTTCCGTCACCATAATATAACCGTCTGCATCCGTTATGAACTGATCCGGTTGTATTATCTTTAACATAGCCAAGACGGATCCGGCACTAAGACCATTGAAAGTCAATGGTGAGACGGATCTGTTTTCTATTGTGTCCGAGAAAACAGATCTGTCCCCATTGACTGTCCCCATTGACAGAATGTATTCTGGTGAATTCTGTATTGTTCAGTTTAGTTTTGTCCCCATTGACAATAAATAGGGACAAAACGGAAGGGTTTTCCCCTGCTATTGAGACCCTATGATGGATCTCAATAGCTGAAAGGGAAAGCGCAGATGTGAAGGTAGATTTATTTAATCGATATATTACTTCTGTGTGATGTATACTTCAGCTCTTGATGGACTCCTGTGAGCCTGGCCTCATGCCTCTGAGTTGTTGTAGTAGTTCTTCCTTTTTTTGCACAGCTGAGTTTGGCTCCTATTCAATGGTGGTGTGGTCTTATCTGGGTCAGTGTGAATGGCAAAACTTAAACTTTTAAAGTTTCAACTTAAACAAAAGTCTTCCCTGTTATTCCATTTGATCTCTCCCAGATGTATTCTTTTGTTGTCTGAATTTAACAATTAAACAAGATAGCTCCCTCTCTGATCCTACTGCAAATAGTCATTTAAGTATTCATAAACTTGAATAATTGATATTTCTTTATATCTGACTTTTCCACCTAACAACTCAATATTCAGCCAATCACAAGCATTTATAATCTTGCGTACATGGTATTTATTAATTAATTATTAAATGCTTGTATTTTTGAGCTGTATGGGTAATGTCTGTATTAAAGACCCTGTTTATCAAGAAGTACAGTAGCTTTTATAAACCAGACACTTTCAGATTCTAATACTAGCAATGAAACTTCATGATCTGAATGATACTCAATAAAGTAAACTCCCTACATACCAAGGTGCCATATGCATGTCAGTTTACACCAGCATCACCTGTAACCATCGATCTGTTTGGATAATATAGCAGGTTTGTAGATCTAATGATCCAAGTTGGATGGAGGAGGAAGCTGATTTGTCTGTTGTCTGGTCATATGAACCTCTATTAGCAGCCATTTTATGGACAGGACCACTGTGTGGACAGCACAGAAGACATTGTAAACAAGAGAGCATAACTTATGAAATGTAGAATATGGTGCAGATTCTGAACAAAGACTATATTAGTAAGTGCCATATAATCATCTCACAAACATATTGTTCAACAATAACCAGAAAGCAGCCAACCCCTTTAATCATTCTTCCTTTTGCAGGAGAGCTTATTTATGAGAATTATTATGACATGTTACCATAAACATGTAGTAGTTTTATTCCGGCCGCCTCTCGGTATGTTCGCCATGCTGCTGCCGGAACTCCGGCCCGCCCCCATTATAGTCATGGAGGCCGGAGTGGACTTCCAGCGGCACACGTGCACTAGCGGCAGCACGGATCCAGCAGGTTGTTCAACCCCCAGAACAGCCTGCCGTAGAAGGCTGAAAGTAGCCTTACCTTATATCTAATGACTATCATTTTATACTCTTGTCTAGAATTTAGGGTCATTTTTTTGTTAGATACCTAAATACTGTTGTGTATTTAATGTTAAAAATAAATTGAAACACAAAGTTAAGAACATGGTCAATAATAGAATTCAGATAAAACAATAGTCCTTTACTCAGAACAATATAATTATGTGTTATGTTATGTAGTCTGATCTTTTTATAAAAATGTATCAGTTAATATTGTACATACGGCACTAAAACTGCCACTTATACTTTAAGTTGAGTTGATATTTCCCAGATCAAAACGATGCAACTCACAAACAGTCACGGAATATGGAGTTTAGCTTTCATATAGTAACTGACTCCATTGTTTTTGAAAATCCTGTCACTCCTGCCTAACTCATCACTTGAATGCAGATGTTCTCCTGTGGTCCTTAGGAGTTTTTCCATTAAAATGCTAATCTAAGTGTACACTCTACATTCTCATTTCTGAAATAGTCATTTTAATGGTTTATTTTTGTATCATTGTGATCTTCAGTGTTAGATTGTAATCATATGTTACCACATTACAAATACAAAAATGAATCCCTTAGGGCTTATAGTTTTGCTGGTGGTGGCAAGGTTAAATCCACAACAGGGTACACAAAGCTGCAAGCAGATTTGCGTTTTAGCAGATATATGTTTGGATTACTATTACTAGGATACACAATAGAACTACAGTTAACCATTTTATAGCATCAAACTTGATACAGCTATGAACAGAAAATGATCTGTTCAATTGCCTTGCAATGAATACTAGTGTAAACTATGCAGACACATAAAAACGACATTTCACTCATATAAAATGCCTTTTTGTTTCTAGAATTTGGCTCTGTCTAAATTGGAGCCCCTGCAAGGACCAGTCTCGGGAGGGACACAAGTGACAATCACTGGAACCAACTTGAATGCAGGAAGCAGTGTCAAGGTCATGTTTGGGGAGCAACCTTGCATTTTTGATAGGTAAGTTGACTTTATGAATATACCACTCATGTAGTGTAGAGAATATATTATTTGACATAGAAATTACAGATTGAGGATATTGGTTATTTCTCAAAAATCTTCTTATTTCTATGATAAAAGAAGCCTTTAAAAATATTAGTATGTTTTATGCTATTTAGTAATAGTGTTTTAGTTTCACCTTAGAGAGAAATAGAGACTAATAATCACAATTTCCTGAACTATGGAAAATGTATACAAATATTGTGATAGATGTATATCACGATAGTTCCAAATCCTCACTATACAGAATTACATGTAAATCAGAGTGTCTTAACTTCTGAAACTTTGTAAATGCGCAAACAATTGTCTCCTTGAAGGGGTAATCCGGTTTCATGATATTGAAAAGCTATTCTCAGGATCAGATCAGTGGAGGACCAGCTCCCAGCACCCCACAGAGAGGTTGTCATGTTAATGTGAGCGACATGTCGTTTCCAATGTTTGCTGTCTACATTGTAACGGCGGTACAGGGTATTACAGCTTTATATTTGATTCACTTAAATGGAAGAGGAAGCTAAATTACCCTGTACCTCTTCTACTTTGTAGACAATGTGCATGTAAACAAAGAGGAAAACATAGCCCTCACATGAGCATCGCCAGCCCTTCAAATAGCTGATCAGCAGAGGTGCGGGCAGTCAGACCCGCACAGATCTGATAATGATCACCTATCCTCAATTTAGGTTATCGAAATCATGAAACTGGAATAATGTATTTTTATTAAGAAATATTCTACATGGTGAACTGTTTCACCGGCATCATATTCTCATTATTAGGCTTAAAGCACACAATAGAGCTTTACCACCTCACTTGCCAGTGTCTTGTCTCTGGATGGTACCATATTACTAAATTATTCCCTGCTAGATGCAGAATACCTCCATAATACGGTGAACAGTCTAGCATACCATGTGGAGGCATATGGTGGAAGAGTATATCCCCATCGAATGCTATACAACACAAAGGTTTTAAGCCACAATAAACTTGTAACATGTGTACGGTACATTACAGTACAGTACATGAAATTTGTTAAGAAAACAATTTTAGGTTTTTATAACTTTTTTTTTTAAGTTAAGTACCCTGAGGGTGTAAAAAAAAATATAATAATAAAAAAATATATATATATACCGTATATACTCGAGTATAAGCCGACCCGAGTATAAGCCGACCCCCCAAATTTTACCCTAAAAAACTAGGAAAAGTAGTGACTCGAGTATAAGCCGAGGTGGATCTGTGGATGACACTGTTATGGGGGGATCTGTGGATGGCACTGTTATGAGGGATCTGTGGATGGCATCCACAGCCCCCATCCCATAACAGTGTCTGTCACAGCCCCCCCATGCCATAACAGTGCCATCCACAGCGCCCCATCCCATAACAGTGCCAATCACAGCCCCCCCATGCCATAACAGTGCCATCCACAGCGCCCCCATCCCATAACAGTGCCATCCACAGCCCCCCCATGCCATAACAGTGCCATCCACAGTGCCCCCATCCCATAACCGTGCCATTCACAGCCCCCCCATGCCATAACAGTGCCATCCACAGTGCCCCCATCCCATAACAGTGCCATCCACAGCCCCCCCCATGCCATAACAGTGCCCTCCACAGCACCCCCATCCCATTACAGTGCCATTCACAGCCCCCATGCCATAACAGTGCCATCCACAGACCCCCTTCCCCCCATTACCGCTCCTAAATACCTCCTCACATGCCGCACTGAATACTCCAGGCAGGCCGGGCGAGCGCAGCGTGACTGACGTCACGTGCTTGCGCTGCCTGCTTCATTCATAAAGCAGGCCGGGCAGGCACGTGACATCAGTCAGTCAGCAGTAAGCGCACCGGCTCTGCCGCAAATGCCCGCCCCCAGCTCCTCACTCCACTCTCCTTTTACGTGTATGACTCGAGTATAAGCCGAGTTCATGAAAAACTCAGCTTATACTCGAGTATATACAGTATATATATATATATATATATATATATATATATATATATACATGGGAAAGGATCTTCTTTCAGAATTGGAATGAGAAAGTACTAATCGTGTTAGTGACAGAAATGTAACTCGCATTTTTTACTGTATTTTAGTATTGATTTCATGTAAAACTCAAAAAATTAGAATATCGTGCAAAGTTCATTTATTTCAGTAATGCAACATAAAAGGTAAAACTAATATATGAGATAGACTCATTACATGCAAAGCGAGATATTTCAAGCTTTTATTTGTTATCATTTGGATGATTATGGCTTACAGCTTATGAAACCCCAAAATCACAATTTTGAGGTACCCTTTGCTTAGAGGGTATGGATTAATTAGCCGACTAGAGTGTGACACTTTGAGCCTAGAATATTGAACCTTTTCACAAAATTCAAATTTTCAGCTGCATTAATGCAATTCCTTTTAATTTGCATTACTGAAATAAATGGACTTTTGCACGATATTCAAATTTTTCGAGTTTCACCTGTATATTTTTTGATTTTTTTCTTATTTATTGTCCTTTCAGGAGAACACAAACTGAGATCTTCTGTAACACCACAGCTTCTCTTAAAGGATTGCAGAAGGTAGAAGTCACTGTGCAAATAGACAGAGCCAAGATCCATCAAGAATTGCAATTTGAGTATGTGGAGGATCCTAGAATTGTGAAAATTGAACCTGAGTGGAGTATTTTCAGGTACAGCAATTTAGTAAATGATACAGAGGTTCTAGTTTTAATGGGGACCTGTCACATTGAACATGGTGTCTGAGCAGCAGGTGGCATGTTATAGAGCAGGAGGAGCTGAGCAGATTGATATATAGTTTTATGGGAAAAGATTCAGTAAAACTTGTATTTTATACATTTAAATTCCTGCTTATTTTGGACTGTCAAGTCAAGGAGACAGTCCTATCAGTGACTGATGACCCTCCCTCTTTGACTGTGTATACAGAGATAGCTGTCAGTTGCTGTATATATACTGTATCAATCTGCTCAGCTCCTTTTGCTCTAAATTTTTGTGATTGTAGTTTACATTGTATTGTCATAATGACAGGTTCCCTTTAATTTTGGCCATTTGTGGTTCTATAGAAAACCCTGAAAGACACATACTGTAGGCATACACCAAACTGATAAAAGATGATGTAATGATGAAGTATAAAAAACAGCAGCATGATATCTATAGCAAGTCTGGTCTCCTACATAAAAAATATATATATATTACAGCAATTGAAGCAGCGCAGTGATATGAAAAAGTACAAAAATCCAGAAATGACAAAAAAGGCGGGTGGCTTTATATATATATATATATATATATATATATATATATATATATTCTGTCTCCCTGAAAAGATGTATTGTCATGTGAAAACATATTAAGAACACTGCATTGTTGTATAGTGTAGCACTTATTGGCTTTTGTCACCTAATTGATTGCTGCTAAAAGGTAAGATCTAAATATAGAAGCCTTTGAAGAGGTAAGAAAGGGAACAGACCTTATTGAAACGCTATAATGTTTCAAACAGCTTTTTGCTTTGTACCTGTCACTTCTTTCCTTTACAAGGCAAACAACACTAAAATAAGTATTTAGCATTGCGTGCCAAACCAAAGATCTGAGCAGAGGAATATGTGACTTGGGTAACGCAGCTGACATCTCTACAAATCCTTCCAATTAGTGCATCATGCACAAAGAAAAGCCAGAAATGTGTTTACATCATTTCATTTAAAGGCATTAGATCCATTTACAAGCTGGAGATGCTGTGTGCCTATGTACAATATATCCAACCAGGAGGATATCACAGGCTTCAACACCGGCCTTCAAACAACAGATCCTATGGGAAAGAATTTGTTGAGTTAAAGGGGTACTCCATTTTTTCTATCTTGATGACCTGTATCCTCAGGATAGGTCATCAATATCAGATCGTCAGGGGCCCAACTGCCAGCATCTCTGTCGATCAGCTGTATGAGAGAAAGCAGAGCTTGTACGATTTTTCAAGTGAATTGGTCGGAGCCGCCCCATAGAAGTGAATAGGATGGAGGAGAATTATGTTACTCGCTGCTGCAGTGTCAATGCAAGCAGGCAAACAGGAAAGAAAACACAGTGCTTTTTTCTTTTCATACAGCTGACCGGTAGGGGTGTCAGCAGTTTCCCCCGACGATCAGATATTGATGACCTACCCATAGAACTCATTCAGCACTGATCACTGTGGTTGTCTCTAATATTGGCCTCAGTGCATAGACCAGCTTCCCCATCTGGAGGATTTTATGTGATTATACAGCCAAAACTGGATGATTAGTGTTTGGCATGGCAGCTTAACACCATTCAAGTGGATGAGGCTAAGCTGCAATGCCAGATATATGACATCAAGGTTATGACTAAGGCTATGCGCTGAAACTCATCAACTTGAATTTGCTGTTTTGCTTCATCATGTTTTAGTTCGACTGGAAAACATATATATTTTAACACCATCATGTGCTGGATTTGGCATTATATATGGATTGAAATGGTGCTCTTTCTAGATAAAACCAAAACCCATTAGCGTTATGGCTTCCATTAACAATGGAGGTCAACGAGGTCTCCTGGATATATTATCTGTGTTGATAGGGATCATAGTTTTGATAGGAAAAATAATGTTGTGTGCACATTCGGAATCTTCCACAACGTAAACCTAGGCAATCTCTTTAAGCAATATTTAATTACATACCATATATCTTCCATTGTGCTCACATTTTTTATTTATTGTAAATAACAGCAATATTTTACAGTACAAGATACTGAAATTCAAAATGCCCATATATACATGTTTTATTATCTTACACAAAAGAAAAAAAAGGAAAGGGAGTAATTATATAGCAGATCACCATTAGGAAAAAGTATACTTGAAAGTGATCCAAAATTCACTAAATATATATAAAACGTAACTTTTAATGGTATTGTCCTAAAAAATAGATGTCTTTCAAGATAGATTATATGCATAAACTAATGAAAGAAGCGTCTGTCAAAAATAGATCATCACACAATCAATCCACAAATAAAGACAAAAAGCTTATCAAGTAGTAAGGATAGTAGTGCATGGCCGCCCTTTCAAATGATAACCATTTGTTCTACCACTCAGTTGTAGAGTTCCAAAGTGTCTTAATTCTCCCAGCAGGCAAGGTGAAAATGTCCATGCGGATAAGGAAAGGAACAGTGGTGTACATAGAAAAGTAAGGGCCCAATAGCAAGGATAGCATGGATCAAACCAGGCCCCCCACACTGGACAGAAGAGTTTCTGTCTAAACCTTTTTCAATGACCCTTGGGCCATTTTTCCACTGCCTCGTTTGATAAAAGTTGTTCCTTTAGAGGGTAGAATTTTGACCAAGTTTTCACCTCCAGTAGAAGAGGAGATAATCCCAACTAAGACTCGGCCCCTCTTGCCCTGGGCCCCATAGCAGTCACATGGTCTGCCGCTATGGTAGTTATGTCCCTGGAAGGGAATGGTTGCAGACAGAATGGAGACTGCAGCTACAAGTACCTGATGTTGCCCTAAAATGGGGACACTGCACTGGCCCTGATAGCCTAACTACAGAGCACCCGTCCTGACAAGGGCGACCCCGTCCCTAACCTTTCCCTAAACAAACTGGCCCTAGTTTCCCCTATCTTAGTTAGTCCCAAATTAGTTAATACCAAATTAGGGATGAACTAGGATAGGGCGAACTAGGGCCAGTTTGTTTAGGGAAAGGTTCTGGACGGGGTCGCCCCTGTCAGGGGGAGTGCTCTGTGGTTAGGCTATCTGGGCCAGTGCAGTACCCCCATTATAGGGCAACAGCTGGGTCTTGTAGCCCCAGTCTCCCTTCTGTCTGCAACCATTCCCTTCCATCTCCACATGGACATTTTCACCTTGCCTGCTGGGAGAATTAAGACACTTTGGAACTCTACAACTGAGTGGTAGGACAAATATTTTCATCTGAAAGTGCCGCCATGCACTATTAATCTTACTACTTGATGATAAGCTTTTTGTCTTTATATGCAGATTGATTGTGTGATGATCTATTTTTGACAGAAGCTTCTTTCATTTGTTTATGCATATCTATCTGGAGGGCCATCTATTTTTTAAGACAATACCATTAAAAGTTATATTTTATATATATTTCGTGAATTTTGGATCACTTTTAAGTATACCTTTTCCTCTTATTACCTTGCTTAAAATATTATAATAAACGCTTTCACAGTTTTTTATGTGCTGTTTCCCGTTGAGAAAATCACATAGGATAATATATGATCCTTCTGCTGCCCTTCTATTATTAGCTAGGACTGAAGCTGGTGCGTGCATAAACTGCCAGGCTGAACTGATTGGGCATCTGTAGCGCATCATGAATATATAAAAAACCTCATCCACTAATCCTCTGTACTGTATTCTAATAAACCATCATGTATCACATTTTAAGCCATACATTTAGATCACTGTATGTTATGTAGCATGCTGGTTTTAATTCCAATAAAGTCTTCTCCTTTCAAATGTATATTTCTTATTACAATGTATTTTCTAGTGGGAACACCCCAATATCAGTGTGGGGCACTAATCTGGACATTATAAGAAATCCCCAAATACGAGCCAAGTTTAATGGAAAAGAGCACATCAATGTAAGTGGTTCACAATATATGTTGTTTGCTATGTATTTATGTGTGTTATAGACTTTTCCTGATGTCACTCGGGAGTGACACTTTTTACGATACAATGTACTATGTCCAAATGTTATCTACCGAGTGCAGCTATAGTATAGAGAAATAGTTCCATGGATTATACCACCCTAAAAGGAGAATTTAACTTTTATGTATCTAGGAATCATGGTTTTTATAGTATTTAATGCTAAGCAGTAGGTCCTCAGATGTAATGTCAAATTCTTTAAAGAGGATCCAAATCATATATATGACCATTCTGAATCACCAAAATATCGTATTTATAGTAAATTCCCCACATACAGAATTCAAAAAATCCTAGTGATATCATGAAAAGATCTATCCTTTGTAGATAAACTGACATAGTGATGCCCATGTTTAGACATATAATCACAGAATCGTCAAGGCTAGAGATTATTATGTTATTTCCAATGCAACACTGCTTGAATAAGCATAGTCCTAAATTGCAGCAGCATAAACATATTCAGTCTATGAATACATTGATATCTATTGCATCTTTTCCCCTTTGGTAGGACTTTTCTTAAAAAAAACAAGGAGTTATGCTTAATCTCTATGGGGCTGCTTAAAATAGCTGAGCGCTGGCTCGGCTATTTTCGTCGGTCCCATAGAAATCAACGGGAACGGTTGCTGCGCAAACGCCCTGTGTCTTCCGTGACTTTCAAGCCTCTGTTCTCTGTGTAGGTAAGGGTCCCAGAGGTGGGACCTGAACCAATCATACAATGGGAGCATATCCTAGCGATATGCTCCCATTGTCTGAGATGATACAACCCCTTTTTTTTATAATGCCCACTCCACAGAATGACTTATTATTTATCTTATGTTACGTCTAAGCAGCAGCTTATCATTATTTACACCCAAAACTTACTGGCACTAGTAGTACTGATGGCAGTCAATGCGGTTTGCTCACTGCTCGGATGTTCTCTGGCTCTCTGCACTCTCCCATGAAGTCTCCTTAATGGCGGCACTGGCGGTGCACAGGTAAGTGTGTTTGTCATGTGACCCACCAGTCCCACAGAGATAACAGGCCGTGCAGGCAGCGCATCCTGGCTGCAAGCAAGCAGCATCCGGTTCCTGCCTTAGATGTCTTGGCCCCAGCAGACAGTAACTTAAAAGTGAGTGGGTGTCAGATCGCAGTGCAGGAACATGTGCAGCCAGCAGTAAAAAGGAATACAAGTAGGCGGGCCTAAAATGCCGGCCCATATTAAAGAGCACCTTTCATGGGTCCTAACATTGTAAGATTGTAACTATCTGGACATGTAGAGCGACGCCCAGGGATCTCAATGCACTTACTATTATCCCCGGGCGCCGCTCCGTTAGCCTGCTGTGGCCCCGTTACCTTCTCCCATGCTGTAAGGTAATTGCTGCTAACTTCGCAACAGGGAGGAGACATCAGCTTTTCTCGCTGGGCATTCCTTCTCCCAGGCTGTGAGCTCTGTGATTGGACAGAGCTACAGCCAGGGAGAAGGAATACCAAGGGAGCGAAGCTGATGTCTTCTCCCTGTTGCGAAGTTAGTAGCAATTACGATACAACGCGGGAAAAGGTAACGGGGCCACAGTGGGCGAACAGAGCAGCGCCCAGGGATAATAGTAAGTGCAGTGAGATCCCTGGGTGCCGCTCTACATGTCCACAAAGTTATTTTACAGTGTTCGGACCCATGAAAGGTCCTCTTTAACTATGATGAATAAACTGTCTGTGCAGAGTAGATGTAGGGGGCGAGGCCTTCCGTGTGCTCGGGGGCCCCCCTGTGCCTCGGGCCCCTTAGCAACGGCATGTTCTGCCTATATTGGGGGTACACCACTAAATGAGATACAGAAGTTCCTGTTTTTTACTAATCCCAGACAGTCTTTTTAATGCACTGGCTTACCAGGACTGAATTACTATAGAAAATATATAAGATAATGTGAGCATGTATAGTGCTATAGCGTACTCCCAATACTTTACAGTATTGCTGCAAAATATGCACAAGAATAGTACAAAGCTGAATAATAAAACCAGCAATGACACATACACATTAGCCATAGCAGAGTAGCTGCATAAGCTTTCCTCATAGCCTGAAACTATATACAGATGTGACATTGCTTATTCTCAGTCCCTCACATAGAATTATTGTCACAGTAATAAACGCCATTAAGATGCTTTGTGTGTCACATCTGGCTTGTCACTCTCCTGACATGTGAGCCAAATGACTTTATGACCAGGGTGATTTGTTATGGATTGATTCCAGCTTTATAATATGGCATCATCTTCCCTCTCAAGTGTTGTATGAATATATATATATATATATATATATATATATAATTAAAGGCTTAAGGTGAGGATTTCAGAAAAAATTCCTATGAATACTTATACTGTGTACAAGGCAACAGTTTCTTGTTAGTTAAAGGGGTTATACCATGAATATTTTTACAAATATAAGTATAATATGAGCAAGTAAATTCTACTATGTCTGCATTTTCCAGAATAAAAAAAAAAAAAAAAAAGATGAACCCAAATTTCTTGTGGTTCATTTCAGGTGAATGAGAGTGACCCGCATGTCATACTGTGCTTGAAATGAGACATGCAAGCCACTTCTCCTTCTAAAAATACAAGAATACTTAGTGCCTCAGGAGAACATTTATCTGGTTAGCTGAGTGGCCTTGGGGGTACCCTTAAAGGTGCAATTTCTCATTGGAAAGACCAACAAGAATGAATGAGGAGTATTGTAGTCCAGCCTGTCTCAAACATTTATGCAATTTTTAGTATCTTTTATCTACTTTCATCAGAAAGGCTTTGTGTTCTTTCCTTTTTGGAAGGAAGGCTGATTTGCATACCTTTGAGTTTCTGGGAAAGATATTCAAAATAGCTTTCCTTCCAAAAAGAAAAGAACACTAAGTATATCTGATGCCATCAGATGTCAGTTACAAAAATTTGCACATATGTTTCCCTGAAAGACTGAACTACAGTTCTCATCCCTGATGAGAAAGAGCCCACCCAAGAGTACACCATATGCCACTCAAGGGCACACAAGGGCATTTTCTCTCTATGTGCTCTATATACTGAAGTAGTACACACATTTTTAAATATTAGTGCAACAATGCTTGTCTTTTCTTCTCTTATTCTCTTTTTTTACTCAAATTATCTGGAAGACTTGTTTCTTCCCTTTTTGGGGTGGTAGCAGCTCAAACCCCGGGAGTGCATTGAAATCAGCTCTTAAATCCTTACTTCCCTGCACATAGTTTCTAGTAATAAACAGAACTGATATGCAGTGCAGTTTCCCTCTACACTGTCTAGAGAAATATAGCTATACAGTATATTTCTAAGAATTTAGAAGTTGGGGAGGATGAATACAGGAAAAGTGCCTGGGCTGCTTTACTATCAGCTCCCTACATAGACACAGAGACAGGAAGAGAGCAGGGAAGCTACTGAGCATGTTAGTCTTCCTGTAAAGGCAGGAGAAGGTGGGACAGAATTTTGGTCACAGTAAGGTGCACTACCAAATAAGAAAATATATTGTACCTAAAAAAAGGAACAATATTATTATTTAATGTATATTGCAATCACTGGTGTTATTTTGTCTTCTAGTGTTTCCTAGGGATATTCCACCAATGTCTATCCTAACATAGCTTCTTTAATGATTAATTTAGCTGTCCTGGTGACTATGTGTAGTTCAGAAGTAAAAAAAATGATTTGCACCTGAAGTAATCTAACTTCTCTCAGGTCAATTATGTCCAAACTTCACTGCCCAAGTTTATTTGCCCAACAATCTGTTCAGAAGGTACAGTGTAGAGTTACATCTGGCTTAGTGATATACATTGGCCATGTAGAGTAAAAATGGTCATACCATACAATGTCTAACTATAAAAGGTGTTGTCTGAGTTTTTATTTTATTTTGTTATTATAAGTGCCAGGATCCTGATGCAAAAAAGCATTGTAAAACTTACCTTCCTGCTCTTCCTTGGATCCAGCGCGTCTGCTTCAACCTCATCTCATTCTGCAGCCATTGACATATTGTTGTGGGTGCAGTGGTGATATATCGCATATACTGTTGCAGCCAGTCACTGACCTCAGTGATGCATAGCCTGGGGCTGCTTAGGCCAATGATTGGCTGCAGCAGCATATGGAATGTCACCACTGCAGCCCCAGCAATATATCACTGGGTGCAGCCTGGGTAAGAGGATGCAGAGATGACATTGGATCCGAGGAAACACAGGAAGTTAAAAACAAGTGATTTCTTTATTTTACTAGGTGCCAGGACTTTGATAAAATTAATAAGAAATAATTCTACATTGTGTTCACGTTATACCAAAGTGATTAAATAGCAATGACTTACACTAAAGCTGGCCATACACATTAGTCTTTTATGTGTGAAGAGCAACC
Organism: Bufotes viridis; assembly: GCA_033119425.1. NCBI lineage: Eukaryota > Metazoa > Chordata > Amphibia > Anura > Bufonidae > Bufotes > Bufotes viridis. The sequence goes on from CM065590.1 coordinate 171,903,019, forward strand.
AACTTTACCCCAACAGATGGTGTTGGGAGAGGCAAGGATAGGGCAAAATAAATACTTTCACTTCATCCTTTTGTTCTCCTGGGAGACAAGCTGATACCAGAATTGTCTGGCAGTGCCTTTCTCTGCTCTCTTCATAGAATACATATATGGGTTCGGCCGAGTCTAATGTGTATCATGCATGGGTAGCTTAAGTCATTTAATAACAGTTTTAAACAATGTCTAATTAAGGCTGGTACATATTTGTTATTCAGAAGCAAGGTGGCTACAAGCCTCAGGCAGCAGGCATTTTGTGGTACCCTTATAAAAAGGACAGTTGCTGTACCCTGTGCACAAGGGGCACACCTGAATTCTGGCCTAGTTGTTGTGATTAAAGTATTATTCCAGCAAGACCATAATGAATAACCAACCGACTGATCAGCAATGTTCGGCTATTGCCATGCCAAACAAAGAGAAAATCCTGAATTTCAAATCACTCTGCCATTTAGACATTAGACAGACTTCTTCATGGCTATTTCTGTGATAAAGGATATTTAATATGCTTATTTATCTGAGAAAATATATACTATAATAGTGCATCTTGCCCAGTGACATAGATGTTTTATTTAAGTAGCCATGTCCATCTTTTTAAGAAGTTCTGAGTGATTTCATCAGGGCTTGCAAAGGCTCTGATTTAAAGAGTACCTTGTTAACATTCAATCATTTTGTTTGCAGAATGAAATGTATTGTAGTACCGCTATAAAGAAAGATGAATCATACTGAGGTATCGAATATTAAGAAAACTATACCAATATGATCACATTCAGTTTACTTGATGAAGAAAATGCATCAGAACCGAATTATTGTGTTGACAAAGAAAATTGACATGTATTTATTATCATTGCACAGAACTGTACAGTGCTGAACTCTACAGAGATGACTTGTCAAGCTCCAGCCGTAGCTGTAAATTCTAACAATCAGCTTGACGTCACCGAGCGGCCAGAAGAGTTTGGCTTCATCATGGACAATGTGCAAGCATTACTGGTCCTCAACAAAACCAATTTCACATACTATCCAGATCCAGTGTTTGAGTCCTTCAACCCTTCTGGGATTTTGGAACTAAAGCCAGGAAGTCCCATAATATTAAAGGTATCTGAATTGGTGAAACCCCAATCTTTCAATCTTGCTATATTTGTAGGTCGAATGAAAACTGAAGAGAGATAATGCAAAGACAGATTTGTCTTTGAACTGCTTCTTTTGTGCAGTGGTGGTAACTCACATAGTTTTAGTTAGAAAATAATAGATGACATGTTATGCCAAGGGGAACCTAGTTCTTCTATATCTATATAAAGATGCGATGAGAATACGTTTTCATACTGTAATGTTCTCATGATTTCCATATTTCACCGAACTGATTGATCAATACATTCTACTAGAGATTAATATAAGCTATTGTACAGTTCATTTAATGCTATTAGATTATTTACTTGCTTTCTCTTAATTGGCTATAAATAAGTTTTAAGTTATTTTCCAAAATTACATTTTAGCAAATAGTTTATGGGAATGTACTAAATCCACCCTTATTATGGCCAGAAGTTCCATTTACACAAAAGTATAGCCATTAATAAAATGCAACTCTTAGACATCGTGCTTCTCTTATCTCTATTAGACATCTAATTTCAAAGTATTTTTATTAGTCCAATGTCTTTGTGCTATCAATTTCTTTATACCTTTAGTACACATGGGTAATATTTCTTTAGGATTAAGTGAGCTAGTTTAAAGGGTAACAGAGCTTTAGAGCTTCTCACAAATTAACTCCCCAAGTTTTAAACTTTTGTGCTAAGCTATCACAGGCAGTCCCATAGAGAATGCTCAATCTGCTCAGGATGGGGGGATGGGACCAGTGTTGTTGGGATCAGTGGGGGTCCCAGTGGTTGTACCCCACAATCAGCTAGTTTTTCTCTATCCTATGGATAGAAAATAACTTTAAACCTTGACATCCTCTTTAAATCAGTATTTTTTAACTATGCCACCCTCACAATGTAACTTTTTAGGATTTCCATAGCATTGAACAGATTATACTATTATTGCTTTTGGTAAATCTTCAAATGATAATCTGTTGGGTTACTTGATGACTAAAGTTCAAATCACTTATAGTTGGATATGGTAATTAATCCTTTTTTTTCTTTTATATCATTTTTATTATTCAATAATGTAATGCAAAATATAAAATTTCACACCAAACATTATATATTATAATATATTTTCACTCAAATCCAGCAAAACCGAGAGAGAGAAAAAAAAAACACCCAAAAATCCAATTATTGTGCATCATTGTTCAACCAGTGATTCTAGAGTTTGAAAAGCAAAAGATTTTTACCCTTATTGTCATATATTATTTTCTCCATCCTAATAATGTGGTCCTCCACTCTCTTCCACTCTATCACAGAGGGGGGATATTTTTTAATCGTTCTTTTTAAAATAAGGAACAGCATTTTACAAATTATTGTTAATATAATTTTTAAATCCGCAAATGCATTATGCCTCCTAATATACAAGTCAGTGGATCTCCCTCCATTTGAACTCCGATGGTTTTTGTAATAGTAAGAGCTATCTCAAACCAATATCTGAATAATTATTTACATCTCCATACCAGATTAAAAAAAAGCTTACTTGCTCCCCACCACATCTAGGACACTCATCTGTGGGCTTTCTACCCATCTTTTTGAGTAATATAGGGGATCGATAAAACCTGTGAATGAAATGAAAATATGAAACCCTCATTGAGACTATCAATCTATTCTTCAAAACACCCTCCCACTGTTCCTCTGATATCTCAACAATATCTTTTTTCCATTTCTCTTTTGCCACTATAAAGATCTTACTTTGTTTAATTTTCAGCAATAACTTATATCTTCTTGAAACAGAACCTTTTAACTTTCTGTTGTCTAGAAATTGATTAATGATTTCCATATGGGCATTTTTGCATTCCTGGGAGTCTGCTAATGATGAATTAATTGCTTCTATCAAATGTAAATATCTGAAAAATTCTCTATTCGGGATCCCAAATTCTTTTTTAAGTGTTTCAAAATATTTTATTAAATCCCCTGAAACAGTTGAACCAACAAACGAATACCTTTATTCTCCCAATTTACATACTGTTTAATCTTTGTATTTCTCGCAAATTAATATTATTCCATATTGGAGTGAAATCTGTATATCCTTTAATATCCATAGTTTTTTTAATCATTCTCCAAACGTGATCCATTAATTTAAAAATATGGTTATCGCTAATTAGATTCCCCAGTATTCCTGTTTCTAATATCTCCATCATCTTAAGTTGATTTTCCTTCCAACACAAATTCTTTAAGTGCAAAGACAAAATAGGTGACATATTAACCACATTCAAAAAACCTAACTGTGCTACTAAAAATATATATATACCAATTTGGGATTGCCATTCCACCATTTTTAACCGGTAACTGCAAAATCTCTAACCTTATCCTTGGATTCCTCTCTTTCCATATAAAATCCCTCATTAACCTATCAATGTAAGTGAAAATCTTACTTGGTAACCATACTGGAGCACATTGCAATACATAAAGAACCCTAGGAAGAAGAATCATCTTTATTAAATTAATACATCCAATCATAGATAATGGTAACCTTTTCCAAATATGTATTTTCTTTTTCAGATAATATAAAAGAGGATAGACATTTAACTTAATATATTCCAACAGATTCCTTGTGATGTTTACTCCCAAATACTTAAAACTGCTATCCTTATCCACCACATGAACCTTAACAGGACTCTTTCCTAACCCATCCCCTTATATCATCAAGTGAGATTTTTCCCAATTTATTTTGAGACCCGAATAATATCCAAACCTTTTAAATATTTCCATCACTTTAACCATCTCCTAATCTGTATTTGATAAAAAACAATAAAATATCATCCGCATATAACATTATTTTCTCCCTAACATTACCATATTGAAATCCTTTAAACTCATAAGGACCCTGCCCTATTTCACCTTAAGGACCCGGCCATTTTTTGAAAATCTGACCAGTGTCACTTTATGCGGTGATAACTTTGAAACGCGTTTACTTATCCAGGTCATTCTGAGATTATTTTTTCGTCACATATTGAACTTCATGACAGTGCTAAAATGGAGTCGAAAAATTACATTTTTATTTATAAAAAAAATACAAAATTTACAAAAAAAATTGAAAAGTTAGCAATTTTCCAAGTTTCAATTTCTCTACTTGTATAATACATAGTAATACCACCGAAAAAAGTTATTGATTTACATTCCCCATATGTCTACTTCATGTATCGATCATTTTGGGAATACCATTTCATTTTTTGGGGACGTTACAAGGCTTAGAAGTTTAGAAGCAAATCTTGAACTTTTTCAGAAATTTTCAAAAACCCACTTTTTAGGGATCAGTTCAGGTCTGAAGTCACATTTGTGAGGCTTACATAATAGAACCAACCCAAAAATTACCGCATTCTAGAAACTACACACCTCAAGGTATTCAAAACTGATTTTAAAAACGTCATTAACCCTTTAAGTTTTCCACAAGTGTTAATAGCAAATGGAGATAAAATTTCAGAATTTAGATTTTTTGGAAAATTTTCCATTTTAATAAATTTTTTCCAATAACAAATCAAGGGTTAACAGCCAAACAAAACTCAATATTTATTGCCCTGATTCTGTAGTTTGCAGAAACACCTCATATGTGGTCGTAAACTGCTGTATTGCCAAAAGGCAGGGCACAGAATGAAGGGAACGCCATATGGTTTTTGGAAGGCGGATTTTGCTGCATTGGTTTTTTGACATGTCCCATTTGAAGCCTCCCAATGCACCCCTAGAGTAGAAACTCCATAAAAGTGACTCCATCTAAGAAACTTCATCCCTCAAGGTATTCAGAACCTATTTTACAAACTTTGTTTACCCTTTAGGTGTCCCACAAGAGTTATTGGCAAATGGAGATGAAATGGGATGTAGTGTCAAAAAAACAGTCCAGCAAAATCTGCCTTTCAAAAACCTCATGGAGTTCCCTTCATTTTTTTGACCCAGACCCACTTGGTTCTTGAAGATCAAGTGGGTCTGACGTCAGTATAATACAGTTCAGTACACGATATAGTGTACTGTACTGTATTTTGTACTTTACACTGTCTGGTCAAACTTCTGCCTTTTGCAGAATTTTAAAGGCAGGGTGATGGGGAGGAGATCTCCCGCCCTCTGCGATCCCATCCTGTCGGGGGGCTGCAAAGACACAGCAGCCCCCCGATGGGAGAGGGAGGGATCTCCCTTACTGTTAGCCCCTTCGATGCCGCGGTCCGTATGGACCGCGTCATTGAAGGGGTTAAACGGCTGGCACAAGCACAGATGCCTAGTACAAGCACAGATGCCAGCCGTTTTTAGCAGAATGTCAGCAATGTGCTGACACTCTGCTAACACCGCTGGACCACCATGGATTTTAGTTAGGAGGCAGGGGGATCGCGATCGCCCTCCTCTTACAAACCGCTGGCATGCCGCACCGCCACATAGGGGGGCATTGAGGGCTCGGGGGGAGGGTTGGGGATATTATTTATACAATGTATAAGGTTCTGATTCCCACAGTCACAGACTGCGGGGATCAGAACCTTGACCCGGCATTAGAATCCTCTGATTGGCTAGTCTCTACAGACTAGCCAATCAGAGCGATCGCTGGCCGGGGTCCACTCTGATTGGTCCCCGGCCAGTTAGCTAAGACCCCTGGCTGTGTATAACAGCCAGGGTCTCAGCGCTGTCACCATGTCTGCAGACATGGTGATAGTTTAACTGTAGGATGATAATGCTCGTCTCCAGGACCCTGGACGAGAATGCTCGTCCTAACTGAGCGGTACTTAGCACATTAGGATGAACATTCTCGTCCAGGGTCCTGGAGGAGTTAATACCTTCATTCTCTCTGATTATAGCTACTGGTTCTATTGTGATTGTAAAGAGCAGCAGCAATAGGGGAAATTCCTGCCTAGTGCTTTTAAAAAGGGCAAAAATCAGGGACATCACCCCATTCACCGCCACCCTCGCTCTCGGGTGTAAATAAATAAATTTTATCCAACCTATAACAGACTCTCAAAACCCAAAGCATTTAAGGACCTCCCTCAGATATTCCTACTCTATACAATCAAAGGGCTTAATTGCATATAGTGATAATATTACTTTTCTACTGTCTTTATGATCGCGGCATCTGAGTGTACAAACAGTGTGAAATTAATATTAAAAAAACATTTGCTCACGATGGAACGGCCGCTGCCATCTTACTTGAAGATCTTGGCCAATATCATGTGCGGTGCAAGATTATGTCATCACGCCGGCGTGATGATGTAATCTCGCGCTGCACGGGATTTCAGCCGAGATCTTCAAGCAAGATGGAGGCTGGCGGCCCTTAGCGCGCAAATGGAGGCGGTAAGTTTGAAGTTCAGGATTAATCGATGTGCTGACTTGAAGCACGAGGAAATTCGGCTTCTATCCTAATCCAATAATTCCTGAAATTCAGATCGAATTCTACTTCGTGGGATTCGATTCGCTCATCTGTACTTCTAATGTTAGACTATATCAACCGCCCATGAATAAACCCTGTTTGATCGTCATTTATTATTGTTTTTATTACCTTTGCTAATCTATCTGACAATACCTTAGCAAGTAACTTAGGCTACTTTCACACTAGTGGCAGGCTGTTCCGTTGGGTGATAAGCCTGTCAGAGCCATCCTGCCGCTAGTGAACGTGTGCCCCAGGACTACTGTTCCGGCCCCATTGACTATAATGGTGGTGGGGCGAAGTTCCGGCGGAGTCACGGCAGCGCCTCTGTATTATAACCCCCCCTGCCAATAATGCACAATTTTGTCTTTCGGTCATATAATTATACAACTCATATAGTACGTTAGGTTTATACGGAGGTCGTATTTATATGTTTGCTATTACCATCAATAAATCATTGACTCGACAATGTAAGAATAGATATCTGCCGCCACCATCCGCTTTACATGAAATTAACTCAAAATTGACTTGATTGTGTACAAATATAGAAACTCCCCTTGAGTACAGCATCTAGTCATGAACAGCCATATCTAAAAAGACGTTACAAATAGACCAATTCCCTATACAAAGCAATTTGTAAAAAATTTTCTTGAAAGAATTGTTCTTACAGAAATCTGAATTAAAGGGGAAGATTTATCAAAACGGATGTAAAGAAAAATGGATTAGTTACTCATAGCAACCTATCAGATTCCACCTTTCATTTTCCAAAGAATCTCCCCGAAAGTGCCAATGTACTTTCAAAAAACCTTTGATATGTCACAATGACATATCAAAGGTTTTTATGGGTGGTGGTCTAAATGGTGGTTGCAACAACAAGGAGATAGAAGCCTTTGGAGAGAGCACCATCTCTTCACTGATGAATATGGACTGGAAACAGGATCATAATGTTTCTGTTGAGTCTTCAGCAGCGCTCTGTGTGAGTGCTTCATTCTCTTTGAGAGAAAGGATCTCAGCACTCGGCCCCCCACCACTCAAAACCGGTCAACAGTTATTCTAAGCTGAACATACCTGCACTCATCAAAACCTTTCATATGTCACTTTGACATATCAAATGTTTTTTAAGAGTACAGTGACACTTTAAGTTCACTGAAGTGGTGAACATTCACAAACAGAAGTCTGTTGTATGTAATCATTATTCTTACCTATTGTAAATGAACCTCTCCCTCTTAAAGGTGAACTCTTTAGTCAATCACTTATTAGCATTTGTGGTAACAAGTAATATCTGTGCATCAACCAGATATTGTATTCATGCTCTTTATCTTTATTGGTTATTGCAGGGAAAGAACTTAATTCCACCAGTTGCTGGAGGCAACATGAAACTGAAGTACTTTATGTTCATTGGGGAGAAACCATGCACAGTAACAGTGTCTGATGTCCAACTTCTTTGCGAGTCCCCAAACCTCACTGGTCGCCACAAAGTAATGGTAAGCACTTCAATGATACTTAAAGGAAAAATAATGCTAATATTCCATCTCCCGATATTGTATATTGAATAGATATCACTGAATATGTTTAGTGATGATTATTAGTTTTATTATTGATATTCAAAATCCAAATTTTATTAACCACAATGTCTGATTATTATTCATCATAGCCATCATAGCAATAGCTACTCAAATTGTCAACAAATAAAACAAAAAAGGGCTATAGTTGAGGTTGTTAAAGGGACTTCAATGAAATAAAGATTAGCTATACAGAGGAATCCTGGCCTGTTAGAAAGATACATGATGTACAATGTAGTGAAGTTAATTTTCTTACCAGTGACTTTATTATTTGAGTTATAACCTCCCTTCTGATCCTCACCTGTGTCATGTGACCAGCACTCTGACTTTCCAAATAACTCAGCATCTTATGTGTAAACAGGAAGCCTCTATATGTATTCCTAGGGGAGCCTCAATGTTAGTCTCATAGGAATGAATAAAGAAGTAACTGACTTCCTGTTCAGGGTCAGTTGGAAATCAAATACTAGTCACATGGGACAGCTGAGGATCAAAAGGGAGGTTATAACTCAGAAATATAGTAACTGCTAAGAAAATTACCTTCACTGCAGTTTACGTCATGTACCGTTCTAACAGATCAGAGAATATATTTTTTTTTGGGGAGTGCTACTTTAAGTCACTTACACTTAAACATACTACATGTATTAATTCTTCAGAGGAAACAAATGAAGTACTTTATGGGAAGTCTTTGCAGCTTTGAAGGGGTAAGCAATCATCATGACATGAAGCTGAAACTATAGTGCACTGTTCACCCATTTAGGGTGGAAGCCCTATTAAAAGTAAAGACACAATTTTAGACATGCCTACTGTAGATGGTCATTTATCATATATCATTATTCAATTGCCACTGCTCATGCATCTTAATCTGATTATAACAAGGGTCTGAGTAGAATTAATATATAGACAATTGAAACATAGCCCCTGTACATGTAATCCTGTACATGGTGTAAACATAGGCTGTCTAGTCCGAAACCAGATGTATCACAGTGGCTCAGGCTGGAAGATAAATCTGGTGCCAGGATAGACATTTTTATGTAATTCTATACCAACTATTGGTTGGCTTACTTTGAGACGTTGAGAATTTTATGCCAGAATTGTGGCACATCTAAGGCCACATCCTATTACCTGATAAATCCCGCCCCACAAGTTGGAAAAACTCTAGAAATCCTAGATGTGACAAATTGCGACAATCGTGACACTTTTTAGACAGATTCTAAGTGCAGACACATTAGTAAATCTCAACCACAGACGTATGATATGGTTTAGAATTTGTTAATTCTTTCATCAATTTGTTGGACTGATTTGATGTGAACCTAGAATTACTGTAGCTATCCAAGACATGATGCATGTGTGACTCTTTATTGAAAGAGAATGAAAATCAGTGGGTATGCATTATTCTTCTCCATGCTATTGCACCTAAAGGTACTGTTTTGTTAGCTTATCTAAATATCTTACTTTCTAATTATGCTTTGTTTTCTGTTTATTTTCGAATGTACCATTCTTGATGTGTTTTTTTTTCATCAGATAGCGATATAACTAATAAGATAAAACTTGAAGGATTCGCCTTTTACAAATTATTTAAGAATATATAAAACAAAATAAAACACAATAATAAGCAAAAAAGAATGTATATTGTTTGTATCTAAATTGTTTAAACATATAGGGGAGAATTTATCATGAGGGTAAATTTTTAAATCTGTTTTTCTTGAATCTGCGTTGGAGTTCTTTGCGCCAAATTTATCAAGCGTAGCACGTTGTTTGTTAAATTTGGCACATCTTAAAACACTTATGCCTACTCCTACCGGAGTGAATTTGCAAGAGAATAAAAAAAAATAATAAACTCATTAATATAGCCAACCACACCCAATTCTCCATTCATTTCTCAAAACTGGAGTGAGTGGTTTAATATCGCAAAATGTCACAAAAGCCCTATGTGACACCTTTTTAAATCCAGAATTCTTGAATCCAGGGCTTATAAATTCTCTTTCCCCCGGACGTTTTTTTTTTTATAACTACTATTATTATTATTAATACTATTACCCAATTTCAAAGGCTTCTTCCTCCTTATCAGTTAAGAGGGGAGACCATAGCCACCCTAGGTTAATAAAAGTTATATAAAAGCCCATTGAGAATAAATTATGCATAGTATGAAGATAATAACATTAAAACATGTTAACGACTGTCATTAATATGACACAAAGCTTTCAATCTAAGTTAAAGGTTTGCCATAAAAGTAGATATAAAACCATTGGTGTACCAAGGTGTTAGATTCAAATCAAAGGAGACAAGGTTATCAGTTAAAAATGCTGGTAAAGGGAAGACAGATAAGTCTGGACAGATTTCAGCTTACTTATTGTATCTTGTCTCTGATATACAGCTGCACTGTCATATCCGTCCCAATGACTTTCTGCTATTGTCCAAAGGCCAAAGCTGATTTAATCCCAGAAGTGCTGGAGGACAGCTGAACTTTTCTGGTCAGCTATAAAATAGTCTTTTTTATCTTGGTAAATTATATAGGACATCTGCAGATCATTTAAAATGTAATGCCTGAAAAATAATCTTTTTACTACAGTTCGGTGTCCATGATTTTCATCCTTTGTCCATATGCATTTGATTCTACAGAGGGATCATCAAAAAGCTAGGTCTAAAACAAAAACCCTAACCCTCAGTTCGCACTTGCGCGTTTTACAGCGCGTTCGAACGCGCTGTAAAACGCATAAACGATGCAAACCAATGCTTCCCTATGGGACTGGTTCACATTATCGCGTTTTACAGCGTTTTACAGCGCCTTACAAGTACTTGTGCTTTTTTTGGGGCGTTTGTCGCGCGTTTTGGCCCATAGACTTCAATGGGAACGCGCAACGCTTGTATTTTGCACGTTTTTGACACTGTACACTTTGACTGTACTTAAAAGCATAGCTGACTGAGGTATACTTTTATATTACAATGGGAATCAAGTAGTGATGAGCGAACATGCCCGGCCGAGTACCGCATGTTCTCGAGCGAAATGCTCAAGTCTCTGCCCTGCACATTTTTCGGGTTTTAAGCAGCCAATAAAGGTGCAGGTAAGTACTGCCCTCACTGTAATGCCTGTAGCCATGTTAGCTGCTGGCATTACAGTGATTGGCGCGTCGGAACATGTCATCGGAGGTTATATAGCAGCTGATAACGCATGTTAGGCTCAGATGTAGTCAGGGAGAGCATCGGGTAGGAAGGTAAAGACAGAGCAGGGAGCTCTTTTCAGCGATTCTAGTTACAGAAAGCTTTTCAAAGGCCCAAAAGTCCTTTTAAGGATTACTGTGTGTGTGTGTTTTAGATCAACAGTATATTTAACAGCAGTGTCCGGGATATCCGTGCTAAGGAAGGGACAGATAGAGCAGGTAGAGAAATTCTCTGTGTTTAATACCAAAAGCTTTTCAAAGAACTCAAAATCCTTTTAAGGGCTACTGTGTGTGATTCACAGCAGCAATATATTTTTATTTTATAACTATTAGTGACATATACTGTACATCATCCGCAGACTGACTCTTTGATAATCTCGGTCACATCTAGTGTCCATAATCTGTGGTGTTCTCTGTAACCAATACTGTCCTGCATCAGAAAACACTGAAAGTGCAGACGACAAAAGAGTGGTAGTTTGTTACCTGTGACACAACCTGTGCTGTACCAAAATGAGCCTGGGAGTGAACACTAGCAACCTCACCACCATGATTTGCCACATGGCATCCAAGCACCCTTATAAGTGGGCCGAACACCTGGGTCCACAATCTGGGTTTGCAGGTCCCACCACTGCCTGCTCTTCCCCTGTGTTATGCACTGCCCGCCAATCCCCTGTAGAAGGCATAGGCTCAGATGCCCCTCGCCTTGCACCTGGACCTTCGCATGAACCGTCAGCAACAACATCCACTTCCCTGTCCAAGCGTAGCGTCCTCATGTCGATAACAGGCATTTAAACGCAAGCGCAACTACCGATCCCCAGGCCATAGCACTAAATGTGCAACTTTCTAAATTACTGGTCCTTAAAATGTTGACATTTAGGCCTGTGGACACTGAGGCCTTCCAAAGCCTGATGTCAGTGGCCATCCCTCGTTACGCAGTCCCCAGCCGCCACTATTTTTCACAGTGTGCTGTACCCTCCTTACTCTAGAACATTACCCGTGCCCTAACCAATACACTTACTGTGACGGTCCACCTCACCACAGACACATTGACAAGTGCTGGGGGCCAGGGACACTACATTTCCCTGACTGCACACTGGGTGTATGTTGAGGAGGGCAGGAGTGAGTCGTACCCTGGGATGACACAGGTACTACCCACGCCCAGGATTGCGGGCCCTACATCCATCAGGGTCTATGCCAGCTAATATCTTACTGGCTCCAACCCCCACTTCTTCTTCTCCGCCACCTCCTCCTCCACCTCCAACAGCAGTCAGCCATTAGTCGCTAGCTGGAAGCAGTGTAGCACTGCTGTGGGTAAGCATCAACAGGCCGTGCTAAAGCTGATCTTCTTAGGGGACAAACAGCACACTGCCACAGAGCTGTGGCAGGGTATAAGGGACCAGACCAGGCTGTGGCTCTCACCACTCAACCTACAGCCAGGCATGGTTGTGTCTGACAACGACTGTAACTTGGTAGCGGCTTTGCAGCTTGGCAATCAGACACACATCCCATGCCTAACCCACGTCTCAAAGTTAGTGGTTCAGCACCCATTTCCGCAAGTCATCGACAGCTTCAGCCGGTCTGTCAATACTGCAGCAGCGCTTGCAGCTTCTAGCTCACCGACTTTTGTGTCAGGTGAGTAAGCGCTGGAACTCTACATTCTACATGGTGGCCAAACTTTGTGAGCAGCAGAGGGCAGTTGTTGAATACCAGCTGCAACATGGTCATCGCCTTTCCAGTCAACTGCCACTATTCACATGCAAGGAGTGGGCCTTGATGTCAGACCTCTGGTGAGGTTTTAAAAAACTTTGATGAATCCACACAGATTGTTAATGATGATAATGCTATTATCAGCGTAACCATCCCACTGCTGTGTCTACTCAAACGATCACTGCTTACAAGACTCTGAATGTGGTAGACGAGGAAATGGGGGAGAACATTACATGGGGTGATAGCCAGACTCTCCACAGTTCGTCTTCTCAGCGCGAATTGGGCCATGAAGAAGAGGAGCTGGAGACAGTTGCCTTTGCTACAGAGGGTAGTACCCATGGAACCTTAATTCCATCTGTCCAGCGTGGATGGGAAGAAGAGACAGAGGAGGAAGAGGATGAGGGGATGGAGAGTTATCCTGATGTTGACATCGACGTCTTGCCTGTTGGTACTCTGGCACACATGGCTGACTTCCTGTTAGGCTGCCTTTCCCACGACCCTTGCGTTATGTTTTAGATAACACAGATTACTGGATGTTCACCCTTCTCAACACCCGCTACAAAGAGAACTTCTCATCTCTCATTCCTCTGGTGGAGTGGACAAGTAAAAGGGTGCAATACAAGAAGGTACTTGTTGAGAGATTGCTCCAAAATTTGCCACCTGACAACGCGGCCGGCAGAGTCTGTACTTTCTTAGGCAACTGAGGAATGGAGACAAGGGGAACACACAGCAGTTCCAACAGAGGCAGGGATACACTCTCCAAGGCATGGGACACTTTCATAACATCCCACCAGCAACCTTACCCAGAAGCGTGGCCTAGTGCTACAAGGAGGGAACAGTTTTGGAAGGTGGTGAGGGAATACATTCCAGACCGTTTTAGCATCCTAAATGATCCCTCAGTGCCTTACAACTACTGAGTGTCCAAGCTGGACACGTGGCACGAACTTGCGCTCTACGCCTTGGAGGCTCTGGCCTGCCCTGCTGCCAATGTTTTGTCTGAGCGTGTATTTAGTGCTGCTGGTGATGGTTATAACTGATAAGCGTATCCGCTCGTCCACTGACAATGCTGACAGGTTGACTCAGATAAAAATGAACAAGGCCTGAATTGCCCCTGACTTCTTAACTCCACAAGAAGAGAGCTGAGATGATGATACACCTATGGCCCTCAACCATAATGTTTTAGAGGGTCAGCTCACAGCAGGCCTCAACAATAATGTTATAGAGGGTCAGCTCACCAGCAGGCCCTAAACAATAATGTTTTATAGGGTCAGTTCACCAGCAGGCCCTCGGCCATAATGTTTTAGAGGGTCAGCTCACCGGCAGGCCTCAACCATAATGTTATAGAGGTTCAGCTCACCAGCAGGCCCTAAACCATAATGTTTTATAGGGTCAGTTCAACAGCAGGCCCTCAACCATAAAGTATTACAGGGTCAACTCACCAACAGGCCCTCAACCATAATGTTTTATAGGGTCAGCTCACCAGCAGGCCCTCAACTATAATGTTTTAGAGGGTCAGCTCACAAGCAGGCCTCGACCAAAATGTTATAGAGGGTCAGCTCACCTGCAGGCCCTCAACCATAATGTTTTAGAGGGTCAGCTCACCAGCAGGCCCTCAACTATAATGTTTTAGAGGGTCAGCTCACCAGCAGGCCTCAACCAAAATGTTATAGAGGGTCAGCTCACCTGCAGGCCCTCAACCATAATATTTTAGAGGGTCAGCTCACCAGAAGCCCCTCGCCCCTAATGTTTTAGAGGGTCAGCTCAGCAGCAGGCCCTCAACCATAATGTTTTAGAGGGTCAGCTAACCAGCTGACCCTTATTGTCAGTCTGTAAAAGTGGTGAACAACTGGGACAACATGGTTCCCAGCAGTTACCTGGGAGTCCAAGATGCATCCATTCATCGTCCTTGTGCTGTTCCCTATCCTTTTCCATGGTTTTAGTGTCACTTTCAGACATTTTCCAATGGACCAGGCAACCTCCCCTCTTCAGAGCAAGGGTTGCCTGGTTATCTCCCATTGACTTTAATTATACTCGGGTGCTCGGCCGAGCACACAAAAATAGCAATGTGTTCAGCCCGAACACCTGAATACTTTGGTGCTCGCTCATTACGAGAATCAAGAAGCCAGTTACATATATTAAGGCTAGACATTTAGGAGAACATTTATTCACCCTGGTACACCAGAGAAATAGCATCAAAAAGTTGTAGAGATTGGCACAGGGTTTAGAGGGTTGTGACTGGACAGAACAGGAAGGGGAATGGGCAGTGTGGGATCAGGCACATTTGGGCCAGCACATTAATCATAATCTGAGACTGGCATAGATTTCAGTTCTGGTGCACGGACATGCACATTCATGTAAAAATTATAAACACACCTCTTAATATTTGTGGAACATCTGATATTAGTGAGAGATAGATTAGTATAAAATGCTGGCCTTAATAAATATCCCCAAAAATGTACATGTTGGTAGATTTTCTGGTAGTATGTGCACTTGGTTTGAGTGTGAGTAGAACTCACTCAGCACTTAAATGACTTGTATGTATTGTGTTGCAAAATTGTAGCTAGTCATGCTTGTTGGACTGTCACGCGTAGATTATATAACTTAACCAGAAGGTAATTTGAAGCAACCCTCTGGTTAAAGAAAAAAGTTTCCATTAACTGGGAAACAAAAAGAATACTTACCTGGTGCCCTACTTTTCATCATTTTAGTTGCAGATCCACTAATTCCTGTGTTCCTCTACTACCATTCAAGATAGCTGCACCGCTTCTCAGACTTCCTGATGCACACTGTAGATTTGGTAAACAAGCACACTTCCTACTTGTCCAGCATTGCATTTAGATTGGTCAGCACTGTTCACATGAATAGTGCTGGCCAGTAGGAAGTGTTTTGGATCACCAAATACAAACTGTGCATCCAGGCAGTTTGAGAAGTGGTGCAGCCATCTTAGATGGCACTAGAGGAGCCTGGGAATTAGCGGATCTGCAGATAAAATATGATAATGATTGCAGCATGTCAGTGTTCTATGCATTTCACAGTTAATGTGAATTATTTTTGTTGCAATTACAAATATTTGGCAAAATCAGTAGCAAAAACCTTTGCATGTATGTAAATTTAATAGAAAAAAAAAAGAAATGTTAGTCGCTTGTTGAAAAAGTAAAAACGCTCTGTATGTGTGGTAACCCTAAGTGCTGAACCAATTTCTTAATATCACAGAAAATTTCACTGTATATTTATCGCTAAGAACAATGAAGGTGATCTGTGGCACGTCTCACTAAGCTCTAAGGATTTTGCCTGGACTAGTGAAGTAGTAGATAGTTTTAGCCGCCTGGTGGATGGCAGGGGGCTTAGTCAGACAGTCCCTATTAATAGCATCTATTACTTGCTGAGGTGAAAAGATTTTACAAAAGATCTTTTCTGTTTTTTAGGTAGTTGTAGATCTTAGAAGCAAGAAACAAGATGGTTTGGTGGCTTGTCACAGGCTACAACAAACCAACTAATCAATGATGTCAAGGGTACAACCCCACAATGTGACTGGCTGCATGTGGCCAAGCCGGGACCACCCATGACAGCAAATGGACACACAGTTTTTCTGAAAAATTGTGTGGCCATTGGCTGCCATGGGTGGGCTTGACTTGACTGCATGCGGCCAGCCACATTGTGGTGTCTTACCCTAAAGCTGCTGCAATGCGTTTTAACTGAAAAGGGGCATCACTATAATATTTTATCCTGGGGTATACATGTAACATAAATGTTCAACATTCATATTTGAGTATCTTATTGGCGTACATATATCACTTAAAATATAATTAATGATAGTGTTCCAATGGTATTACTATCATAAGGCACAACTGGAAAGCTAAAGCTGTAACAGGTGATATGATGTGTGCCATGGGAAAATGAAATGGTAATTGGCATAATTTTCTGTTCATGTTTTACATTGTTCATGTTTTTAAAAAAATTTTTCCCCTTTCCCCTAAAATATTAATGTAGGCTCGAGTTGGTGGGATGGAATTCTCCCCTGGCATGGTTTACATAACTCCGGATAGTCCTCTCAGCGTACCAGCAATTGTCAGTATTGCAGCAGCTGGTGGACTACTAATAATCTTCATTGTGGCAGTGCTCATAGCCTACAAACGCAAATCTAGAGAAAGTGACTTGACTCTCAAAAGATTGCAAATGCAGATGGATAATTTGGAATCAAGAGTGGCGCTGGAGTGCAAAGAAGGTATGACATGGACCACATTATATTACTTTCTAAACTGCCTTCTTTTGAATTCCCATAGCAAATAGTTGCTATTAATGTGATTAATGTATACCATATAGACTATCCAGACAGATACATACTATGGTGGGTTGTCTTGTTGGCTTTATTCTAATCCCAATTTAATGAAATTGAGTTATTCTAAAGATACAGGAATTCCTATTCTTTCAATTGAAGTCTAGCTAGTCTACGAAAATTAATCAGTTCTTTTAGACCTCACGCATGTAGAAGAGCTATGGACATGGATCCTTACAGAGGCACATAAAGTCCCTACAGGTCTGTAGTATGGAGTTGTGTAATACACACTCTGTATGGCACCTAATACAACTCTCCATTTTGGAGATATTCTGCCCTAGAAGCATCTAGGAAAGAAAAATTGTAATATGGCTGCAACTGGAGCCTGCCACAATTTCATATAGACGGTACCAAAGACTTCTATGGTTGCTGAATTGTGACAATGTGGAGCTTGTACAGAACTGTAATACAGTAGTATGATCCCTTTTGTTTTTAATGAGGGGAAGTACAGATCAATAAAACATGCACGTTTTGGCTTTACCAATATCTCAGAAATGTAAGCGTCTCAAAAACAAAAAAATCCACCTTTAGTAAAAAAAGATTCAAACTAGCCAATATTAAATTGGGTGACACAAAAGCCAAAGGAAATGTATTGTTATTCAATACTGAAGAAAAATCACTAATATGATTTCTTTTCTGCTATAGCAATTTCCCATGCTATATGGTGATATACAATAATTTTAAATTTTATTTTGTTGTTTTTCTTATTTTTGGGTTAAAATGTTCATTGTACAGGTGGACATTGCATTGGAGAAAAAAAAAATCAACATTCTTTTAAACATATTGTTATTTTGAATCTTATACTGTATATTAAATATTGAACTTAGTAACTCCCCCCCAGAGTGCTAGATTTATAGAAGGCTCGGTGCCCAGCTGTAAGCATTTTAAAAGCCCTTCAAGTATTTAATCATCTTCATAAAATAAAGTCTATACTTCCATACCATTCTTTAATTTGACCATACGTTATTATTTCTAAACACTAGGTCTGATTGGGTATTGTACGTCATTGAAGTCAAAGCACATGTTAAATTAGTTTCTCTAAAACATGTAACTAAAATGCTTAATAAATACATATTTTCAAAATGGGTTCAATGTTACAACCTTAAAGTGTTTCCACATAAAGTATTTTATTATTATTCTCCAACCTGTTTTCAATTTTATTTTCAATGCTATTAGTGAGAGTAAAGCTGGCAATAATGAGTTGTCATGACAACCTGGTGTCGGAGAGGAAGGGCAGGCTTTCCATGGCTTTATGGGCACTGTGAAGGTTAAAGCGTTAACCTAGGATTTCTGTGTATTTTTTCACATATCCTGCTAATGTTATGTCTCTTTTTTCTGTCTATCTTTACTGGTTACTTAATTCCTCTTTATCCCATTTCTCTTGCTCTCTCTTCTGTATCTTTACCTTTTTCAACCAGACTCTGGGGGAATTTATCGTGAGGGGAATATTTGAAGTCAGATTTTCTTGAGTCTGTTTTGGAGTACTTTACACCAAATGTATCAAACATCACACCTTTTTAAATTTGGAGCATCTTTAAACCTAACACAAATGTTGTCTAGAAGTGCTACTCCAGTATTTTATGCCATCCTATTTTTTTGTAACTTTTTGAAATATTGCAATGATAAATCTGGAATAAAATTACTGTATTTTTCACTTTATAAGATGTATCTGATGATAAGATGCACCTAAGCTTTAGGGGAGGAAAATAAGAAAAAATATTTTTCATCAGACCTCAGAATAGACCCCCAATCTTCATCAGACCCCCACATTAGACCGTCCAATCTTCATCAGACCCTCACATTAGACCCCAATCTTCATCAAACTTCAAAATGGACCCCCATATCAGACCTCAGATCAGATTTCAATATCAGACCTCTGATCAGATCCCTAAACCAGACCTCAGATTGGACCCCCATCACAGCTCAGATTAGACCCCCATCAGAACTCAGATCGTAACGCCATATCAGACCCCCATCATAGGTTAGATCAGACCCCCATCAGAGCTAAGATCAGACCCCTATCAGAGATAAAATAAATGAACTTAACTCTCCTGACCTTCTGCCACTCTACAGATCTGGTGGGCTCTCCTGCACTCACCGATCCATGGTCTTCTCTGGGCCTGTGATGCACTCATGTCATAGTAAGTGCACTATGTCCTGATGCTGTATGCAATCAGGACACATACAGCGCTGCGTCCATAGGGAAGACCATGGAGCGGTGAGTACAAGCACTGCTACACTCAACACTCCCCGCATCTCTTGCATACTAGTGAGCACTTCCATTATGAAAGTTATGTTAATTAGCATATTTTTTCACTTTATAAGACACACTGCGATTTCCCCTCCCCTTTTTTTTTGGGGGGGGGGGGAGTTTGTCTTATAAAGTAAAAAATATGGTAATTAACATAGCTAAGCACCGTCAATTTACCACACAGTTTATAAAACAGCTGTGAGTGGTTTAATTTTTTTAAAAAAAGTTGCAAAATGTTTAGTTTAAGTAAGTCCAAAAAGTCACAAAAACCAGAATTCAGGAATGCAAGGCTTGATAAATCTAGCACACACCCCCTCCCCCATATCTTTCTAACTCTCCATTTAACCTCACTCCACCTTCTCATGTTTTCACTCACTCTTTATATTTTATTCTTATTTAATACTAAATAGAATTTTTTTTTTTTTTTTTTGTGTTTAGCCAGATGGCATGTCTGTGACATAATAATTTTGTAGTTAAATTGGATCTGTAGTGAACTATACAACCCACATGCTCTTTATTTTATTGTGTGTTATATTGGGACTGGATTAATCTTTTCACTTACCATTATTATAATCCAATATTGTGGTGCTATCAACTCATTTTCTGGAAAATATGCTTTCATATTGATTTCTTCTCTCTGTTTGTTACATTATATCATTTCTAATTGTGAGATCCTGTTGATATGCAAATGTAGCAGAGATAATTTGTCATTTTGCTATTTTGTGATCTGTGAGTTCATCCGTAATCTTGTGGGAAAAACAGTATACTGCATCTCACCACAATGGGCCAAGTCGAACATCTTTAAATATGTGGCTTGAGCTTTGATACTTACAAGTATGGTGATGAAAATTATAATATTATACCCTCTGGAGGCAAACACTGGCATTCATAAAAACCCATCTGAAATACTTAAAATGTCAGATTCTAAAACTAGCCACCAAATAGTATAAATATTGCACTTAAGAAAGAGCACTTGTAATTTTCTTTCCATCTTTAACGATAAGGCTTTCTTTGAACACTTATACCTTGTCTTTTAGCTTTTGCCGAGCTACAAACAGATATCCATGAGCTGACAAGTGACCTGGATGGAGCTGGCATTCCTTTCTTAGATTATCGTACCTATACTATGAGAGTCTTGTTCCCTGGAATTGAAGATCACCCTGTGTTGAGGGACCTAGAGGTACTTACATAAATGCTATTTTAAGGAATATTCTAAAACTGTATATTTTATATTAATTAATGATAATTTATTTAATATTATTTTTTTATTTCAATTAGAATTAATGTTACAGATAAAATGCTAACATAAAATGCTATGAAAGCCAGATGATGCTTGAAACACCTCTAAACCACTACCTATATTTTTTTAAAAGAATCTCTGACAAACTCTCCCTTCATTTGTAGTCCTCCAAAGGTATTAACTTCTCAGAACTCATCATGCCACCAGAGGGTGCAAAAGTACCCTAAAGAATACAACTAGATCAGAAATACAAATATGAAAAATTACATGTAATCCTATAATACGTATTGGACTGTAATTTTGTATAAATTGACTATAATTATTCCACAATGTTAAAAAGTAGTATCTCATAGTTCCTGCATTCACATAACTTTACTAACTCTATTAGACAAAACTAGAGATAATCGAATCGAATCCCACTAAGAGGAATTTGATCCGAATTTCAGGATAAATTCGATTTGCCTAGTAGCCAAATTTGCTCCTGCTTTGTGTCAGCAAATCCATTTAAACAAAAATAGTATAAAGAACAAAAAAATTCAAACTTACCTCCTCCATTTGCTCGCGATAATTTTTACTGATAATTTTATACTCAGATGCCGCGATCGTGTATGAATGCGGCATCTGAGGGGTACAATGACAGGGGTGGCGCTATCGCAGCTCCCCGTCATTGCACCCACTACTTACAAAAAAATGCGCTTCATGACAAAGCAAATTTTTTTGTGAAGTTCTGCAAATCAACCGAATAGAACTTTTAAGAAATTCCCTCATCTCTAGACACAACCAAAGCTGTTACAGTTAGCAGTTCTCACTCCAGAGGACCTGGTTTATCCATGCTCCACACCGCAGTCCATGGATTTCCACAAGTATCATGTAAGGTGCAGGGGAAATAGCTGATTGAGGAGGATCCCTGCAGATAGTAACAAGCCAATACTCTCCACTGTGACTGTCAACATTAACATCTTTAATTCCCTATTCCTCAGTCAGAGTATTCTGAGTATTCAGAGTAGGTAATTTGTCCGGCCACAAAAACGGATTTTGAACGGTTCTATCATGATAGTCAATAGTTCTACCATGTGCTTGTATAAAAGAGCGTACACTGGAAAATATTTATAAAGACGACAGAGCAATTCTAATGGAAATTATTTTGTTACAGTCTCCTGCTAATTGCCTCACAGTAATTAGTACAAACAAGAACACTTCCCTGGAAGGAATGTCTTTTGAAGTTAATTGTTGGAAAAATGCTCCTCTGCAACTTACAATGTAGACAGGTTATGCGGCCCACTCAGTTTTTGCATATGTTCTAATTACAATAGCTTATGGCAGATTTGTACTGCACAGAAAAAATAGAAAACTTTTTTTTTTCTGGTAAACAAATGCCCCTATTTTTATTCCATCCAACTTACGTCACATCAGTCTTTCTGTAATTAGTTTATATAAAAAATATAAATGCAAATTAGAGAAAAAAAACAAAGCATACTGCAAAATATTATATATATTATTATAATAAATTTCATTTATTATATAAATAAATAAAATTCTAATACATTTTAATTATAATATATCAAACAGATATTTGTATTCTTAGCTCCTTAAAATGTGCAGTAAACTGATCTCGCTGCTTCTTAAAGGGTTTGTGTTATGAAACATATTGTACATTTTACATTTTTCAAGCCAGCACCTGGATCTGAATACTTTTGTAATTGCATGTAATGAAAAATTTAGCATAGACAGTGAGTTACAATAAAATGTATCTGTGTAGAGCCACCTGCTGTTTGTTATTTTCCTTATTTTTTTGTCCGTTTCACTGAGCTGGTCGGACGTTCTCCGTTTAAATCCTCAACTGCCACCAGCCATATGTTCTGTTAGAAGCTGTGGCAAATACAGCGAGAAGTTGCAGCAGAAATGACACGTCCCCAAGCTGACAGGCTGAAGATAATCTAGCAGAGCAATGGTAGCAATAAATGGGCAAATCTCTGGATCCATTTGAGGAACAGGGCTGGTTCTAGCTTTGTTAGAAAGAGATTGTCGTGTACTATATGATGTCTAATATTCATTTTTACATTAAACACGTGATAACCCCTTCTACCCTAGGCCTGTCTTCACCTTCCTGCCCGGTCCTATTTTTGCAAATCTGACCTGTGTTACTTTATGTGGAAATAACTTTGGAATGCTTTTATTTATCTTACCGAAATTATTTTCTATAGACACATTTTACTTTATGTAAGTGATTAATTTAAGTCAATATTTTTTTCCTTTATTTGGGAAAAACATTAAAATTTACTGAAAATTCAGAAAAATTTGCTATTTTTGAAATTTTCTACATTTATGACAGATAGTAAAACCTAATAAAATAGTTATAAATCATAATTTCCCATATGTCTAATTAATTTGGCATAATTTTGTAAATGTAATTTTATTTTTTTAGGATGTTAGATCGCTTTGAAATTTAGATGCAAATTTTAGATTTTCCAGAAATTTTCCAAAACCAATTTTTTTTAAAGATCCAATTCAGTTATTAAGCCACTTTTAGGGGTTTACATGATATAAATTGAAAAAAATAACCCCATTTTAGAAACTACACTACTTAAGTTATTGAAAATTAATTTATCAAACTTTGTTAACCGTTGAGGTGTTTCACAAGAATGAAATAAAAAGGAGATGAAAAATCTAAATGTTTGCTTTTTTAGGTAGATTTTCCATTTTCATATATATTTTTCTGTAACACAACAATTTTTGACAGCCAAACAAAAGTCAATATTTATTACCCTAATTCTGCAGTTTATAGAAACACCTCATTTGTGGCCATGAACTGCTGTATGGCCACACAGCAGGGCGCAAGGTGCAAGGAGCAACATATGGATTTTGGAGCGCAGATTTCACTGGAATAATTTTCTGGTGCCATGTCACTATAGAAGACACCCTGATGCACCCCTACAGTAAAAAAATCCCAAAAAGTGGGATTCCATTCTGGAAACTACACCACTCAAGGAATCTTTCAAGGCATGTAGTGAGCACTTAGATCCCAAAGGTGTTTTATATAATTAGGAAACGCTTGACTGTGAAAATGAAAAATTTTATTTTTTTCTAGCAAAAGTGATTTTAGGCCCAAATTTTTCACTTTCACAAGGGGGAACTGGAGAAAATGCACCCCCTAAATTGTTTCCCATTTTCTCGTGATTATAGCAATACCCGGTATGTGCTTGTATACAAAAATGGCTTCTGGAAGGCAGATTTCTCCTGAATAATTGACAGGCACTATCTTGTAATTGAACACACCCTGATGTACCCCTACAGTGGAAATCCCCAAAAAGTTACCCCATTCTGGAAACTACACTCCTCAAGGAATCTTTTAAGATGTGTAGTGAGAACTTTGTCCTCAATGGTGATTCATGGAATTGGCTGTAAAAATCAAATTTTATTTATTTTTCAGAAAAATGGACTTAAGGCCCAAATTCTTCACTTGCACAAGGGGGAACTGCAGAAAATGCACCCCCTAATTTATTGCCCATTTTCTCCTGATTACAACAATACCCCATATGTGCTTTTATACTGCTATATGGGCGTTCGACAGGGGTCAGAAGGAAAGGAGCACCAAATGGATTCTGGAAGGCAGATTTCTCCTGAATAATTGACAGGCACTATCTCGTAATTGAACACACCCTGATGTACCCCTAGAGTGGAAACCCCCAAAAAGTTACCCCATTCTGGAAACTACACCCCACAAGGAATATTTCAAGGTGTGTAGTGAGTAGAGATGGCTTTGCGGGTCACCCGGTGGTCGTTTCGCAGCGAACTTTGCTCGTTCGCTGTTCACCAAACAGACGAACATATGGCAATGTCCACCAGCGCCATATTCTTTTGCATTGCGCCCAACTTTGACCCATGCATCAGGTTGTACAGGACAGGTAATAGAGAAATTTCAGCACATGGACACACCCCTACCCTATAAAAAGAACCCTGATCTTGCAGCCATTTTACATTCTGTCTTTTGTCAGTGTAGGGAGAGTTTGCTTTATTAAGCAGGGACAGGCTGTTAGGGACACCAAATGCACTAATAGGGCCACAAAAGTCCTTTTAAGGACTGGTATAGGTGTGTTATCGATACTGATGGTGTGATATACTTATAATATACTTTCTAACATAGAAAGCATATTATAGTGCATTTGTATTGTGCAGAAATTGTGTGCGGTTCTGCTGCGATACCTCAGCTAGATAGAGGGATAAACGCTATTGAAAAAGCCAATTGCAACTGGTGTGATATACCTGTTTCCCCCCCCCCCCAAAAAAAAAACTGATAGAGGGGTGTGATATAATATACTTTCTAACATAGAAAGTATATTATAGTGCATTTGTATTGTGCAGCAGTTGTGTATGGTTCTCCTGCGATACCTCAGCTAGATAGAGGGACAGACGCTATTGAAAAAGCCAATTGCAAATGGTGTGATATACCTGTTTCCCCCAAAAAAAAAAAACTGATAGAGGGGTGTGATATAATATACTTTCTAACATAGAAAGTATATTATAGTGCATTTGTATTGTGCAGCAGTTGTTTGCGGTTCTGCTGCGATACCGCAGCTAGATAGATGGGCAAGCAGTATTGGAAAAACTATTTTTGAGGGGTGCTATATACCTTCTTCCACCAAATATTGATTCAGGCCTGCTATATACCAGATTCCACGAAATATTGATTTTGGGTAGAAAAAAAATGTCCATTAACGTATGCATTTTTTTTTTTTTTTTTACTGGACTCTGCAGGATACAAAAACATGGAGTGCTGCACATTTGTTTACATCAAACAGATAGAAAATAAAAAATTTCTAGGCTCCAGCAGGGCACATTTTAGATTAAAATACATATTTTTTGTGGGAATTTTTGCCATTGATCCCACTCTGGTATGTCACTGTCCATGTTGTGGGACTATTTGTTCACTTATAGTAAGTATTTGTTGGCTGCAAATATGACCTGAATGTTTTTCAGGTTCGCCTGCCATTAAAGTGAATGGGGTCCGCCGCGAACTTGTGGATTGATAGCGTTCACGTGATCTCGTTCGTTATTGTCCCGGCTGATGTTGGTTCATCACTAGTAGTGAGCACTTTGACCCATCAAGCGTTTTACAGGATTAGGAACACTTGGCTGTGAAAATGAAAAATTACAATTTTTTTCAGAAAAAGTTGCTTTACACCCACATTTTTCACTTTCACAAGCGGTAACAGGACAATATTGTCTCATTTCGTTTTTTTATGAGGCCATATGCAACAAGATCCCCCAAAACGTCTTAATGATGGCTGTATTTACTGGGGTCCAACCTAGGGGTCCAACATATGAGGATGTTGGGTTTTAAGCAATAAACTGCTGGGCGTATAAATTTGTTTGAGTCACTATCAAATTTATGAAATCTTCAGAGAAAAAGATTTAAAAAAAATCTATTTCTGTGAAGCCCGTGCAATCAATCTGGATTCCAGAGTTTCCCACAAACTCTGGAATTTGGGGCTCATAATCTTCAGGCGGTGTGGCCCATAGGGGATCACTTGGGGGGGCTACTTCATCTCTCCTGGGGCATCTTCTTGAGGGTCCCTCATCACCAGATGGAGTAAAAATGGAGTAAAAATTTTGAAAAAAAGCCTCCAAAAAGAAAAAAGGCCCCAAACCACTGAAACCTGAGCAGACGCTGTCAGTAATTGATAGTACTGACCGTCGCTCAGCAGGTGCAGGACCCACACACGCAGACGGCACGTTCGTGGGTTCAAAAAACTAGTAATAGTATAGCTAGCTGGCACAAAAAAAAACACAAGTGCTAATCATCACTTGCCAAGCATAGCTCGCACACAGAAAAAGCGGTGCAGAGCTGAAGAAGACAAAAAAAAGGCAAAAAATTAAATAAAATACAAACCCCCCAAAAAAAGACAAACTGGAGTCGGCCGGGGAGGGGCGGGGAGGGGGGATTCGAGGGACAGGGAATGGGTATCTGAAACTGCTGCAGTTGAGCCAAATATCACTGCAGCTGTTCCAGATGTTCTTCTCCTCCTTCTTGTGAAAGCAGGGAAAAGCACTGATTTATGTGGTAGTATCACAAGTCCCAGCTAACAACCAGCAGCACAGCGGGGAACAAGTTCTCACTGCAAGCAGTCACCAAGCTAGAATGGCTACCTGCAGAGAGGCACCAACTGTTCTTTCAGCTGCATAGCACTGCCATTAGCTGCAGCGTTGTTCCAGCCAATAGCAGTGCTGGGAGGGGACACCAGTGTCTGATGTGACATGGGCTGATGTAATTAGCCCTAATCACCTCCAGCCAAGCCCTCTGCAGCACCACAGATTGGCCAATTGTAGAATAGCGCTGCCATTGGCTGGAGCGTTGCTCTAGCCAATCGCAGGGCTGGGAGGGGACACCTGTGTTTGGTGTCCCCTCCTTCACCTAGGAGGTGACATGGGCTGATGTAATACCATTGCCGCAGCTGCGATGGGCCTGTCTTCACTAACCGGCCAATCGCATCGATGGGGGCTGCACTGGGGCAGGAAAACTACCGCTCGCCCTCAGCTAAGATAGCTGCCTGCTGATTAGTGCAGCCATCTTATTCCGGTCACCGTGCTACATACTAGTACGTCATGTGTCGGGAAGGGGTTAAAGGAATTAACAGCTATATGGAGAGAAGTTTCTGATCCATTTTGAAAAAACCTGTGTCCATTGGCATCAAGAGGATAAATGTTGTCTTAAAATTGTACTTATAGAGTATATATATTTTAGAGATGAGTGAATTTCTTGAGAATCGTTTTCAGGTCTGATTCACATATTTTTTGAAAAAGTATGATTTAGATTTGAATCGAATCTACCCAAATGAAATATGCTCTAGTTGCCCTGAAAGTTGGTGTATAACCCTCCATGGTCTCCTATTTTTTTTTTTTTTTTTTTGAAAGACTCTAAAATGAGGGAGAGAGTATCTACTTCATGTTATAAGTCTAGAATATTAAAATTCACAGGCTCTCAGGACATGTTCAGAACTGTAAGACCCCAGCTGGAGACATACAGGCTGGTTTGTACAAGTGTGTCAAAGTAACTTTATTTCTGCTCATGATTGAAATGGACATAGCACATTGCACTTCTGTACATATATAGTAGACTTTGTATTATATTTGTTCTCTACAGTTAATTCAAAAACAGAGTCATGCAGTGTCTGATGACATCAATGGAAGAATCACTGAGAACACATAGATAAAAGCATAATGCGAGCATGACAAACGTTTGCCTAATCCATCCATAAATATTGTAAAAGTTATAACCAATATGATTTAACTGTTGACTTTTCACAATTGTTATGAGCCGCATCATTGATACATATTTCCTATGTATGATCACTTGAATGAAAAATTGATCATTGAATTAATTTTTACAATAAGCAGAACTATTGGCAGATTTTAAAGAGATTTTTTGAACAGATTTTAATCAGTTCACTCTCCTGACTTGTAAAACCTTATTCACAAGAGAAATAGTGCTGCCAAGTTGTCAATGTATTAATATATTCCCAGGAGGAATAACAAAAGAACGGGCAACATGCAGCATTACAAGAATAGATGCTCCTGAATTGTTATGCCATGTTGGTTTCAAATATTTATTAAGACCAATATGTGAAGTTAGGCCAGCTCTTCTTATCTTTTAGCTAAATGGGCTCACTCCATACATGTTGCAGTCCACAGTCAGTAAAAATCTCATATTCCATATTAAATCCTATATTCTGTGAGCTCACAATTTATTTTGTTTGTTTCCTCTAGGTCCCTGGTTACAGGCAAGAGCGTGTAGAGAAAGGCTTGAAGCTATTTGCCCAGATGATTAACAACAAAGTTTTCTTACTCTCATTTATCCGGACCCTTGAGTCTCAGCGCAGCTTTTCCATGCGTGATCGTGGCAATGTGGCTTCCCTCATTATGACAGTTTTACAGAGCAAATTAGAATATGCCACGGATGTACTGAAACAACTGCTCTCAGATCTTATAGATAAAAACCTGGAAAGCAAGAATCATCCTAAACTTTTGCTGAGAAGGTGAGTCTGTGTAAATCGATATAGTTATTTAAAATATAAACTGTACATGACTGTTGTAAAGCACTAAATTTACTGTCCGTGTCACTCTTAAAGGGATTGTCTGGGTTCAGAGCTGAACTCGGACAGATCCCCTTCTTCACCACTCCTGTCCCTCTGAGATAATAATCTGGGCATTTCATGCTCCGATGCTCTCCCTTTGCCCTGCACTGTATCAAACAGGGAAAAGGCTTTTTCGTTTACCAACTTACACTGCTAGGCGGAGGCTTTCCTGGTTCCTAGTGACGTCATCGGCACTAATAGGCGGGCTTTTGCGCTGCCCTAGCCTGTAAAACAGGCTAAGGTAGCGCTAACACCCACCCATTAGTGCTGGAGACATCACCAAGAACACTGCTAGGTGGAAGCCTTTGCCTAGCAGAGACCCGTTACATCACCCGATCTGCTGAAAAAGCCATTGCTCTGCGCATCGGGCTCAGACGGGCTGCCTGGGTGAAGAAGTGGAAATGTCTGGGTTCAGCTCTGAACCTGGACAAACCCTTTAACTAAGGGGATGGTTCATAGTGCAGGAATTCAGACAATACAAATAATGCATTGTCCTCTCCAGCCTTACACTATGTATAAGTATTTCCTGGAAGGTTTCATTAAAGGGTCGGGTCTAGGATTTTCAAAATGTGGTCACTTTGGTGGTCCCATCCATTACTTTAGCAATGATGTCATGTACATTATTCACATATAGCATGGACAGGATATGACTGCTGAGGCCAGTGATTGACTGCAGTGGTTTTGTGAATTATATGCGTGATGTCATTGTTGTGGGATTGATGCAATTGCTGTGGGGCAGGGACCGAAATGTACTGGGTTTTATATTTTTTTTATTTTTTACAGGATTTCCCCATCCTAAGTCAGTTTCTTTAAATCCCAGACAGCACCCTTAATGAGCTTGCAAAGGTTCATAAGACTTTTCACAATTGAAGGTTTAGGCCTCATGCACACTATTGTATCCGTTCAGGACAGGACATGTTCTATCTTTTTTAGAACAGACATACTGGTTCGCAAAGCAATACGGATATGGTGCATGAGGCCTTAAACTCGAATTGTCTAGACTAGAAGTCTCAAACAAGACTAATACAAACAATATAAAATGATTCATTTATGACAATTCATGGCTGGAATGTGCCTATTATGCATTATTGCATACTATAAGATTGGTTGTATTTGCTCCTATGCTTTTCAAAATACCCTGAAAAACATATCACATTTGAAGAACATTTTGCTACAAACAATAAGCTAAAACAGATGCTGACTATTCATTTTTTACTTTGCTGAAACAAAGGTTTTTATGATTTAGTTTAAGGAAAATAATAGTGCACAATGCTTCGAATACTTTGTGGATATTGTTATGCGTGTATAAATATTTGACAGTGTAAAACCCAATTTAAAACATATTTTGACATAGAGGAAAGCAAAAGTTATAATAATATTATGCATGGTGGTAATAAATGGTATTACAGCTTTCTTCATTTATACATTTGGATACTATGTTAACACACTGCAGGTTTATAGAGTTGGGATTCTAGTCATCTATAATCTCACCTAAACATTGGAGTGGTTGCATTTTAGGATCTATGCCTTCTATAGACTGCAAGAGAGACAGTGACATCTAGTGTTACAAGGAGGTACTGTAGCATTTTCAAAAATAATTAAATAAAAGTTTTAAAATAATAATTAAAATGAAAAAGACTTAAGAGAGTTAATAGTTACTGTATATAAAAGAAAAAACTCAAACCGCAGATACCTCTCAGGTGCAGTCCACATTTTTCTCAGTCCCATTACTAGAAATGGCTATTCTTGTCCACAAACCAGAAAGTAATAGAACATGTTCTATAATTTGCAGGGTGGAAATAGAGATGCAGACAGGACAGATTGGATCTGAAATACATGCATGAGACCTAATTAAGAGAAACATTTCATACAGTACTATTTTTGCATTTAATTAATATGTCCTGCAGTTAACTATAATAAACATATAGATGATCCAAATAAAATGATAAAAATGATAGTACACTTTGTTGTTCATCCTATTTTTAATTTGTGTTCCATTTGTGAGATATCGTCTAATCCAGAGATCAGCAACCTTCGGCACTCCAGCTGCTGTGAAACTACAACTTCCAGCATGCAAACATGCTTTGCTGTTCTTCTAGTTCCCATAGAAGTGAATAGAGCACTCTGGGAGTTGTAGTTTTAGAACAGCGGGAGTGCCGGAGGTTGCTGATCCCTTCTCTAATACATCAGCTACCGTATTACATTTTTGTTTAGTTTATAGCACTAAAGGCTGTTCATACAAAATGATTCTATTTACAGCTGTTAAGCAGAATGCTGAAATGCAAATGGAGCATTCCTCACCAGGAATATCCACCACTGCTTCAGCACAGTAGCAAAGACACTCTGTTGCTATCCTGCCGCACTGACTTTGTGACCACCCAGATGTGACCACTGCACCAAGTCAGCGGACAGTGATTGACTGCAGTTGTAATGTTTGGATAGTCACAAGATTTATTTTTTTTGCTCAAGGTGTCCTGAGATGATTAGCATGAGATGAACTGCTAAAAAAAAACAAAAAAAAAAAAAACATTTATGTTACATCTCAGGATATTTCAAGCTAAAAAAGAAAGGGAAAGAAGGATACATCTGTATGTCTCCGGATTCACAAAGAGCATTTATTAGTGTGAAATATAATAATAATTTAAATCATTGCCCTAATAATTGAGTATAAATGGTGATTTTCTTATTTTGCAAAACTAAAATTACCTTTAAAAAACGAAACAAAGAATAGAGGCAAGCAACTTCTTAAAAGGGTTTTCAGATGCTATCATCTGAATAAGTCATCAGTATGTGATCTATTAGGGTCTGACACCCGGGACCTCCGACGATTAGCTGTTTTGAGAAGGCAGCAGCACTTCTGTGAATGCCTTCTCACAGCTTACCAAGCACAGCGCCATACATTGTGGTATCAGTATTGCAACTCAGCCCCATTCCCTTGAATGGGGCTCAGCTGCTCGTAGGCCATGTGAACGATGAATGTGTCATCAGCATAGGAAAAGCAAAGAGAAGGCTACAGTGCTCACAGGAGTGCCAGTGTCTTCTCCAACAGCTGATCGGAGAGGGTCCTGGATGTCGGACTCCAGCAATCAGATACTCATGCCCCATCAAGAGGATAGGTCATCAGTAAAAAAAATCTTTTAAAATCCCTTTAAATATATAATAAGTGTTTTACCTTTATTTGATATATAAAGCAGCAAGCATAATGTTTCTTAATCCATGCATTTAATCAACCAATTACTCTTCATAAGAATACACTTCCTTGGGTGCTGAATTAGCTATTGATGGTTATCTGAAAGTTCTAGTCCTTTCCAAAGGCAACAGATGTAAAAGATATTATATCCAAAGCACTTGGTGATAATACTTAAAATGTCACTACATTTCAACAAACTTTGCATTAATCAATAGTACAGTGAGTGTACATGAAGAATACCACTATTTCTGGCCATTGTATCAGTTGTATCTGGCAGAGACTAGCTGCGATCCATTGCACACAAATAGTAGATAAGCATTCGCTTCCTAACCTTCTCAGAAGCACCTGCAGTATCGTGGAGGACATTACAGAGAAGACCTGCATGTTTGTGAATTTAGCACTTCTGCTGAGATTGAAAGTTCCTATGTAGCTGCAAAATCTCTTTACTAAAGAGTCTTTAGTGTCTCTCCCTGAGTCCTGTCTGACTCCATCTGCTGCTCACTTCTCCCCCTTCCCCTCTGCATAGACTTGTATTTACATGTGAAGTATAATACTTCAGCAAAGCTGGTCTGTCTCGAAAGAATGAAAACATTTTCAAAGTGAAACGCAATAAACTTTACTATACAATATAAACTATACTTATGGCACACAGGTAAATCTAAACCTTGGCTTGGTCATTTTCCAAATTCTCCTGCTATTAACTTAGAGTGGCCTTTAAAGAAACACTTGAGGTGTCTTAAAGCCTTGAACTATGAATCAGCATGTTAGCTGCTTTGATGCTAAGAACGATATTCTGCTTACCGTACAGGGAAAAGTACAAGGACATGAGGATATCCAACTATATTTATATAGCAGTGTGTTGCCTGTTGTAGACAGGCAGAGCTTTTTATTCAGTAAAGACTGCACAGTATCACAATGTATGTATTTTATACTTATCATCAGTGTAGTACTATTATATGTGACAACCCCTTATCATTTGTTTTAGTATCTATATAGTGGTTTCCAGACCTAAGATGGAATGAGTCCTCTAAGGACTTTTATTGCTCTGGATATTTTTTACACAGTGCTGATTCAGCTATAATACCATCATTGAACATTCTGCTCTTATGATAACACTGCATATATTGCTTTCATTTATTTTAGAACAGAGTCAGTTGCAGAGAAGATGTTGACCAATTGGTTCACATTCCTATTGTACAAGTTCCTCAAGGTAAGAATTTTCACACAGATAGTACTTAAACATGGATGTAATAAACTTGATATATGACAACCATTTTACAGTTAGGATGTTTGAATTTGGAAGTCAGAAAATGGCACTAATTGTGCCAAATTTATCATAATCGCAAATGTGGCATGAAAAAATTTATCTTTAAGAAATTCATATTTTACAATGCTTCTCTCCTTTTTACTAGACATAATTGTAGAAATAATAAAGTGCTTTAAGCACTTCATATATTTTGCTAATTGAAACAGATTTGCTAATCTGGTCTAATTGACAGTGTAAATATAGACTAGACCAGGGATGCACAACCTGCGGCCATTGGGCCACATGTGGCCCTTGATACCATTTTGTGTGGCCCCCAACCATCTGGTAACAGTCATGTATGTCCATGTCTTGTGGCTGCCAACATTTATTTTTCATGTATTTCTTCCACCAGACGGGAATCCTGGTATATACTGTATGTTCAGTGTGCTAAAAATACAGTATTTCAGTTTTTAATATCCCTTTAAATTTTCTTTTTGGCCCTAGTCATTGGTTCAGTTTGGCAATGTGGCCCCCGACCATAAAACGTTGTGCACCCCTGTTGGGGCATCTTTAGACATCTTTCTCTAGGTCTACACCACCTAATTACTGGAAAGATGGTACCAAAATTTTGTTCCAAAACAATTGTAATTTTGCCACATTTTGTTAAAGGGGTTTTGCAGGTTTCCTTTCTATTTCAGATTCTGTGAGGGGTCTTAACTGCTCCCCTATGGCCAGTTATGGCTCCCTGGCTCCACCACTGTTTTCACTGCACTTCGGTTCCTGCTTATAAACTTCTGGGATGGACATGCTTATGTGTACCACTGCAGGTAGCGATGGCCTGCAGTGGTGACCTTTTCCCCAAGTCACATGTGACTTGGAGACACATCACCACTGTTTCCAGTCATTGGCAGCAGCAGCGCATGTAACCCCATCCATTCTGCAAGTTTATATGCAGGGACCGAAGATAGCTGTGGACCCAAGGAGCCAGTACAGAGAGGCAAGGAGCAAGTAAATCTGCTTCCCTTTATGGGAGGGGGGTGTTAAAGAGGAATCTTGCACAACCCCTTTAAGCCACATCCCTTTCCAATGAAGCCACACACTTTCAAGTGAAGTATATAAGGTGCCTAAAACACGTAATAAATGTGGTGCTATGCCAGTTTTTAGGTGAACATTATGGCAGAATTTTTCCAGTGATCTTGATGCCCATAAAAACCTATCTAGTCCTACCTTCCAATTTTGAAAAATAGAAAGTGAACTCTCACAGGTAGCTATCAGTAACTAAGAAGTATTTTCCCTATGGTAGTGTGAAACCAATTAGTATCAGGCTAGAGTCACATATGCAATTTTTCATGCAGTCTTTTGAACCAAACACAAATGTAGATACAGAAAGAAAGACAAGTATAAAGGACTTAAAGGTATACTGTACATATAAGCAATGTAACTGACTTGTCTCTCCCAACTGCTGAGCTGTCCTTGGTTCTGAACTACTGTAACTACGAAATCTGAATTTACAGTGCTGCAAATTATATTGCATTGCATTGATTTCTGTAACATTAGTGATTGTGTCCATCAGCCATGAATGAATATACTTATGGAAGTAACACAAATATCTTAATTCCAGATAGAAAATCCAGTTCCCATAGACTTCTCCATGAACGTCACTCATAGTGACGATATGGTGATAAAGTGACGACCTGGGTATTTTTTTCAAGACTGTGTCATATGTTTTTACCCAACACATTGCACAAATAATATACAGGGCCAAAGAATATTTTTATGACATGGATGGAATATAAAGAAGCAATAGTAATTTAGGTTAAATGTTTGAAGACAAACATTTTAGACATTTAAGACAGTGGTCCAAATGTATTAATGTGTCTGTGCCACAAATCTGTCTAGAAAAGTGGAGCAAATTGTTGCAGTTTGGTCCTATACTTTTTTCCAAAGTGCTTTTTTCCAAGGGGGTGGGTCTTAGCAGAAAGGAGTGGGGTCTCACAGGAAAAGGGCAGGCCTAAGATGAACTACTGTGCGCCAAAATTGTGCCACAATTCTGGTGTAAAAATCTGTTTCAAAGTAAGCCAACCAGTAGTTGATATAAGTAGAAGGAGAAGTAGAGAAAAGTGTCTATCCCTGCACCAGATTTCTCCTCCAGCCTAAGACAACCGGGATAAGTTTAGGCCAACTATAGGATTTGTAAATCTGGGCCATTGATTTCCATTCATATATGCTACAGAAGATGATATTGAGAGTTAATTATTGACAGACGTGAGTCAGAGAAAAAAATACTCTCATCACTGCCCTTGCTGAGTCAATTTTCCTATTCAGCTGGAGGATGATCTCATACAGTTTAGACTCGGTGTGCATAAGAAAATGTCACTTTTCTATCCTTCTTTTCTTGCTGAGTTGTTGATGTTTTAGTAAATTAAGTTTACACTGAACCATGCTAACATTGCTTTATTTACATCACGCTACCAGCACGGATTGTGCTGTAATTTCATGCAGCACAACCCACACTGCTGTGCTTAAAACCATGAGCAGCCTGGTATTGTCCTTAGCACCTGCAATGGCAGCATATCTTATTTGTCAGACCGGCTCTCTATGCCGTTAGCTGCAAACAGGATATCAGCAAACAACTCAGGATCTCACACAAGCTGGAATATGTATCTTAAACGAGTCCCACTGTGTCCGGGCATTTCTACAGCTTTCGTGCCTATGTAAACAGAGTGCAACATATAATCATCATGTAATTTGTGTCAGTGCCCTGTAATTACCAAGTGATAACCAGGCCACATTTCCATACAGATCTGGGCAGATTATCCAACTAAAAACCAACCCTTTCAATAACAGACAATTTTGAATAGATTTGAAGACACCTGTCAGTAAACGTAGACTTGTGCAGATGCAGAACTAGACAGAGCAATCATTTGTATGATGATATGTGCAGGTATATTGGATGTTAGTGTCTATCTTCAGTGTCCTTTGATCAATGCTTTGCATAATAAATTTTAATGGATGTTAGAGTCAAGCCTTACTATCTGTGTCTTTTCAGCGATAGCTAAACTACTGTACAACTCCCAGCATTTTCTGACAAGATGTAGTAGCTATATCTACATAAATATAATCCAATGTTTTTTAGGAATGTGCAGGGGAGCCTTTGTTTTCTCTCTTCTGTGCCATCAAGCAACAAATGGAGAAAGGTCCCATTGATTCCATCACAGGAGAAGCACGTTATTCACTGAGCGAAGACAAGCTTATCAGGCAGCAGATTGACTACAAGACACTGGTAACACAACTTTTACTCTACCATACGTTCACTTATAGATTTTAGGTCCAGAGGTTGTCTCAGGATAGATATCCTTTTTCAGAATGGAGCCTTAAATAGGGAAGCTAAAGAGATGTTGTAATACATGGCGGTCATTTTGATATAATACATGGCAGACTGTAGTCTATAGTACCGGGGGATGCTCCTACAGAGTAGTTCTCTATTCTGGCTTATATAAGGGGGGGGGGGCGTGAGGGCAGATTTTTCCCCCTCTATGATGTCAATTTACCCTAATTTTTAAACTAAAGCCTGCAATAATATGGTTATAATAATATGGTTCAGGATAAGCCATCACTAGATGCTCAGTGGGGGTCTGACACCCGCACCCCCGCAGATTAGCTGTTCAGATGTAGCTCTATCACTGGATGTCAGCACTGTAACTACACTGCTCGTCAACTGTGTAGTGAACAGAGGTTGTCACTGCTGCACTACTCCCATTGCCCTCAATGGGAGTAGTACTGTAGTAATAAGCTCCCTCCACTACAAGGTTGACGGAGCTGTGCAGCTCTAGCTCTGACTTTTCACTTTTCACTACCTGAACAGCTGATTGGCGAGGGTGTCGGAGTCCAACAATAAGCTATTGATAGTCTGTCCTAAAGATAGTCATCATTTAGTAAAGGCTGGACAACCCCTTTAAAGAGAACTGAAAAATAATTGAACTGAGAATTAGAAGTTAACTAAGTTGAAGTTGTTATTTTCTATTTCAATGACCTGTGGTCGAGTCATCTTGGCCATGTTCCATCCACATCCAGTAGAACCCTTTTACACACATACAGTATGCCTTGTATACAGTAGGTAATGTTACATATACTGATATTTTAATTCTATGTGGATGCACTAAACTAATGTCTGCAGGCATAGTCAAATGGTTGAAGAAGAAAAAGATTTTTTTCAATTCTTGCCACAAACACTTCTAACTTCAGACAAAGTTCATGATTCCACAGTGTTCTGTAAATATAGAGAAAAGTATGTACCCCAATGAGAAGGTAATACTCAGATTATGTTAATAATCCGAACATACTGTGACCCAAAATTAAAAAGCACCTTAGAAATAAGTCTTGTATTGACTTTTAATTGTGCCACCAAATCTCTTTATACTTGAGTAGGATTACAATTTGTAAGAAACTTGTAGGATTTAGAAATTAGTACGGTGCCACTTGAACAAATAATACCTTTGATAAATATATATAAATCCTGGAATGTTGCCAGCAGTTGCATAAGTTTCTTCATAATTTTTCTGGCAAACTTTTGTCAAATGGATTGTGTGCAAAAGTTTGTTGAGGTGAATTCAATTTATTACTTACCAGTCTGTCATCTGCCATGCATTTCAAGTACAGCAAACATTTAAACTATTTTTGTCATATTCCAAAGGTTTTTTTTTTAATACCATGTGCTGCAGATAGTACATTACAGGTCTCAGTAACTAATTGAAATCCCACCAGGCTTTTTAAATGAATAGGTCAAATTACAGAGAGCTGGCTATGTCTGAATTGATGAATAGGATGTTCTGCTGCAGATGATAGATACCCACCTACGATGGAAATGAATGAATGAGAAAACACATGAAACCTGAGGGAAGAAATACCGGAGCTATCAGTCCAGAAAACAGACTATCTTTTAAATATTAACATGCCATTTGCAACTGTTATTTAAATAAATCAGAAAGTAGTTGGTATGGCTAAGTTCCTTGAAGCGAGGTTTCTTCACTAATATCATTCTCAGTAGCAGTATACAATCAAGAAGATGCATTCAAATACCAAGCTCCAGTCTGTACGCTGTCTCCTGTGCAAGGCAATAGTGTGGTCTACTATATATTTTGCGTAAATACTGCAAGTATGTGATAATGAATTGATGCACAATGTACCTTAGGCTACATTCACACGAACATATTTTATTTCCGTGTCAGTTTTTTTGTGGATTGGATGAGGACCCATTCATTTCAATGGGTCCGCAAAAAATGCGGACAGCACACTGTGTGCTATCTGCATCTGTATGTCCGTTCCGTAGCCCTGCAAAAAAAATAGAACATGTCCTATTCTTGCAGACAAGGATAGGGATTGTTACATTGGATCTGCAAAAAAAACGGATGCCATACAGACGCCATCCTTTTTTTGCGGATCTGCAATTTGCACACTGCAAAACACATACGGTTGTGTGAATGTAGCCTTAGATTAAGGGGTAGCAGGGCTGAGGTCATCTTGGTTCAAAGGACGTATGACTACACATAAATTTACTGCATTATCACAATACATGTACATTAGCTAACAGCCATGATATATAGGGTATAGATGGAGTAATTCATTAAGCTAGAATCAAACATGCAATTTTGTGAGCCAAAGACAGGAGTGGATCCATAAAGAAATAAAAGTACACATATAAAGGAAAGACTGATACTACTAGAGATGAGTGAATCACTCAAAATTCAATTCATGTTCAATTTGTCTGAATTGATCAACCAACACGATTCATGTTTGAATTGATTCGTTTTGAATTGAAAGTGCTGAAATTGGCCTGAACATTTGTGTATGACATCCTGAGGACTCACTTTTACAAAAAATATATTAACTTTCTGCACTCTCTTTGTCTCTCCAAAATTTGCCCAGAATCAAATCACCAAAAATGTAGACAAAAAATTCAGATCCACCTATAGAATCAATTTGCGTTTCTCTATTCTCCTCCCTTCTGTGTCTCTTGTGTTTGACTAAAAAAACTGCCATCAAAACTGCATGTGTGATTTTAGTATTAGGAACTTTTTAGTAGTCATATCTTTGGTGGACTTGGTCTGATTAGTTATGACACCTCAATGGGCATCATATGGTACAAAACTTCTCCGGGATTGGCATCTGCAGCTTCTATCACGAGATTGTTGCCTGCGGTGATCATCTATTCAATGAACAGTTTGCTTTAGTGAAGGGGTTAGGGCAATTCCTTTTAGATCCCATAAAGTTGAACTTGCATAAATGTTCATTAACTTTTTTTAAATTTTATATTTAGGTCCTTAATTGTGTTAATCCTGATAATGTGAACAGTCCCATGATTCCAGTGAAAATCCTGAACTGTGACACAATTACTCAAGTAAAGGAGAAGATACTGGACACCATTTTTAAGAACCTTCCATGCTCACATCGACCTAAGGCTGCCGATATGGATTTAGGTAAATGGATATGGATCACATTTTAGCTACAAAGAAAGAACACATTGCCACTGCTCTAAAACTACCACATGGCCGATTTAGAGACCCTTTGTAAAATGGGTGGTGATCGCTGTGGAATAGATAGACTGTGGGTATAGACAGTAAGCAAAAGGCAATGGCCAGTTCATATGCACGCCTGTTTGCTCTGGCCTCTTTAACTTCATAGCATCAGCATCCTACCGCTATGGAAATAATAGACACATTTTCCAATATTTAAAAACACAGTAGCAAAACATTAGTACACGATGAGATTATTATGATCAGTAAAAGGCCTAGTGTAGATGAGGCATTTGTCTTCATTATACACCACACTCCTCCCTTCAGAAGGAACTTGTGGTGATCATTACTGTTGAGAGAATCAGGAAAAATTTGATTCACGTCGAAGCCGAATTTCCTCATGCTTCATGGTCACAAATCTATTTTTCCTGAAGTGGCAGTAAAAATAAAAGAACAGAACAGAAAAAAATGGATACTTTTTTGAACATCAGCCGTGCTCAGTTAGCATCAATTTGCTCTCAAAATGACTGATCCGTCTTTTTTCAGCATCAATTATGATCAGTTTGCATCCATTTGTGGTAGTTCCATCGGAGATTTGTTATTTTAGATGGGAGAAAAGTCTGCAAGGAGTACTTTTTCTTCTATTTAAAATAATGGATCTCTAACTGAACTGACAAAAAAGGATGCGAACTGATCAAAACGGATGCTCAAAATAACGGATCCTTTCTAAAAAAAAAAAAAATTCTGTTCTGACTGTTCAGAAGAATGGTAAACAAAACAGGGATGTGAAAGCATCCTAACTTATCCCTTCGCCTCCAAGTTCACTATGTTCACTTCATTTAAATGTAAACATTTATATAAAAAATAAAGAGAAAATCAGTACTCTATTACAATAAGAATGTTATTTTGCTGAAAACCCCTTTGTAGAGTGGACAAACGCTATGTTCTCTCTCTTAGCATGTAATTACCAATCGCAGCATTGTTTTTCTGAGTTATCACCAGTGTCCACCACACATTGCCTAGAAATACAGTCTCATGCATGGTCCTTGCAGTCAACATGAGCATTGTAGTATAGTACAATTACTGCTTTTCCTGCCATGTAGGTATGTTCAGTAGCACTATTGTAGAACCAAAAATGTATTTGAGTACTTATCAACAAGGATGATGTACAGTAGTTTGGAGAAATTTGAAAAGGCAATTGCCCTGTGCTGTCGCGACATATACCTGCATGTATAATTCAGAATTAGAATGTCTGTGTATGGCTGACAATAAATGTCTGGAGCCCATTATATTTTCTCAATATAAGGAGCAATGTAAAAGCTTGTTATTGGCAGTGCCCTTGGCTTTTATTAAGAATATTCTCTGAATTCGAGTTTCCTGCAATACTTGAGGTAAAGAAATTCAGCAATTCATGTATGCAGTGAAAGATACACTATCTTCTGAATGAAATATAAAGAGTTCACAGCTGCTGTCTTCTGAGTTTGCCTTCACTGGCACTTCTGATTGGAAGGAGAGATAAAGATAATGGGATTTTTACTTACCTCTCTCTCTACAAGGTAGAGCTAAAACAGAATGGATTGGAGAGTGTCTGTATTTAGTGTCCCTGCTTAAAGGAGCTCAGTGATCTGATGACAATGTATAGGACACACTTTCCTCTTCTTCGAGTTGGTGAATATGAATATCTTGTGGAGGTCACCTTTAGCTAAATTTTCTAAGTAGTTTATTGGATCATTCATTAGGAAGAAAGACATTATCGAAAAATAGGTGTCTTAAGTGTTCTGCTACAATAATATATTTTTAATCAAGTCTGAAATACCATGTAACCTTGAAAGTTGAATTTAGAGAATCTTTTACCATTTCTAATAGATTTGCTGCAGCGTACCATTTCACTTTTTCTATAATATTTTAAAATAGGGCAGTAACTACACAATAATTTGCCCATATACTATTGTTTCCATTTGTAATTCTAAGGATAATAATATAGTAATTGTAGTAATAGTATAAACCGGACAATGCAAATGTTAGTAGTATTAGAACTATAATTTAAACCTGAACATTGAAGTGTTATTATTTCTATTTGGCTTAGCTACTGTATTTTGCTGGGTTGCATGAAAAGGTCCAGCAATGTAGTACTGGGTGGTGTGACTGGTTGTCGTGTAATCGACTGTGCTTAGCCCTGTTAAAAAATTGGTCATATATTACTTTAGTGTAGTTTGGACTAAGGTTAGCTTCAACGTAGAGCTTAATGTCCGTCAGGTTGCTCTAGTTTTTTGTTAATAAGGCTGGACGGCGACACTTTAGCTTCCAGCAATGCTAGAATGCAGAGAGATTCAGCAGGAAATAGCTGCATATTAAGCTGTAGTGTAAAACTAGTCTAAGACTTGAGTATGAAATGTTGGTCTTAGTAAATTCCCCCTGAGACTATGAACTGCTCTGCCTACCCTGCTCTACTGGTACAGTACTGCAAGGTCCACTAACTCCTGGGACTCCCAGCCTGTCTTCCTGCTCTATGATTGAGAATGGCAAAACTCTAGAAGTAACTGTTAGTAACACAGTAGCAATACTAACCTCTCCACTGTGTAGTCTGTCATGTATGTGGGCTATACCTACCAGCTACATCCTCCACCGTTCCAGTGTAGATGCATCAGTGGACCCTCACCATCCTTCTTTTCATTGCAGCATGGTTGATGCTTGTAATGGCTTGTGACTACTACTGCCTATCACTGGCTGCATAATTACAGCCATCACCATTAGAGATGAGCAAATTTTTTAAAAGTTCGATTCGGCTGATTCGCCAAATTTAAAAAAAAATTTGCTTTGTGACTAATTACTTTGTCACGAAGCACATTTTTTTGCTAGCAGTGCATGCAATGACAGGGATCTGCAATAGCACCACCTCCCCCCCCCCCCAATCAGTCTACCCCTCAGATGCCGCGTTCATACATGATCCTGCCATCTGAGTGTAAAAACAATGTAAAATTCACATAAAAAAAAAATATTTAAATCAAACTTACTGCCTCCATTTGCTTGCGACAGGCTGGCCGCCACCATCTTGTTTGAAGATCTGGCGCGAAATCTCGTGCAGTGAGAGATTACATCATCACGCCGGCCGGCGTGGTGATCTCATACGTCACTGCGCACGGGATTTTGGCTCAGATCTTTAATCAAGATGCTGGCTGGCGGGCCGTCGCAAGCAAATGGAGGAGATAATTATGATTTTTTTTGTTTTTTACACTATTTCAGGTTAACTCGATTCTCTAACACGAAGCACAAGGACGTTCGACTTCGAGATTAAACAAATTTATCCTGAAATTCGGATCAAATTCCACTTCGTGGGATTCGATTCACTCATCTCTATTTACCATAACATATACTTAGGGGAGGGCGTCTAAACTTTTCTAGAGCAGCTCCACTCTCGTGAAGTGAAGGCAGTTTCGCTACAATGCTATAAACGAATGCTGCTGTTTCTGGGGAAAAAATAAAACTTTTTTCATATATAATAAAATCTTGTATTCAGTGTTACATTCCATTTTACTGCAACTTTTGTAAAGGTCATAGACACAGTTTTCTGATATCATTTATATTTTTCAGAATGGAGGCAAGCAAGTGGAGCTCGAATGATCTTGCAAGATGAAGACATTACAACGAAAATAGAGAATGACTGGAAGAGACTGAATGTTATTGCACACTATCAGGTTGGTAATTCATTTTCAATTTATGAAACACACTTTTTTGATGAAAGATAGCATGTTGTCTATAAAATGCAGTATGTATTCGTAGGGCCATGCCTATTTAAAATATTATAATGCAGGACTGTTTGTTAAATGCTACAGCAATTGCAGTACAATTTTTCTACATTTTGAAAAATTATGTAAAATGCTCTCCACGTTAGTATTAAAAATCTGATGTCTATTATAGAACTGTGCTTTCTTCTACCATGTGGCTTATTGTGTAGTTCTGCATGGGAAATGAATAATTTTGGGGCCTGATTAGAGATGAGAGAATTTCCTAAAACTTCGGGTTTCGGGTCTGCTTTTTTCTAATTGGCCAAGAAATTTGATTCGGGTTCAAATCAATTTCAACTGATTTTCCCTGAAAATAACTGTAAAGAATCTATTCATTCATCTCTAGGCTTGACCTTTGTAATACATATTTAATGTTTTTTACATATCATTATCATTTATGGACTGTAGCCTATTTGAGTCTGCTATAATCATGGATATAGAAGGGGACCTATGAAGGGGACCACAGAATCTCCAGCAATAATACATACCTATAGCCCAGTGATGGCAAACCTATGGCAGGGGTGCCAGAGGCGGCACTCAGAGCGCACTATGAACAGCACAGGCAGCACATTGAATGTAGGCAGGCTATTATATCTAAATGATTATGGGCATGAAAGATATATTGGTATTCAGATTAAATTGCTGTGTTGTCACTTTGCGATAAATAAATGGGTATTTGGTTGCAGTTTGGGCACTCGGTCTCTAAAAGGTTCACTATCACTGCTATAGCTTATCCAACATGGCAGGTTGAAATGGTTAACTAAAGTTCCTGCTTCCCTTTGTGGAGATTGTTAAAAAAAAGTACTTTTATAATCTGATAAAACGAGACATAAATGTCTTATTCTCTCTATCATGATATATTTACCTGGTTTGAAGTTGTCATAATTATGTGCAATTAACTTGTACTCGCACTGAAAATTTAATGTCATTAGATCCTTCAATGTAGGTGTACATGAAAGCACATTTTTGCTAATTTTACTTAAAGTAACTAAAGTGATAACAAATTAGCGATTAAGATCAGTCTATAGGCTTTTAAAATATTGAATTAATAAAAAAATTACATCAGAATTATAAAAATAATATTAAACCTTCATAAGGAGGTATGGAACAT
Source organism: Bufotes viridis (assembly GCA_033119425.1). Classification (NCBI taxonomy): domain Eukaryota; kingdom Metazoa; phylum Chordata; class Amphibia; order Anura; family Bufonidae; genus Bufotes; species Bufotes viridis. The sequence goes on from CM065590.1 coordinate 171,947,756, forward strand.
ATGTTTAAATGGCCAGAACCTCCTAGCATTGATTTGCTATGGTTTTAGCCTTTTACAAAATTTAGTTGCAGATGCTAATTTGTCTGTTAGACAGCTCAAATAAATGAGTCCCAATGTGCTTTATACTTTTCTAGGGAACACAGTGTTCCAAAGCATGTATATTTGCTTCCATAGTGAAGAGTAATAATCTGAAAAGTAAGAATTTGTATACTTTTATTTTTAGATTTAGTGGCTATAAACTTTTTCTATTCCAAAAGTTTGTATATATTCAATGAGTTTATATTGAATGCCTCATTGTTTGGGCATCCGCTTAGCAAAATAGATTCAATGTGGATAAATATAAAGTTATGCATCTGCGTAATAATAATCTACATGCATCATATGTCCTCTGCGAAGTAACAATGGGACAGTCCCTTGTAGAGAAAGATTTGGGTGTACTTGTAGACCATATTAAATAACAACATGCAATATCAATCAGCAGCTTCTAAGGCTATCATAATAATGTGATGTATTAAATAAGGTATGGACTCACAGGACAGATATTTTATATTACCACTTTACAAAGTTTTGGTGTGGCCTTATCTGAAATGTGACATTCATTATCTGTACCCAGTTTACTGAAAGTATGTCCTGAAGCTGGAAAAATTACAAAGAAGAGCAACTAAACTGATAAGGAGCATGGAGGGTCTTAGTTATTAGAAAAGATTAAAATAATTAAATGTATTTATCTTGAGAAAAGATGTCTAATGAGGGACATGATTAACCTATACAAATATATAAATTGTCCATACAAAAAATATGGTGAAAAGTAGAGATGAGCGAACCAGACAAAATTATTTTCCTTTGAAGTTCACCAAATTTTTTGAAACAATCAATCTCAAAGAGAGAGAGAGAGAGTAATGCTCAGTAGTAGTCCAGGTGATGCGCCTGGTACTCTGAGTATGAGTGTGCAGTATTGTATGCCAGGCGATGCCCCTCTGGCTTGCTGGGAAAGATATTCAAATTAGCTTTCCGAAAACTTTCTGATGCTGGCAAATTTTAGCCATAATAATTAGCATTTATTTTACGCATAAATCCAGAGGCACATTGTCTAGCCTACAAAGGATGTTATGTGTATCAACTGGTCCACATAATAGAAATAGTACCCACACAGAGATTCCCCCAAAGACCTTGCATTGAGAAATGTGGTCCTCAGCTGCATTTTTTTTGGTAAGGGATTTTGTCCTGCATGAGCATGTCTTAGCTATTTTTCTTGCTTTGTATGTTTAAAAGGTGGGTAAGCATCTATGCTAGTTTGCTGTGCTGATAATAATGCAGTGCTCATATTACTACAGTTTTTTTCTTACTGTTTATCTACTTGCTGTGCAGCAGTAAGCAATATTACTATAGCTCTTTCCTGTTCACCTGAGCATACATCACCTGTATAGCAAAAACAACAACATCTTTATCAATTTTATTTCACTAGATTGATTCAATGTCGTCTCAACCAGAGAGATCTCCTAAGAAATGTTCAACTGAAAGTGAGACAAGAGAATTACAACGTCCCACAAAACATACATCTCTCAATGAAACATTTAAGCTAGTTCTCTTTCTAGAAGAATAAGAGAACCCAAAACTTGTCTTACTTGGTGGACTTGCCTTGTGGGGTTCTCTTTATCATTAGGGAGACCAATAAATAAGCAATAGTATTGTATGGCAGGAAAAAATACTCTTGACTTCTAGGAAGAGTATATCATAAGTTGCATATCTTAATTCTTCTGGCATTAGATAGGATAGCCCCTCTTTTCTTTTTTGTCAGGCAAGCTAATTTGCATATATTTGGAAAGATTCAAATTAGCTTTTCATTCAAAACAGAAAAGAATGCTTCTCTCTCCAAAAAGTTTGGGTTTGAGAGTTAGGGCCAAATCCCGAACCTGTAGAACCAGTTTGCTCATCCTTAGAGAAAAGCTACTATATAAAATCCACTCAAAATAGAAGGGGGCACTGCCTCCGTCTAGAGAAGAAAAGTTCAGCCTCCAGAGGTAACAATACTTCTTTAACATGAAAGTTATGAATCTGTAGAATAGTCTTCCTCAGGACCTATTCATAGAAAGAGTGACTTCATAAAGACTCACATTCTTTCTTAGAACAGAATAACATTAATGATTATGTCATGTGTAGAAGTCTAGTTTCCCAAACTTTTTCTTTCATCCGCATCCTCTTCCATTACATGGTTAGACTTGATGGACATATTATCTTCTTTCAACCGTATTATGAAACTATGCAAGAAGTAGTCTACTCCTGAGAAGAGATGCTTGAGAAGGAACCCACTTCTCAATTGTATATGTCTGCTAAACACTTTTTTACATTTTAGTCCAATATCAAGACCTATCTCAAACAATCAGATTGATGTAGGTAATCTGAAAGTAGTGGCTCATAAAAGCATCCATTATTAATACAGAAGTAATCTGGTTGTTACGGAAGGTGTTAATATTGAACAGAAAAGTATAAAGCATAATAATTTTACAAGAAAAGTATAAGCAATTAATTGAACGTGGAGTACTTATTCTGTATTCCTACATTGACTCTTTCTCCCCTTACCTACAGTACAGAATATTGGCAATATGAAAATTCGACATACAAAGTCCTTGCAAAATAATAAAGATAAACCTTTCTTTCTTTAGTCCAGCTGTCAATCGTCTAGAATGGCCTCTCTCCCTAATGCTGCTGGCATAGTTTGTCTCCTGCTTTTGCCAGCCTATAGCCTGATAAAATCTCACTTTGTTCATTAATGTGCAAATAATTTTGGAGATAAGGCGACTGGCCTCTGGATCAAGAGCCTTGGGTGCTGTTTTGGCACCATCATGAAATTAAATGTCAGGGTGTTGTTTTATGGCATGGGGTACAAACTAGAAATAAAAGAGCAGATTAGAAAATAATTAGCATCTCTCCTTGAAGGACAGAGTTAAATACAATACTGTATGGCACAGTATATAAAGCACACATTGTATCAATGTGAATGATAATTAATACAATTTATTGTAGTGCAGTGTAGTCCTCATCTTATAAGCCCTGTAGAACTTTATGGTGCAGATAAGGATCTGGAAATTGGGTGGAAATGGAATTGATTTTTAAAGGGGTGTTTATTGATCCTCAAATAGGTCATCAATATCTGATTGATGGTGTTCTGGCTCACAACACCCCAACTGATCTGAGCCATACAATATATAGTGGCTGTGCTTGATTTTGCAGCTCAATCCCATTTTCTTAAATGGGACTGAACTCCACAAAGGAAATGGAACCAATGGATGTGACTTCACAGGCCTAGGAAGAGGTGGGGATGTAGAGGGGCAAATCTTCACCAATCAGATGTTAAATCTCGAGCAAGTCCTTTAATATAAAGATTGCACAGATTATTTTATTGGATCTAGACCAGTTCTTTAGTCCAAATTGCATGTTGGTTACCATATATCCTCCAGTGTATGATATCTTTAGCAGACAATGTGAACTCACCAATTTTAAAGTAATTGCATTCAGTGTGTTCAAAGGTAATCTCCTCAAATACTACAGTAGCTATAATAAACATGACCAAAAAATAAAAAAAAATCAATGCCACCATTCATGGAACAGTCTTCAGAACACTATACCACTTTGAATATGTATCCTTATTTAAGATGTTCACCTGAGCTGGAGTACAGCCCCAAATGTTTAGCCATGTATACTCCTGGGCCCATGATCATCTGACATTCATGAGGCATCTTCTGGAGAAGTGTATCTTGGCTAGTCTTTTATCACCTTTACGGCCAAGATAAAAACCACAGTGGGAGAATACATAGAAGACCTATACTTGGAAATATTCTTATTATACATTTATGTGACAAACGTTGGCTTTTATTGTCATATATGTTGTAATAAAAGTTTGTCCAAGTATATAGAAAGATATTTTTCATAGTAATAGTATAGCAAGCTAATTCATGGATTATTAGGTAAAATAAAAACTATATATTTTTTGTTTTGTTTTCTATATTGGTTAATGTTTGCTGCACATTTTATGTGCTGTATTCCCTGTGGCACAGCTTAAACCATATCTTCCGCTGTGCCCATTGCCCTCTGCTAGCATCTTGTATATCACATATAAATGTTAAGTATTTTGTGGACTCCTTGGTTAAAACTTGGAAGCTAGCCCCTGCTGTGTGCCAACCTCTGGTGCCAGACCTAGTGCTACAGTGTATTTCAGCAAGATTACATGTATTACTGCTTTCAGCCAATGGGATTATCGCCTAAGCAGTAATAATATCAAAATTACATGCTTAAGCAGCCTATTATTTTCACATTTTCCTATATAGCTCTGCTTTATGGCCGGTACTGTTTGATTATTCATATTTCCCGCATTCTGTTGCAGAGGGAGCTGTAAAATGCTGTGGCGGTTCTAATTTATTTCTCTTTATAAAAATAACAGTCATAAAAGTAAAAAATTTTTTTAGAAAAAACAGAGAGCATGCGTTATACAGAGAAGTTACCAAACATCTGTATGTAAAATTTAGATGATGGCCATTCCAAAGTTACTGTAGAAACGCCATTAAATTGTGTCAGGTAAATATTGTATTTCCTCTATGGGAAGACTAGCATAAAGTAAATCTGTGTTTCCGGTGAGCTTCTCGTGACTGCATGTTTGTTTGCATAGTGATAGTAACATATATAATGACATTAGGGTATTATGACTTTCTGACATCATAATAGGTTATGTGTGAACCTACAGATAATACACTCATATCTAGATGAGTTGTGCTGCATCTGTGTTTGCGAATGATACATATAAATCTTAAAGGGGTTATCCGTTCTTCATCATCTTCCTTTAAAATTCTTATTTAAGAAGCTAGCTACAGTATAATTTTGAATGTATTTCTTTTACCTTTATTGCTCCTGTCTTGATTTTTGTCATGTCTATGTAGCTCTCATTTCCTGCGATTTTATGTCCATGGGTGTGCCAAAGCAGCAGAAGGGGAAGTGATAGGGGAGTGCTTATATAACTAGCTGGATAGCAGAAGCTATAAACCAGCTGGGTGTTAGGTGTGGCAGAAAAAGGAAAACTGTATTATTGGTTTGGTTGGATACAGCAGCAGGAAGTGTTATTTACTGGATATAAATGAACCACAGTGATTTGTTTAGATTGTAAAAATGAGTCAGGAGAACCTAAATTTAAAAAAATATATACATGAGGTAAGCAACTACATAAACATATCTGTTAAAAACCATAGGAATCCCATAAAACCCATTTAGGCTGGCGATAGACTTTCATTCGGCAGACATATTCTCACCCCTCATCCTCCATACACATTCAAGGTCAGGTTGACTGAGTCTGTATGTGTTCTCAATGGTGGTTGTGTTGGTAGGGGTAGTAAGCCACTGCCAGACAACTCACCATGAAGGGAGATTTTGGATACCACTATACACAGAAGATGGAAGGCCAGTCTTGCACAAATCAATGGGTTCAGCAAACAATTGTCAAACTTGTGTGCGAGTTTTAGATTACTTCATTTTAATTTTCTGATAATAGTGCATTGCATATCATTTGTAATAATGGTGTGTGCTATACAATAGTGCACATGACAGACTGTTTTCAGTTTTTACCATTGTCAAAATAAACACAGGTAATTTTTCATATCTATTTACAACGTTTGTGTTGGGTAGTTCACCAGTAAAGGAGCAATTGACTTATGAGTGTATTTTCTTTCCTTACCAGGTTCCAGATGGCGCAGTGGTTGCACTGGTATCGAAACAAGTCACGGCGTACAATGCTGTAAATAATTCTACTGTGTCAAGAACGTCTGCCAGTAGATATGGTAAGAAATTATATCGAGATGAGGTTGCTAGTTTGAAAAAGTCCAGTGACTTCAAACTATTGTATTATTACAGCCCAAGCTGTTCATAAGAAAAAAAGCTTTCTTGGAAAAATATGGTGATATTTGCCTTAATAATGGAAATATCCCTTTCTGCCAATAGGTCCTAGTATCTGTATTGTTTACTGTCTCAGAATATGATATTCAGTCGCGCGACGGAAGCACCATAGGCACGCCCAGCAGCTTCCTCTGGTCCTCCTGTTAGCGTCCGTAAGACTTGAGAAAGGGATGCAACATCCCGAAACGCGTTGTCACTATTAATAAAAAGAACTCAAAAGTGCTGAATTTAAGGTCGTATTTTTGTGCGCCATAGAAAGGACCTCCAACTGTGCCCTAGGCACAAAACACACATTTCAGTCTTCATAACAACCCTGAGGAGAACAGGCACCTCCGCTGAAGGGATTGTATGGGTACCGGCAATGGACACTAACATCAGGTGAGCAGAACCAAATCACCCAACAAGGTGAAATTCGTACTCACCACCCTATGAGCTCCTCTCCCCTTTTTTTTTTTTCTTTTGCCAAAATTGACAAACAAGAAAATGCATCTCTATCGTAGTGCCAGCCATATGCAATCTGCAAAATACGGAGCATACATGGCCGGTATCCGTGTTTTGCGGATCCGCAATTTGCAGACCACAAAACACTTGTGGACATGTGAATGGACCCTTCATAAAAAACATTTATCTATTCACAAGATGGGTGTATGATCACTGGGGTTCTGACTACTGGGACCCCCACCAATTTTAAGAATAGGAAGTCACTCTTGTGAATGGAGCAGTAATGCACATGGGTGACCACCTCTCCATTCTCTTTTATGTTACTGCTGAAGATAGCTGGGCCCTGTACTCAGTGGCCACACATGCATAACACCTCTCCATTCACAGAGGGGACTTAGTGGGGATGCTAGCAGTCAAGGCTAACCTCTGGCATTCCAGCTGTGTTAAAACTACGACACAATAGAAATTATAAAAATGAATGGAGCATGCTGTGTCATAGTTTCCCTCACAGCTGGAGTGCCGGAGGTTAGCCATAACTGCTGTAGGTGATAGCAGTAGTAGATGTGGGTGACATCTACTGATATAACCTTTGCATGACACTCAACTATATCACTAGAAAAGATGTTGTCTTAGGGTAATCATTCGTCCGACCATTGTGAAGCAGTGCTAATCCTTATGGATAAGCAGCTTACTTCCTCATTTTAAAGCATCAAAGAAAACAACTTTTCCTTTATCCATAGCATGGGAAATACTTTATGTGCTCATTTTACATAATACGCCTGCATAATTTGGTGGGTTTAAAAAAATTGTTGTTTGTTGCTTTGCAAAATTGTGACAAACTGGTGTTTTTTACTTCTAGAACTTCTTGCAAGGACCTGGTTTAGGCTCTAAGTTTAAATACATTCAACTATATGGATAACGTAATAATAGATGTGAGAGGAACATGCAACATTCTACCCACTGTCGGCATAGAATGTAATTGTCACATGAGATTATACTAAGCAGTTTCCCTTTTTGCTTCTTCTCTACTAATCAAAGAAAAGGGTCGCTTTTTCCTAACATCACACATCAAGCATTGTCTTGTTGTAAGCGTGCCCTTATACAAGCCCAGTTCATGTTAGAGTTCTAACATTCATTCAGCATATTTGTGTTTTAATGGCTGTGCCGCATTAAATTGTCAGGAAGATGCACTCTGCTATTACCAGGAGAATAACCAAGTGCCCAAGCCAAGCTCAGTTTGTTGGAATATTAATTGGCTGTGACAGTAGCTATTATCCATTTCTGATTCCTCATATCAGTATAATGCTTAGACTGAGGACAGTTAATGTCAATTTTGATGTAGATTCCGAGTTTGATGTCTCACACAAGTTTTACGTCTTCTCTCAACTCATGACTAAAATGAAATTGAGAGCAAAAATTACAGAGTGATTCAGAAAGAATGGTGCAAAATTATAGGCTTAGTATTCATAAATCAGAGCATATAACTCACATTTTTTAACATGAAAATACACAGTATCTATCCAAGTTTCATCTAGTACAAATGTTCTAAGTGAGTGTCATTGGTCATATGGCAGATGTTTAGGCGGTAGTCCAGTTCTGTGAACTCCACGTTTATCCTGTGGCTGATACTCTAATCTCTTGATGTAGCCTACAGAAAGAAATTTCAGGGTGTTAGATCTGGTGATTGTGGAGACCAAAGCAACATTGGTTAATAATTTATTCTGGTGCGGCTGATCCAAAGTTCCGGTACAGGTTCAATTAGGTATTGGCAAACATCCAATTGGGAATAAGGAGGAACACCATCCTATGGATAGACTTCGTTTGGCAGCTCTTCCTCTATCTGTGGCATAAGCCATTCCCTTAACATTTCCAGGTAGCAGTGGCTGCTTACAGTGTCCATGGTAAAAAATGAAAGGATTGTACATTTTGCGGCTGCTCATTTCACAGAACATGTTTACTTTGGTGAGTCCCTTAATGTGCTCCATAAGGGTAGATGTGTTTTCTGAGCCCAAAATTCTAATGTTGTTTAGATTGACCTTCCCACTGAGGTGAAAGGTAGCCTTGTGACTGTACACCAGCCTGTTAGTGAATTTGTCCTCTTTCAATTGGCCCTGCAAGTCAATGCAAAAGTTGTTTTGGTTCGTTGTCCGGTTTAACCAGGCCCTTTTTTGCAAATCCGACATGTGTCACTTTATGTGGTAATAACTTTGGAACACTTTTATTTATCCAAGCCATTCTGAGATTGTTTTCTTGTGACACATTGTATTCATGACAGCCATAATTTTGAGTCAATATATTTCCCCTTTATTTATAAAAAAAATTCAAATTTACCAAAAATTTAGAAAAATTAGCAATTTTCTAAATTTCAACTTCTCTGCTTTTAAAACAAAAAGTGATACGTCATAAAATATTTATTACTTAACACTTCCCATATGTCTACTTTATGTTGCCATCATTTTGTAAATGTCATTTTATTTTAGGATGTTAGAAGGCTGAGAATTTTAGAAGCAATTCTTAAAATTTTTAAGAAAACTTCAAAAACCCACTTTTTACGGACCAGTTCAGTTCTGAAGTCACTTTGTGGGGCTTACATAGTAGAAACCTCCCATAAATAACCCAATTGTAGAAACTACACCCCTCAAGTTACTCAAAACTGATTTTACAAACTTTTTTAACTTTTTAGGTGTTCCACAAGAATTGAAGGAAAATGGAGAAGAATTTTCAAAATTTCACTTTTTTGGCAAATTTTCCATTTTAATCAATTTTTTTCTTTAACACATTGAGAGTTAACAGCCAAAAAAAACTCAATATTTATTACCCTGAGGTTTAGGCCTCTTGCACACAAATGTTGTGCATCCATTCCATTCATTGAGGAACCCCAATTTGCGGTCCCCATTGCACGGGCAATGTCCGTGCGGTAGGCGGGACGGATAGAGACCCATTCAACTGGAATAGGTCTGTGATCCGTCCGCACTGCAAAGAAATAGAACAAGTTCTATTTTTTATGCGGTGTGAAGGCACGGACAGAAACACCACAGAAGCACTCTGTAGTGCTTCCGTGGGGTTCCGATCCAGGCTTCTGTTCTGTATATTTGTGATTGCGGACCCATTTAAGTGAATGGGTCTGCATCCGTGATGCAGAGTGCACACGGGCCAGTGCCCGTGTATTGCGGACCTGCCGTATGCACGTTCGTGTGCAAGAGGCCTTACAGAAACACTTCATATGTAGTTGTAAACTGATGTAAGGGCACAAGGCAGAGCTCAGAAGAAAAGGAGCGCCGTATGGTTTTTGGAAAGCAGATTTATACTGGACTGGATTTTAGAAACCATGTCCCATTTGAAGCCCCCCTGATGCACCCCTACAGTGTAAACTCCCAAAAGTGACCCCATTTTGGAAACCACGGGATAAGGTGACAGTTTTTTGGGTACTATTTTGGGGTACATATGATTTTTAGTCGCTCTATATTACGTTTTTTTGTCAGGAGAGGTAACCAAAAAATGGCTGTTTTTTTGTTTGTTTGTTTTTTACAACGTTCATCTGACAGGTTAGATCATGTGCTATTTTTATAGAGCAATGATATCAAATATGTCTACTTTCTTTGTTTGTTTGTTTCAGTTTTACATAATAAAGCATAATTATGTTTTTGTGTCTCCATTTGCTGAACGCCATATTTTTTTTTTTCACCGATCGTCTTGTGCAGGGGCTCGTTTTTGCAGGAAGAGTTTTTTATATTTACTATTTTTGGGTACATATATTTTTTTGATCATTTAATATTACACTTTATGTGGCAAGGTGACCAAAAAATTGGTTGTTTTGCCACAGTTTTTATTTATTTATTTTTGCAGTGTTCATCTGGGGTCATGTGTTATTTGTATAGAGCAGTACCTAATATGTATACTTCTTATTTATTTAAGTTTTACACAATAATAGCATTTTTGAAAACAAGAAATTTATGTTTTAATGTCCCCATAGTCTGAGGGCCATATCTTGCCGATTGTCTTAGGTTGGGTCTTATTTTTTGCGGGATGAGGTGACGGTTTGATTGGTTTTCTTTTGGGGGGCATACGCCTTTTTTATCTCTTGGTGTTGCACTTTATGTGATGTTGGGTGACAAAAAATTGCTTTTTTGGCACTGTTTTTATTTTTATTTTTTACGGTGTTCAGTTCACCTGAGGGGTTAGCTCATGTGATATTTTTATAGATCGGGTTGTTATGGACGCAGCGATACATAATATGTCTACTTTTCTATTTCACTTTAATATAATAATTGTATTGTTGAAAAAAAAATGATGCTTTAGTCCATATTTTGAGAGCTATAGTTTTTTTTTTATTTTTTGGGCGATTGTCTTATATAGGGGCTAATTTTTTGTGGGGTGAGGTGACGGTTTTATTGGTAACATTTTGTGGGGCATACGCCTTTTTGATCGCTTGGTGTTGCACTTTTTGTGATGTAAAGTGACAAAAATGGCTATTTACGGAGGTGGAGATACCTAATCTGTGTGTTTTTTTTTTTAGTTTTTTTTCTATTTTGTATTATAAAATCTGGGAAAATGTTTTTTTTTCTTTTTGTTCACTTGAAGCTTTTTTTTTAATTAAAAACTTTAAAAAAAAAACTTTTGGTGGTCTGATCCCCTCTGCACTGTATTACAATTCATCTGTATTGTAATGCATTGCCTGTTAGTGTATGACACTGGGTAATACACTAACAGGTTGCCTAGGAGACGCAGCCTGGGGCCCCCATAGAAGGCAGGTCCCTATGCCGTGCAAGGCTTTGTGCAGCTTCTTCGTGGCATCGGGCTGCCTTGTCACCCATCGGGTCCCTGCCACTGCAGCATAGGGACCCGATGGGCTCCTTCACCTGCCGCCAACCCCTTCTATGCCACGGTCAGCGCTGACCATAGCATAGAAGGGGTTTATCCACTGGCATCGGCTTTTACATTGATGCCGTCAGATAGAGCAAGGGCCCAGCTACCAATGACTGCCGGGCATCTGCAGTGATCGGGCATGCACTGCTCAGGTGCCCGTCCGATCACTATGATGTAATAGTACGTCCAAATACGGGAAGTCACTTGCCGCCATGATGTACTATTACGTCATGTGTCGGGAGGGGGTTAAGCTTCTGTAGAATTTTTTATCTATATGACTTACAACATAAACATTTTTGTAAGATTTACAATATTGTGGTTTGTGGCACTTTTAACTCCATACTGGTCATCATGGTTGACTTTCTAGGACTGTGCTTGTACATGACTTGAAGTCTGTTCACTGTTTCTTCCATAGTCTTTGGGCAGCTGAAATGTTTCCATCACGCTGCTTCAGTCAATGTGAAATGCAGTTTCTTTCTGAAGCACATTTACCAAATTTATTCTGACATTTTTTCTTACTGCAATGTCTCCGACTTAAACCTACTCTTTTGTGTGCAGGTTTAAACTAACTAATGAGGCAGATTCATGAAAACTGGCTAAATGAAAAGTGACCTTGTTACCTATAGCAAACAATCAGAGCACAGCATTAATTTTTCAAGAGCAGAATTTGTTTACTTTAACAATAGGCCTTTACTCTCGCACCATCTTTATTGAATAATCATGTACTCAAATTGTGTTATCATTTGTCATTATATCTTTCATTTTTATATTAGCAGTATATTTATGATAGGGCAAATTATTGTAATTGGGCATAAGTGGGAAAATCAGGTATATACAAAACATCTTTTATTATTTATTTAATAATTTTGAGTTAGTGTCAATCAACTTGATAGCAGACCTAAGACCAGATGATCTGGTCACTACATAATCCAAGACTCTTTTAGTAAAATAAAAGTAAGGTTGTCTGTCATTACAGCTAAATATTTTTAATGTTTCAGTGAGTTGACAATATGAAAATTAAACAACTTTGTGAATGGCTTGACTTACAAATATCCTAATGTTCTGAGTAAACCATTGAACTTTACAGACTACAAACAAACAGCTCAGTTCTCTGATCCTGCAGACATACTGCATTGCCATCTATCTCTCCCCAACTTCATCTATTATTTACAATATACAGTGTGTTAGCACGATCTAGGGAACCTTCTAGTGTTTTGTATGTGTACAGAGAGCACTAGTGAGTACTGACTTTCCTTCATTGTTTACCCAGCAAAGAACTATACATTTCATATTACCTTAGTCCCATACATATAATTGTATATATAGCATCTTGCTTGGATAACTAATGAAGAGAAGAACACTAGAAGGTCCTATCATTTAGCTGATTAGCTGGGATACCAAAAGTTGGACACAAAACTAATGAATTATTGATAGTCTATTTCCTAGTTGTTATAAACCCCCTAAAGCTATCCTGTGTTTATAGAGATTATTTATAAGCTTTGAAAGAACAAAGTTTAAAGGTGTTGTCCCTCCCTTTGGGTTTTCAGAATAGACACCACACACCCCTATATATGAGCCATTCTGCAGTACTGTAGCTTCCACTGAATTAAGTGGGAGCAGTGCAGCAGTAACTAACTACATTCACTGCACAAGGACAGAGCTGTATAGTTCAGGGCCACAGCTACTGCTAAAAAGCTGATCGGACCTCTGCCGATCAGATAATGATTAGTGTTGAGCGAACTTGTGTTTTAAGTTCTGCGTCCAAAGTTCAGGTTTGGGTTATCAAAGAATCCCGTTATGGATTCTGCTACCACGTACCATAACGGAAATTGGGAATCCATAGCGGGATTCTTCGATAACCCTAACCCGAACTTAAAATACAAGTTTGCTCAACACAAATAATAATGGTGTATCCTAAATATAGGCCATCACTTCTAAAGGGTTGGACAACCCATTTCAGTTAATCATGTTAACTTCCTGTGTGAATTTTTTTTTAAATCCCTTAAAACTAACTGAAAAGCTCCCTAAGCATCCTCAATGTGTTGCTCCTATTTTAATCAATAAGGTCTTTCTATAAGCAACTTCTTGCTGCCTATGGGTACGGGTGAGACAGCACACAAGACTCTGCTGGAATGCTCATTCAGTTACATGAGTGTGCAGCATGGAGGACTCTGCTAACCAACTACACTGCAAAACTCATAAAAAACTAATGAACATGTGATTTTTCATTCATAACTGGAGTACACTTAAAGTGGTACACTTTTTAAGTGGTACACTTAAAATAATTTATCAGAAGTCTGGGGTTTAAAAATGGTGCCCACTCACAAGCATAGCGGTCACCATAGCTGCTTGTTTTTTATTTTAAACAGAAGAGACCCAGGGCTAATGTCTGCAATTGCCAATAATGCTGATAGTTAACCTCTCAAATTCAAATAAACCTTGCATCATAAGCATCACTGCATCACAAAATGTGATTGCCCTGTCATTGAACCTTCAGATGCCACGTTCATTCAATATTTCCTGAACTTCGTGAACTTTGATTCTTCAACACTACTGACCACCAAAATTGAAAAAAAAAAGTCCAATTGGCAGTTCTTTCATTGCTTCATGTCCCTCAAAAAATTGAATAAAAAGTGATCAAAAAGTCATACATAACCCTAAATGGTATTAGTGTAAACAGATTGCCCCACAAAAAAGAGCCCTAACACAGCTCCACAGAAATAATTATAAAAAATGTGGTAAATTTGCAATTAGAGATGAGCGAGTTTCTTGAATATTCAATTCACTGATTCGCTGAATTTAACAAAAAATTTGCTTTGTGACGAATTACTTTGCCACAAAGCGCATTTTTTCGTAAGTAGTGGGTGCAATGACAGGGAGCTGTGATAGCAGCACCCCGTCATTGTACCCTTCAGATGCCACGTTTATACATGATCGCGGCATCTGAGTGCACACACAATGTGAAATTAACATAAAAAAAACTTAAATCAAACTTACCGTGTCCATTTGCTCACGACGGCCCACCGCCATCTTGCTTGAAGATCTCCACCGAAATCATGTGTGACTCAAGATTACGTCATCACTGGCCGGCGTGATGACGTAATATCGCGCCGCACGGGATTTCGTCTGAGATCTTCAAGCACAATGGAGGCTGGCGGCCCTTCGCACGCAAATGGAGGTGGCAAGTTTGAATTTCAGGATTAATCGATTTGCAGACACAAAGCACGAGGAAATTCAGCTTCTAGGCGAATCGAATAATTCCTGAAATTTGGATCGAATTCCACTTCGTGGGATTTGATTCGCTCATCTCTATTTGTAATCGTACTGAACCAAAGAATGAATGGCAATATCTTATCACATGGGGAATGCCATAAAAATGAAACCCAGCTATGGTGATATTGCTTTTTTCCCCATATCCACTCCATTTGGAAATTTATTTCCAGCTTCCCGCTACACTGTATTGAATATTAAATGGTACTATTAGAAAGTACAACTTGGTCCAAATGAAACAAGCCCTACATAAAAAATGAAGCTATGGCTTTGGAAGGCTTGGAATGAAAAAAACATAAACCCAAAAAAAGAAAATTGCCGGGTGCTGAAATGGTTAAACGGTATAATAGCATGGATCAGCTGAGGTCATGCATCTGGCTGCGTCTTCCTGTGCAATAAAATACAAAGTTTTCTTCTTTGCCTCCTATACCACAGTCTCAAGTATGAAAACTAGTACAGTAGGACACAGATCAGCAACCTTCGGCACTCCAGCTGCTGTGAAACTACAACTCCCAGCATGCACACTTACTCGGTTGTTCCTATAACTCCCACCAAAGTGAAAGGAGGAATCAGAGAGTTGTAGTTTCAGAACAGCTGGAGTGCCGGAGGTTGCTAATCCTTGCTGTAGGATGTAGTACCATATTGACCATGGGAGCCTAGAAGATGCAGCCAGCAGCATAGCTTAGACCATGGTCCACTTGACTATTTAAAGGCAGAATTGTTTAAAGAAATAACTAAGAAAAATATTATTTTGCAGTCTTACTTATTGATTTAAAAAAGTGTAGCATTTCTTTGTAAAGAAATATGTATATTATGATTCTGATCATTTGTTTCCGAAGTTCAGTGCAAAGTTTTGTATCTACATCTTGGGTTGAAAAAGTGAGAAAACTGCTGCGAAAATTGTCATTAAGTTGTTTGTGATAAGGATCCTGAAAGACGTACAGGCTGACATGCTATGTCTGTAAACAGCCCAAGGATCATTAGTTTCTTCTTTTAAGCCCCCACCCTTTTTCCTAGGACTTCAACTTACAAAACCAAATGTAATGAGGCATTTGTGATGTCAACATAGCAGAGCAGAGAGCCTCACTGATCTTTTCAATTAATCTCCCTTGGTACATTAACCTATGGCCTGAAACCAAACCAACTTTCTTCACCGTCTGCTAAGACTGCGACTGTACAAAATATTGATTACTTCCGTTTCTGAAATGCATTTCTCTTAATTTCTAAATATAAAATGTATTTCACATAATAAACTTGCATTGTTACCTGTGCTCTTATTAAAAATTGTATCACCTTCTTAGACTACTTTCACATCTGCACTTTGTATTCCGGTTTTGAGATCTGGCAGAGAATCTCAAAACCGGTGCAAAACGCTTCTGTTCAATTTAATACATCAGGATGCATCCGTTCCTTTTGGATGCGGTTGTATTAAATTGAAACTGAACAAACCTGTTCCATCACTAAAAATAATATAAGTCAATGATTGATGGATCCTTTTTTTTAGGATCCGAAAAAACGGACCCATCACCATTGACTTACATTGTTTTTAGTGTTGGATCTGGTTTGTTCTGTTTTACAGACCGGGCACAAAATTGCAGCTTGCAGCAGTTTTGTGTCCAGTCACAAAACTGAACAAATCGGAGCGGAATGTATCCTGATTCATCTTGATCTGTTTTGTCCCCATTGACAATGCATGGTGACAAAATGGAAGCATTTTGCTCTGATTTTGAGATCCTCTGCCGGATCTCAAAACTAGAATGCAAAGCGCAGATGGGAAAGGAGACTTAGAGTCTTCCTACATTTAAATTAAAGCTCTCTGAATCCTACTAAAAGAAATTACACCAAATTACTGCCCCTTCAAGGCTATGATCATGCTGTACATATTAATGGCACAGCATGAGAACATTGCAAGTATCCCTTCCCTACATACATGTGCCCCCCCCCCCCATGCCCAATAATACTGAGAACCTAATTTATACCAGAATTCTGGCCCATTTCCAAGAGTAAATCAACCCCATTATTTTGGTATAATTGCAGTTTCACGCACTATTGGAAGTAAAATATTATGGAATAATTTGCAGGTTGATAAAATGGTTAGAAATATATTAATATAACATATGTACTATTGGGTTTCATAATCTAATTTGATCATTAACATTTGTTAATAATGTTAATGTGCTGAGGATCGGGGAATTATTGGGGATGAGTATTCCTATGACTGCTTTTTCTGATAATTGTCCCATGGAAATTTTCCACCCATCACCCAATGAATGAGCAGCGGGTGATCACATTTATCACTCGCGGGTGATCACTTTTGTGCGGCATATAAAATCCTTGTTTTTGGGAAGCACATGACCCTACGTAAATATGAATGAGCTGCCGGCCAACAGTGAATCTTTTTGAGGATGAGCCATCACAGTAGCGATCACTCATTCCCATACATGTGGATTATAATAGCATGTAAATGCAGCTCTCCCCTCTGCTTAGTGATTCATTAACAGTTTGTTCACATTAATTGCCTGTTAATCGGCCAGTGTAAAAGAGCCTTTACCCATTCATAAGTGAACTTAGAAGTTAAATCTGTATTATGAAAAAGCCAGCTTATTCTCCCAACAATAATTGAAATTTCCTAATTCAAAGGTTAATAAACTGTATAATTAACAGTGCACCATTCATTTATGGTCGTATCACTGCACGTTATGAAGCTTATTTGTAGAAAAAAAATGGGGTTCTTTAGTTTTTCTTTTGCGAAGGTTTCTAAACCACTGCACACCAGGAGGATTTGAGACCTTAACAACCTGTGTTTTCATCTTTAGAAGTAAAAAGGTGATAAAAATTTGACAAATTCTAATTTTTTAACTTGAAATCCCTTTTAATGCCCCTTAAAGAAGGTCTTAACTAGAGATGAGAGAATCAATTCTACTGGTTTAGAATTTGTCCCGAATTGTGTTTTGTTTTGGGCAACATGCAGAGAAAGGGAGAGCACGTGTAGTATAAAAACTAGGTGCTCTCCATAATGTTAAAGAGTAACCCCAAAACAACACATATATTTTGCCAAAAAAAACACATTAGCATACTAGTCTCTATCTGAATCAATTCGTGTTCGAAACAAATTTTTTGAAAACTTTGGCGATCCTGAAACAAACAATTTTTAAAAGGATTACTCTTCTCTAGTCTTAACATTGATTGGCTTTTGTCCAATATACCAGATAATGCACAGTCCAAGGTTTATTAATTAAGTTTATGTTTGGTTTTGTTATGTTCAGTATACTTCCTAACATAATGAATGGACAAGAGTCACATAATCAGCAAGGGTGCTACATAGTCTGTAAATTATGTTCAGTGATCATTGCGTGTACATAGAGATCTGGAAAGTAGGGGGTGGTGAAGACATGACTTGTCGCTGCACACTTATTTATATAGCCACTAAGTTCTCAGAGATCCAAAGAATGTTTCCATGTAAACAGCAGTATGCATTGTTACTAGTGATGAGCGCAATTATCAAAAATTCCATTCGGCTGCTATGCCGAACTTTTCAAAGAAATTCGATTTGTATGTAGCAGTGCAATATGT
This sequence comes from Bufotes viridis, assembly GCA_033119425.1. Lineage (NCBI taxonomy): Eukaryota > Metazoa > Chordata > Amphibia > Anura > Bufonidae > Bufotes > Bufotes viridis. The sequence goes on from CM065590.1 coordinate 171,965,843, forward strand.
CCCCTTCATTTAACCCGTTAGATGCTGCATTCATCGCTGACTGCTGCATCTGACATTAAAATTAAGGCGTTTCAGGGGTTAATCAGGCTTAAACTAAAAATATACACTTACCTTGTCCATTTGCTCGCAGAGAGGCCGTTGCGGCCATCTTGATTGAAGGAACCATAAGAAAACATGTGCAGTGATGTGGCGACTAGAGATGAGCGAAGTAATGAAAACTTCGATTTGCCTGCTTTGCCAAATTTCACAAAGAAATTTGCTTTGTGACAAATTACTTGGTCATGAATCACATTTCTCTGTATGTAGCGGGCACAATGACGGGGAAGAAAGCTGCCGCCAGACTCTTCTGGTGGCAGCCCATCTTCTGGGATAGCAAAATGATTGGTTAAAAGTATTCACATCGTCTGATTGTTTTCATTGTCTGTTGGGGGAAAATCTGGAGCTCCCCACACTCAAGATCCACCCTGGCTGTTTATGCGACTGCCTGTTTCTGTCAATGCTATAGCCTGGGAAGGGCTGGCCACAGAAATGAGTGGAGCATGGGTGCATCAAGAGCAATAGTGACACCCTCTTTGTACAAAATGCCTAATTCACATATTAACAACAAGTATAACTCAGGAACAGAGCATCGCATCAGCAAAAGAAACACAATGTTTTAATTAAGTGAACTATAACTATGCAGTTGTGTAAGCAAGTTGCTGGTAGAATGCATCACAAACAAAGCTTTAGATGCAGCTCTCACCTCAATGCAACCAGGTAGCACGGAAAGGAACGCCCAACTTCGGCTGTAGTACGTCTTAGAACAAAAGATGATTTCCAGCTTCCTTAAAATCCACAATATTCTTTATTGACTTCCAAAATACGTTTAAGATCCAGTTCACATGTCACACGAAAAACATACTGCGATTGTGATGCGTTTCGGGCTATAACATGAAGCCCTTCATCAAGACCAAGTCTTGATGAAGGGCTTCATGTTATAGCCCGAAACGCGTCACAATCGCAGTATGTTTTTCGTGTGACATGTGAACTGGATCTTAAACGTATTTGTAGTATTTCTTACTACATATTTCTGTTTTGTCTTCAAATGAACTGTTGCTCAGCAGCTCTCCAGGGTTATTCACATACAATGCACATGTTATCCTCTCTGTAGTAGATATAGAACTGTGGAAATCCCTCCACCCCCCCCCCCCCATGCAGTTAACAGAAATACTGCAGTCACTTAATCTCCTGGGGAGCGCCATCCACTGATGTGAATGAGCCAAGAAGACTCATTAATATTCATTTCTGAAGTGTTGCTGCAATTAATGAAAGACATTGTGACCTTTTCAAAGATATTTCCCCCTCCTTATAATTGTCAAGTTGGGGAAAAAAGTTAGAGGATGAAAAATCATCAATTTCCGTATACAGCAGTCCGTGTGTAAATGATCATGACACTTATCCAGTAATTATAATGGAACTCAGGAAGCATTAACAGTGCTCTTTAAGAGAATCATCTGTAATGCTGCTGTGTGTTAATAACCATATAAAATACACCATTAAACATGGTTAAACATTACAGGGATGTAATTAGCAATATTAATTTCATTCAGTGGAGCATTGCCATAAAAACAGCACTGCTACTGCCCCATTTTTTTTAAGTTTGCATAATGATCTGACCTCACTGCATTGGGATTCTTTGTACAGCATGTGAATGCTTCATTTAGACTAAGAATGTCTCATTGTTTTATTACCCTTTTAAAGGTCTGAGAAAAATGTGTGATCTGAAATGATAAACCACTGTAGTTTAACAGGTGTGAAGAAATGTAGAGGTTATAAGATTCAGTGGCGTTAAAATAATATCCCAAGTGCTACATTTAGTAATGTTAATATTCTCATTAATCTTACCCAACTCAGTAAAATATATTATATTCTGTAAAGTAGATGGTTCTTAGCGCAAAAATACATAGTAACACAGTACAAATGCATATCAGTAACATATTATTCATATTATTATTCATATTATTCAATGTGATATTCATATAATATTCCTTCATTCGATACATAAAAATATTGATGAAGCGAAAACTGTATTACAATAGAAAACATTGTATACTGGGACTTTCAACACATGTACTACTAATATGGCAAAATGTGAGGATACGTTCACGTAAAATCAACAAGGCTTTAAGTCCTTCAAGACTGGGTGATTTTATTTAATTTTTTTTTTTTTTTTTTTTTTTTTACTTCCAGTCTTCCCAAAGCCATAACATTTTTATTTTACTATTCACATGGGAAAAAACTACATATAGGGGGAATAATAAAAAAAACACAATTCTACCACAGTTTTATGAGTTTTGCTTTTACACTATTTCATGTGCGGTAAAACTGACCTGTTACTTTAATTCTCAGGCTCTGTACAATTAGAAAGATATCACATATGTATAGTTTTTCTTGCGTTTTAATACTGAGGGGAAAAAAAAAACCTTGCATTTGCCATATTCTGACCCCCATATCTTTTTTATTTTTATGTGTATGGAGCTGTGTTAAGGCTCAGTTTTTGCAAGGCAATCTTTACTTTCATTTCTATATGTATTCTGACACTCAGTCTCTGTGTCAGGTCTACCAAGAGAGTAAGATTCAAACTAATACTGATGAGCTAAGAACACTTTAAGAAAATATAATACTTAGTTTTTACTTCGTTATACAGATAAAACAAGATAAAAAAAGGTTCTCCAAGAAGTATAATATATAATGGAGGGTCAGATCAGGTACCGTTTGGTTAAGCTAAAAGGGTCAAATTAAGCTCACAAGTCCCATTGGTGGTGTGAACTCCACAATGCAGCAATATACCAAAGTGCCTAGGTACACAATACCTCATAGACCCAAGTATGTTGATGGGGAATACCTAAATGGCTGCAATCGGAGCACCTGCCCTGAAAAGAGCAACCCCCAGCCTCTGGAACCTCGGACTTATGTAATCCACTCTAACAGAGACTAACAACTAATGGCCCAACGCGTTTCGCCGGTCATCTGGCTTATCAGGGAGCAGCGCTGTGGGTTAGTGCATTACGGAGCAGGAGTGGCAAGCGAACACTGCCCGCCACTTCCTTTTGCATACCTAACTCTGCCCACAAAAGGGGTTCGTCGACGCAATCAACCAATGGCAGGCGGAGGGCGGAGACCACCCAGGTCAGCTCAGTCAGCTTCTCTCTTCACCAAGGTGTTACAGGGGGCGGGGAGGTAACCATGGGGATCAGAATACACTTTTCCTGCAGGTTCGTCCACAGCACAACTCAGGAGAGGTATGGCTTGGCAAAAGGGATAAACAATAATCTGTCATCATGATAGTTATACACATTGCTATTCAGGATCCATGGGGCTGAATTAAATGCAGCAGGAGCTTGTATAGAAAGATGGGACGATATTTTATTAGATCAGACTCATAAGACAAGCAGCTTAGTGCCTGGAGATATTAACAAGGGCTAATGGAAAAACATCAGTCGCCCATTTGAAGTCAAATGTCTCCCACCGATCATAAAAAGGGCTTATATGAGAGAACCTCACTAAGACCACTGGGGGTGACACTTTTCATTTTAAAGATCCATCTTGATTCAGCTCTCAGGATCGAATTGTCCCAATCACCTGCCTGGGGACCCTGTATTACATGCTGGATCCCCATGAAGTGAATAGATGCTATATTGCTGTTATGGACTTAATTAATGTGTCTCGCCACAGACGTATCTTTTTTATTTTGGATATCATTGACATTAACTGTAATCCTGCGTCTAAGCTCTCTCTTGGTCTTCCCTATATAATCCAATGGGCACGAGCACTTGGCGAGGTACACTACACCACTAGTCTGACAATTGATGACGTCCCGAATGGCATATTCACGGCTGGTGGATCCAGAAGTAAATCTTTTGGTGACTGTGACTTCATCACAGGAGACACATTTACCACATTTAAACATCCCCTTCAGACTTTGTGACAGCCAAGTAGTGGGTTGCGGAGGAGGCCAAAATCTCTCCCTTAAGCTACGTCCTTTCTTATAGGTGATTTTAGGATATGGGCCAACGACTGCTTTCAACTGGATCATCGCAAAGGATATTCCAATGTTTGCTTATGATCCGTCTTACGGCACCGTGTTCATTGTCATATAGACCAATGATTCTAATAGTACATTCTGAGCAGCTATCTGTTTTTTTCGGGATTAGTAATTCCTCCCTTTTAGAATTACAGGCGATTTCCAACCGCCATCCTCAAGATATTATCTGGATAGCCCCTCTCTAAAAATCTCTGATGCAAACCCATGTCCTGCTTCTTGAAGATTCGCTTATTGGAGCAATTCCTCCAAAGTCTAAGATATTGGCCCTTCGGGATTCCTCGCCTCAGAGGGTGAAGATGGGCACTTTTCCATCTTAGTATACTATTCAAGGCTGTAGTTTTTCTAAATGCTTCAGTAATGATCGTATTATTAGGTCCTCTTTGAATCATTAAATCAAGAAATGACAATCTGTGTACCTCACACATTGAGGTAAAATAAAGTCTGAGGTCGTTCTTGTTGATGACCTCTATAAAATTAGAGAAGGACTCCTCTGAGCCATTCAAGAGAACAAAAATGTAATCTATGAAACTCAGCCATAGGCAGATGTTTTCATGCCAGTGGCTGGGATCCTCTGCCCAGATGACATTGGTCTCCCATCAGCCCATGAGTAGTGTTGAACGAACCAGAACTTTGGAGCAAAATTTTAGATTCAAGATCGGTGTTCGGGCGTATAATAAAGCTTCTTAAAAGGCTGAAGTAAGGGAGAATGTTGGCTATTTATTCTATGGGTGACATATAGTGATTTTTTTGTGGGTGCAATACACCAGCTTTGCACCCCTGACACAGAAATATAATAATGTATCTGGCTGTTAATTCGTTGGGTGACCTATAGCGATCTTTTGTGGGTGCAATCCACCATCTTTGCACCCCTGACACAGAAATATAATAATTAATCTGTCTGTTAATTCCATGGGTGACCTATAGCAATTTTTGGAGGTGCAATGCACCATCTGGTGTGAGGTACACCTGTACTGCATCCCTGTCAGGAAAATGTATATAGTTAATCCGTCTGTTAGATCGGTGGGTGACATATACCCATTTTTGGTGTGAGATACACCTGCACTGCATCTGTGACAGGGAAATTAAATTAATATAATTAATCTATCTGTTAGTTCGGTAAGTGACATAGACGGATTCCTTATTTTAATTTCCCTGTCACGGATGCAGTACAGGTGTACCTCACATAAAAAATGGGTATGTTAGTTAGGTGGGTGACATATACCCATTTGCACTATATCAGTGACAGGGAAAGTAATTTAGTTAATCCGTCTGTTAGATCAGTGGGTGACATATAACCATTTTTTTTGTCAGGTACACCTGCACTGCATCCGTGACAGGGAAATTAATATACTTAATCCATCTGTTAGTTCGGTGGGTGACATATACCCATTTTTGGTGTGAGGTACACCTGCACTGCATAAGTGACAGGGAAATTAATATAGTTAATTTGTATGTTAGATCGGTGGGTGACATATACCCATTTTTGGTGTGAGGTACACCTGCTCTGCATACATGACAGGAAAGCTCCTGTTGAAGGGAGAGGACGTGGTGGATCTGTGCCAGCAACATGCCCAAATGAAAAGCCTTCCTCATGTGCACATAGGCGACAGAAAGTTCAGCGTTATTTTGTACGCCAGAATACCGGTGTACGAATGCTGAGGCCAGAACAAGTAGAGGCGGTAGTAGATTGGGTGACTAGCAACGCCTCCAGTTCCTTCACATTGTCTCCCACCCGGTCCCCTTCTGAAAGCGCAGAGTTGGCACCTGCAGGCAATGACATCTGTCTTTCACCTCACCCCCTTGCAAGTCAAGCAAGCAGTCTAAGCTCCAAGTCATGCAGCAGTCTCTTATGCTTTTTGATGACTATGCTGGCAGTGTTTCCATGGGCCATCCACCTAGCCCTGCCCCAGAAGTGGAAGAGATTAAGTGCACTGATGCTCAACCACTTATGGGAGGACCACATCAGCAAGTTTATGATGATGATGAAACACAGGTGCCAACTGCTGTGGCTTTCTGCAGTGTGCAGACCGGCAAGGAGGGCAGGGGTGAGGAGTGGGTGGAAGATCATGTGGAAATGATGAGGTCCTAGACCCCACATGGAATCAAGGTCGTGCGAGTGACGTGTGCAGTTCGGAGGAAGAGGTGGTGGTCACACAGCACCAGCTGCTCAGCAATAGAGGGAGCAGGGTGCAAAAGCAGAGTGTCCGTCCCCTAGCCAGTAAGCCTGGTACTGCACAACACATCCAGGGGCTGAGCACACCAAAGCCAGCTTCAAGCAGTTCCCTGGCGTGGTAGTTATTCAGATAATGTGCTGACGACAAGACACAAGTGGTTTGCACGCTGTGCAATCGGAGCCTAAAGCGAGGCATAAATGTTCTAACTGCAAAGAAAAAGGGGGTCAGTCAGCACATCCCAATGCTCAGGTGTGCGCTGCCATGGCTAGAAACACAAAGAAAAAAACACAATGCAACAGCACTCTGCAAACCAAATAAGTCCATAGTAATAGAAAATATTCTGGTACTAATGATACGCTTATTTTGTAAATTTGAGATTGGCAAATACATTTTGTACAAAAATTTTTGGGCCGTCTGCCACACATCAAGATCTCTGTAAGACGGGAATAAATGTTCTAACCCTGAGCACCACCTGCATGACCAGGTATCTAAATGCAAAGCATGAGCTGCAGTGGAGTACACACCTCAAAAACCATAAAAGATCTCAGGCTTCTCCTGCTCCTTCTCCCTCCCCCTTGAGTAACAGTGGCACCTGCCACCCTGCAAACAGAGGATGTGGCAGCAACACCACCACCTCCACCACCGTCACCAAGCATCTCCACACTGTCCCATTGAAGCATTAAGCTGTTTTTCCCCCACTGAAGACAGAAAGGATGTACCCTACTACCCACCAGTGATCCCTGGCCCTGAATGCCAGCATTTCATAATTCCTGGCCTTTGAAATGATGTTATTCTGTCTGGTGAACATGGAAACTTTTAAAATCCTTATGACAGTGGCTGTCCCACGGTACGTGGTTCCCAGCCACCACTACTTTTCCAGGTGAGCCATCCCTGCCCTGCACAACCAAGTGGCAGCCAAAATCAGGTGTGCACTGCGCAACGCCATCAAGGTCCACATAACCACCGATACGTGGACCAGTAAGCACAGGCAGGGACATTATATCTTCCTAACTGCACACTGGGTAAATGCAGTGGCGGCTGTGTCTGAGGCGTATAGCTGTTTGGTGCATGTCCTTCTGCTACCGAGGATTGCAGGACGTTTCTTGTTGCTTCCTCCTCCTACTCAGCTTCCTCCTCTACTGCCTCCTCATCTGGTCAGCGTAACACCTGCACCACCAACTTCAGCACAGCCAGGGGGAAATGACAGCAGGCTGTTTGAAACTCATCTGTTTGGGGGAAAAACCCCAATTCTTACAGGAGCTGTGCATGGGCATGGAACAACAGAACTATGAGTGGTTTGTGCCACTGAGCCTCAAGCCCGGCAAAATCTCGTAGCAACTCTGGGCCTAGCCGGTTTGACGCACATCCCTTGCCTGCCGCATGTGCTGAATTTGGCGATATGTCAGAGCTGCTGCAGAAAGTGCGGGCCGTCTGTGCGTGTTTTCGGCATTCTCACCCTGCTGCTACTCACCTGTCTGCGCTGCAGCGTAACTTCAGCCTTCCCACTCATGGCCTCATATGCGACGTACCCACAAGGTGGAACTCCACCTTGCACATGCTGGAGAGAATGTGCGAGCAGCAGCAGATGATAGGGGAGTTTCAGCTACAGCATGCGCTGGTTAGTCGCTGTGCAGAACACCACCACTTCACCACCAACGAGTGGGCCTCGATGTGGGATGTGTGTGCTGTGTTGCACTGTTTCAAGTATTCCACCAACATGGCCAATGCCGATGACGCTGTCCTCAGAGTTACTATCCCACTTCTATGTCTCCTTAAAAAAACTCTTTGGGCGATGATGGAAGAGGATGTGGCACAGGAGGAACAGGAAGAGGGATCATTTCCACGGTTATCAGGTCAGCCATTCACAAGTGGCTCGGAGGATGGGTTCCTGCACTAACAGAGGCCAGTTACACAACTGTCCAGCCAGGACACAGTTCTGGAGGATGAGGAGGAGGATAATGAGGAGGAGGAACTGTGTTCACAGCAGTGTGGCACCCAAAGCAGCTCATGGGCATCACTGGAGCGAGGCTGGGGGGATACAAAGGACACAGAAGATACACCTCCCACAGAGGGCAGCTTGTCATTGCTTCTGGGTAGCCTGGTACGCGACTACATGCTGCAGTGCCTGCGCAACAACCGCCAAGTTGCCCACATTCTAACCAGTGCTGATTACTGGGTGGCCACCCTGCTGGATCCCCGCTACAAGGACAATGTGCCATCCTTAATGCCTTCACTGGAGTGGGATCAGAAGATGTGCGAGTATAAGTGCATGCTGGTAGACGCACTGCTGATGGCATTCCCTCCTGACAGCGGGGGCTCAGTGGAAGCACAAGGTGAAGGCAGAGGAGGAGGAAGAAGTCGAAAACGCAGCTGGTGCACTGCCAGCTCCTCAGAAGGGAGAATTAGCATGGCTGAAATATGGAGAAGCTTTGTCAGCACCCCACAACAACCAGCACCACCAGCTGATACGGAACGTCTTAGCGGGAGGCAGCATTTCAGCAACATAGTGGAACAGAACATTTGCACACGCCTACACGTACTGACTGATGGGTCTGCCCCATTCAAATTATGGGTCTCCAAATTGGGCACATGGCCTGAGCTTGCCCTTTTACGCCTTGGAGGTGCTGGTGTGCTCTGTGGCTAGGGTATTGTCCGAACGTGTGTTTAGTAGTGATGAGCGGCAGGGGCAATATTCGAATTCGCGATATTTCGCGAATATTTGGGCGAATATTCGCCATATCTTTGAAAATTCGCAAATTCGTAATCTCCAGACATTATTTTCTTGTTTGCGAAAATTCGCATAAAAATTCGCATAAAATAGCATAAAAATTCACATAACTTAGTATAAAAATTCGCATGAACTGGCATTTAAAATACCTTTTAAATACCAGCTTATGCGAATTTTTATGCTAATTTATGCTGATTTTTGTGCGAATTTATGCGGAAAAAAAATTATGCAAATTTTCGCAAACAAGAAAATAATGACATTTTCTTGCTTGCGAAAATTTGCATATAAAAAATTCACATAAAACGAATATTCGCAATTGCAAATATATTTTGCGATATTCTAAATATTCGCGAATTCTCGAAGTGCTGATATTCGCGATTAAAATTCGCAATTCTAAAATTCGTGATCAACACTAGTGCTTAGCATGGCAGGGGGGGTGATCAAAGACAAGCGCAGCTGCCTGTCCACAGCCAACGTGGATAAGCTCACATTCATTAAAATGAACCAGGCATGGATCCCACAGGACTTGTCCGTACCTTGTGCTGAAAAGACAAGTATAGAGGCCGCACCCAGTCATTGTTTTACTCCAGTGCACTTTCTCTTTGCATTCTCTTTTCCATTTACAAATGTTTTGGGGCCTCCCAAATTTATAAAAATTAAAAGAAAAAAAAGAAAGAACTGTCTTGGCCATCTTCTCCACCTACACCACCACGTCTACTGCCTCCTCAACCTCCTACTCCACTTTGACCTCCGCCTCCTAGTTCAAGATTATTATTTTTTTATTTTTTTATATTCTTTGTTATTTTAAGTAATTTCCCTATCCACATTTGTTTGCAGAGCAATTGTCCTTCTTACCCCCAATTTGCTCCCTTTTTGCAGCCCTCTAGCCCTTACTATGACTGTTTTACAGCCATTTTAGTGCACCAAAGTTTGGGTCCCGATTGACTTCAATGGGGTTCGGGTTCAAGTTTAGGTCAGGTTCGGGTCCCGAACCCAAGGAGCAAATTAGCGTAAGGCAGCACACAGGGACTTCCCACCACGGTGCCCCTGAGCTGGTGGTAATAGCGTCCATTGAATATAAAAAAGTTTCTGGTCAGGTTAAACTCAATCTTTACTTTCCATTGAATATTTTACATTGAATTTTCTATAAATATTGAGTTTAAAAAAGACAATTTTCTAATGGAAGTAAATTAATGAAATGCTTTACTTTCCCTTTGGAGCTAGGAATTGGAGATAGACATCCTAAGGAGTAGAAGATTCTTTGAGGGATTCTTCCAAGCTGTGATGCACTCATGTACTGGAGCCATTAAGCTCAATAGCAGTGCATCTCAACAATAAACTGTTGGTTTGATTAGGACCAGAGTGTAATGCAAGATTCATAATCTCAATGGATTCCCAACACTCATCTTATTTATCAATAGTGCCCCTAGTTGCACCTTAAGTTCTGAGTTCTTTTTTAAATATATTGTTCTTTTCACCATTCCATTCACCATTAAAACACTGCATATATTGCTAGATTTATTCTAATTTATTTCCATTGAGTGGTTTGACATTGATGTCCTTTCATTTAATAGCAAACTCAAAGATAATGTACAGTATGATAGCATAGAAAGCCACTTTGAAAATGATTACTACTTTATATGTTAGACTATAATTATATATGGGAATTATTTTATATTTATTTTTGACATTAAAGCCACCTTTCTTTTCATCACTCTTGCTTATTATTGAGGCTGAGTTTTCAAACCGAGTGCAGCTTGATGAAAGAAAGGATTTTCATGTGGCACAGTATATCTCATAAAGGCCATTCCTCATGCTGATATTTATTGTATAATCTTTATGTGGTGCAGGTTGAAATAATACTAAGTGCTTATAATCAGGGTGAGTCAAGTAAAGTTATAATAGGTTTGATAAGCTATCACAGACACATTCACTTTGTCAGGGAGGAGACAGGTAGCTGTTAAATGAAACCACTCAAGGCTTGTTCAATTGGGAATAATAATGATACCGTATCATTTCAGAGCATGTTATCTGTTATCCATACAGTTAATCATTGTCTTCTGTCTCTTCTAGAATGATTTGTCATGTGCTCTTCTAGTGCTTTATGACACAATTTTTTTAACTGTAATATAAAACTCTTTAGGGTACTTTCACACTAGCGTTATTCTTTTCCGGCATTGAGTTCCATCCTAGGGGCTCAATTCCACAAACGAGGAGGCATCAGGATGTCTTCAGTTCAGTCACTGCACGTTTTTGGATGGAGAAAATACCGCAGCATGCTGCGGTGTTATCGCCGTCCCAAATTCCGGAACACTTGCCGGAATGCCAGATCCGGCATTAATTTACATTGAAATGTATTAGTGCTGGATCCGGCATTAAAAATACCGCATTGACGGATCCGTTCTTATGGTCTGCGCATGCGCAGACCTTTACAAATGTAAAAAAATAAATAACAGATCCGTTTTTCCGGATGACAACCGGAGAGACGGATAAGTAATTGCAATGCACTTGTGAAACGGATCCGCATCCGGATCCATCTACACATGTTGTCCATTTGAATACAGATTTCCAGATCCAGCAGGCAGTTTCGGCGACGGAACTAACTGCCGGATCCTCACAACGCAAGTTTGAAAGTACCCTTACTAGATGAAGTTATATTAACAATTTGCTCAATGTGTGGAGTTTTACATATTATCATCATGATTGAAATCTTTATTTACAGGGTTTATTCCATGATTAATGAAAGAAATGAAAATAAGAAATCATATAGGACATGACAGACTCTTTCTAACAAAGATAGAACCAGCCCTGTACCTCAAATGGATCCAGAGATCTCCAAATTCATTGCTTCAATTATTCTAGATTTATTTCAAGCTGACAGCTTGTAGGGTGTGTCCTTTAACAGTAGATACAGTGGTGGGAGTTAGATGATGGAACGGAGCATCTGTGTCCGCATGCTGCGGATTTGTCTCCATCCAAGAATTTGTAAGACATGCCGTAATGCCAGATCCGGAATTAATGCCCATTGAAGTGCATTATTCCGGAATTAAGCTAAAAGTCGTTTTGGTGCATCGCCGGATCTGACGTTTAGCTCTGCGCATGCACAGCAGCAGTTCCAATCGGTGCCCCACTGCAAGCTGGGGCTCCGATCGGTTACCATGGCAGCCAGGACGCTACTGAAGTCCTGGCTGCCATGGTAAGTACTCTGCAGCAGTGCACTTACCTGCGCTGCGGCCTCCGGGCGCTCCTTCATGACGTCACAGGTCCGGGCGGTGCATTGATCTATGCGCCGCGGGGACCTGTGACGTCATAAAGGAGTGCCTGGAGGCCGCAGTGCAGGTAAGTACACTGCTGCAGAGTACCATGGCAGCCAGGACTTCAGTAGCGTCCTGGCTGCCATGGTAACCTAAAAGCATTTCGAAGACTGATCAGGTTCCTGATCAGTCTTCAAATGCTTTCAAGCGACTTGCGTTCTGACGGATCCGCCGGATCCTCAGAACGCAAGTGTGAAAGAGGCCTTAAATGTATTATGCTACAGAAGTATTCAGATGCAGGTTTTGGTTTAAAAAAATATAGAATATTTTTCATGGGGCAACCCCTTTAATGGCTTTTGTAGCATTACATTCAGTTTTGAACATTTAGCTGAATTTTTTTTATTGGAAATGTACATATATGTACATATTTAGGTTGTGAAAATATTATTTTTTTCATTACAAGAGAAGTGATATGATGAAAAAAATAACCTTGATAATGCAATGCTGAAACCTAATTGTTGCCAAAACAGAATGGAGATCATCATTGTGCTCCCCGCATCACACATGCGGACCCATTCACTTGAATGGGTCTGCAATCCAGAGCTGCAGTGCGGAACGGAGGCATGGAACCCTACGGAAGCAATACGGAGTGCTTCCAAGGTGTTTCTGTCCACACATCCGCACCGCAAAAAATTAGAACATGTTCTATGTTTTTTGCAGTGCGGACAGATCATGGACCCATTCAAATTGCGGTCCCCAATGCACAGAACGGCTGCACAATGGCCGTGTGCATGAGGCCTAACTATAGAGATTTGCTCAATACTGACTGTGTTATGTAAACAGATGACAGAGAAGCATTGCTAAGGCTCAAAATGGGCTACTTTACAGCTATTTTATAATAGAAATATATGATTTCAATAATTAAAGTATATTACAAAAACGGTCAGTATCACTGCCCCTACACATATTTACAAAAATACAAAAAGAATGACATAGTTAAATAGTTAGATAGTTAATACAGTTGAAAAAAGACACAAGTCCATCAAATGCAACCAAGGAATAGGTGGGGACGCGAATCCCAGATGGAAGTGAGACTCAGATTTCTACACGTTTTCATAAGCATTAATGTTGTTTACTTTTAAGAATTCATCTAAACCCTTTTTAAAACTGTCCACTGTTCCTGCTGTGACCATGTCCTGAGGAAGTCTATTCAGCTTCTCACAGTAAAGAAGCGTTGACGCTTCCGGAGACTGAACTTTTTTCTCTCCAATCGGAGGCAGTGACCCTTTGTCTTTTGAGCACATTTTATATGGAACAGTTTTTCACCGAATTTTTTGGATGGCCCATTTATATATTTGTATAGGTTAATCATGTCCCCCCTTGGACGTCTCTTCTCAAGACTAAATAAATTCAATTCTTTTAATCTTTCTTTATAACTAAGACCATCCATGCCCTTTATCATTTTAGTTGCTCTCCCCTGTACTTTTTCCAGTTGTAGTGCGTCCTTTCTATGTACTGGTGCCCAGAACTAGACTGAATATTCCAGATGAGGCTGCACCAACTTTTTGTAAAGTGGTAATATCACATCCCTGTCCCGCGAGTCGATGCCTCGTTTAATGCATTACAATATCCTGGTGGCCATAGAAACAGCTGATTCACATTATATGCTGTAATTTAATCTACTATCCACACGGGCACCCAAATCTTTCTCTGTAAGTGACTCTCCCAGTGTTACATCACCTAAGACATATGAAGCACAGAGATTATTACTACCAAGATGCATAACTTTACATTTAATCACATTGAACCTCATTTGCCAAGTTGATGCCCAATCACTCAGAGTATTCAAGTCAGCTTGTAGACCTTACTTTACCTATTAAATATCTATGAGGGACAGTATCAAAAGCCTTTGCAAAATCCAGAAACACTACATCCACAGTCACTCCTCTGTCCAGGCTACTGCTCACCTCCTCATAATAACAAATCAGGTTAGTCTGACAACTTCTGTCCTTGGTAAACCCATGTTGTTTATCACTTATAATATTATTTACAGTCACACACTCCTGTATATAGTCCCTCAAGAGTCCTTCAAACATTTTTCCACAACAGAAGTTCAACTAACTGGTCTATAGTTTCCTGTGAATGACCTTGATCCTTTTTTGAATATGGGCACCACGTTTGCTATGCACCAATCACTTGGCACTGTACCAGTACATAGAGAATCTTTAAAAATTATAAACAGGGGCACAGCAATGACTGAACTGAGCTTTTTAAACACTCTTGGGTGTAATCCATCTGGACCCTGAGCCTTGTTCACATTTACACTATTTTACTTGTCTTGGACCATATCTACAGTTAGCAAATTGAGTATATTACTGGATGTACTAACAGCCCCAGCATCACAGATATCAGCTCCTTTCGCTTCTTTTGTATATACAGAGCTAAAAAAAAAAAACAATTTTGTAACTCTGCCTTTTCCTTATATTTAGTGACTACCCCCTCCCCCCCTTTACCATTATTTAGTGGACCCTACCTGCTCAGACCTAGGTTTTTTAGCATTTATATATTTAAATAATTTTGGGGGATTTGTTTTGCTCTCTTTTGCTACCTGCTGTTCATTTTGTATTTTTGCTAATTTTATCTCCTTTTTACAGATTTTATTAAGCCCTTTGTATTCTTCAAACGCTACAGCTGACCCCTCAGATTTGTATTTTTAAATGGCCTTTTTTGTCTTTTATTGCCCTTTTTACAGTAGCTATAAGTCATGGGGGGGGTAATTTTATCTATTTATGCTTGTTACCTAAAGGAATACATTTTTTAGTGCAATTACTCAATGTGGATTTAAAGCTCTCCCATTTATCCTCAGTATTATTATGTGAGAGTAGCTGCTCCCATGTATAGATTCTAGGATGAACAGCACTCCTTGCTCTGTAAGAGGTGGGTGCTCGTATCCAGGGGTTGGCAAAAATCCCCCTATATATAAACAGTCCAATGAAGTTGTGAAAAATATAAAAATGGAGACAGCACGTCCAAACAGTGGGATTTATTCCAGATGCAACGTTTGCGCTGATGAGCCTTTGTCAACCATTTTTTTATTTTTTATTTTTCACAACTTCAGTAGCTGCTCCCAGTCCTGAAATGCTGCCCTCAACCCAGGGAAATTAGCCTTTTTAAAATTTAGTGTCTTTTCTCTGCCTAACAGATTTTGCTTCTTATAGTTTAGGGGAAATATAATTATATTGTGGTCACTATTACCTAGTTGTTCTCGAACAGTAACATTTCCAACAAGATCTGCATCATTAGAAATTACCAGATCCAACAGAGCATTGCCCCTAGTGCGAGCTTCTACAAACTTGCCCATAAAGTGGTCCTGTAGCAAGTTGAGGAATTTTCTCCCCTTTGGGGTTGATGCAGAACCATGACCCCAGGCAATGTCTGGGAAGTTAAAATCTCCCATTATGACTAGTGTTGAGTGTGAATATTCGAATTGCGATTTTTTATCTTCAATATCGGCGCTTCGAGAATTTGCGAATATTTCGAATATAGTGATACATATTCGTAAAGACGAATACTCTGTTTTTTTTTTGTTAGTTTTTTCTTCTGAACCCATTACCTAGTATACCTATCTGCTTCTTGCTTGTGTGCCAATGTGGGAAGGCTGCAATATTGTAGTCTTTAGTGAATTAGAATATTCTTCATTATTTAATTTATTTTCTCTTATGTGAAAAATCGGCAATGTAATATTCGTCATTTTTTTCCATCTGAAGTAATGATTCCGCCCTGCTTAAGTTGCTTTTGGACCAATGACTGTTCACATTAAATTGGAAAAAATTACGAATATTCTAAAAAACTAATATATAGCACTATATTTTATAGTGCCATATATTTGTGTTTTAGAATATTCACATTACGCTAATATTACATTGCCAATTTTTCGCTATCAATAGAATAATCTTGAATACGAATATTCACGAATATATGACAATAATCTAATGAATATTCGTGAAATATCGCAAATTTGAATATTGCCCCTGCCGCTCATCACTAATTATGACCACTTTTCCCTGCATTTGCAACCCGCTCTATTTGGTTATACAGTTGCGTTTCTATCTCCTCTGTGATGTTAGGGGGTCTATAGATTACACCAAGTATTATTTTTTCATTGTTTTTATCCCTTTGAACTTCCACCCATAAGGTTTCCACATCCTCACCATCCTCACCCACGATTGCCTCTTTTACACGTGTCTTCAGATCACTCCTCACATACAGGCAAACACCACCTCCTTTGGTATTGACTTTATATTTCCTAAACAGTGTAAAACCCTTAATATTTTCAGCCAGTCATGTGAAGAATCCAACCATGTCTCAGCCACACCAACTATATCTATGTGTTCTTCTGGTACCATAGCCTCCAGCTCCCCCATTTTGCTAGCTAGACTTCTGTGAAAATACATTTTAAATTACTATTACCTGTAAAATGATCTTTGGGTTACCTTGGTTGATGTTTGTGTGTAACAGGTTTTTGTTAACAGCAGTTCTATTTTTCATAAGTGTATAGTTATGCCCAGTCTTCTCCCTACTTTCCTCGCTAACCCCAGCCCCCACTAAATCCCCACTGTCCCCTTCTATTTCCCACTCTCTATCTACACTATCTACCCCCTTATTAATATGACCCCCCACCCTCCCCCAGATCCTAGTTTAAAAGCTCCTGCAGCCATCTAACCATTTTTCCGACAGGGCAGTTGTACCCTCCCCATTATGGTGCAGCCTGTCCTTACTGTAGAGCCTGTAACAGACAGAGAAGTCGGCACAGTACTTCATGAACTCAAATCCTTCCTTCCTGCACCAGCTTCTGAGCCACTTACTTAACTCCCTAAGCTCCCGTTGACTCTTTAGTGAAAACACTACCTTGGAGGTCCTGGACTTGAGCTTCTCTCCTAGTTCCCTAAAATCATTTTTAAGGTCCTTCCATCTCCCCCTGACTTTGTCATTGGTGCCATTGTGTACCATGACCGTCTGGTCTTCCCCAGCCCCACCCAGCAATCTGTCAATCCAATCCGCAATATGCTGAATACGAGCACCCGGCAGACAACACACTGTTTGGCATTTAAATTAATGTACAGATACTTTCCACTTAGGTGTGGGCAGAAAATGGAGCTGTGAATGTGTATGTAGTGGACTTTGGAAGCAGAACTTTTGCAAAAGATCTCTATGGGCAGGAATACCGCAGCAGCATAAAGAGCTGTATTAATGTCAAACTCAGTAGACACAATGATGACTTCAAATAATTACCAGGCTGGTAATATTGAAAAGCAAGATTGTAAATCTGTTTTAAACTAATCAATGTCCCTTCACAATTACCATTTTTGTTGTTGTTTTTGTCTTTGATGGATTATTTGTCTCATCTGTTTTATCATTTTGTATGCCTTGTTGCAAGAAGTGGTTTCTCCAGGGCCACATCTTAAAACTGTGGCTTTTATCCCCACATACCGTACTTACAAGCATTAAGCATCTGCTTTTAATTACAAAGTTGTAGATACACAGAGCTTGTACTGATGATTTTGTTTTCGATTTTTTGTTTATCCCAAGGATCAAGAGTAAACAAAATACCCAAAGTGAACTATGAATTGCCTTCGATACACTCTGGCTTTCAGTTAATCAATTCACTCTGTCATACTTTATTCCCAGTCACCAGAATAGATGGCTTGAGGCTTGAAGTCAATTATCCTTTAGCTTTCATAAACAAATGTGTAAATGAAGATTGTGTCTTGTGTTTATACAGTAAAATAGGGATTGATTGCTCAACTTCAGATTCCGCATTGATTAGCCAATTTGGCTGCCATCCCTTTAAAGATCACTCAGCAGTAAGATAGCGACAAGAGATGAGCGAATCGAAGTTGATGAAGTAGAATTCGAACCGGATTTCAGGAATTATTCGAATTGCACCGAATCCGAATTTCCTCACGCTTCGTGATAATGAATCTCATTTTTTCCTAAAATGGCTGCTGCACGTGTGAGTACATGGAGCCAGCCCTATGATGTCGCAGCCCTATAAATAGCGGCAGCCATCTTAGATTCTGCCATTCACCAGCGTGCTTAGTGCAGGGAGATTTGTGTCTGTAGGTGCTAGGGACATGATAGGAAAGGCATGATTGTGGTGAAAAAACGATTTATAAGTGCAATGAAAGGGTAGGGAGGAATCGTTCCAGAGCATTTATGTAGAACGGGGTTCAGTAGGGGAGGTTACAAACTAGGAAATAGGAACATTCCTATTACACCTTGGTGCACTGACTGGGGATCCAATTTGCCTTTTAACAGCTCTGTCATTCCAGCAAACCGTTCTTGATATTGGGGTGCAATTGCTGTTTGATACAGCCATTAATAGGGTTTATTACAAGGAAATATTTCTACAGTTCAGTTATAGGTTTTAAAGCCCTTTTTGCCATGTATTAGTGGCAAAAGAAGAATACATTTGCTCTTGTGCAGTGCAGTGATATATTAAAAATCCCAGTTTGCTGTGAATTAGTGGCGAAATAAAAATATATTCGCCGTTCTGCATTGCACTTATCTGTTGCAAAACATTTTGTGTTGTGGAAAAGTAGAAAAAAATTAGGGCCTACTTGCCGTTCTGCTGGGCAGTGATATATTCTGAAGCCCTGTTTGCCATGTATTAGTGGAAAAATAAAAATACATTCACCATTTATCGTTGCACTTATCGGTTTTAAAGCCTTTTGTGTTGTGTAAAAGGAGAAAAATATTAGAGCCTAATTGCTGTTCTGCGGGGCAGTGATATATTCTGAAGCCTTGTTTGCCGTGTATTAGTGGCAAAATAAAAATAAATTCACCGTTCTGCATTGCACTTATCAGTTGCAAAACATTTTGTGTTGTGGAAAAGTAGAAAAAAATTAGGGCCTACTTGCCGTTCTGCAGGGCAGTGATATATTCTGAAGCCCTGTTTGCCATGTATTAGTGGAGAAATAAAAATACATTTGCCATTCATCGTGGCTCTTATCTGTTTTAAAGCCTTTTGTGTTGTGTAAAAGGAGAAAACAATTAGGGCCTAATTGCTGTTCTGCGGGGCAGTGATATATTCTGAAGCCCTGTTTGCCATGTATTAGTGGAGGAATAAAAATACATTTGCTATTCATCATTGCACTTATCTGTTTTAAAGCCTTTTGTGTTGTGTAAAAGGAGAAAAAAATTAGGGCCTACTTGCTGTTCTGCGGGGCAGTGATATATTCTGAAGCCCTGTTTACCATGTATTAGTGGAGAAATAAAAATACATTTGCCATTCATCGTTGCACTTATCTGTTTTAAAGCCTTTTGTGTTGTGTAAAAGGTGAAAAAAATTAGGGCCTACTTGCTGTTCTGCAGAGCAGTGATATATTCTGAAGCCCTGTTTGCCATGTATTAGTGGAGAAATAAACATACATTTGCCATTCATTGTTGCACTTATCTGTTTTAAAGCCTTTTGTGTTGTGTAAAAGGATAAAAAAATTAGGGCCTAATTGCCGTTCTACGGTGCAGGGAAATATTCTGAAGCCCTGTTTGCCATGTATTAGTGGAGAAATAAAAATACATTTGCCATTCATCGTTGCACTTATCTGTTTTAAAGCCTTTTGTGTTGTGTAAAAGGAGAAAAAAATTAGGGCCTACTTGCTGTTCTGCGGGTCAGTGATATATTCTGAAGCCCTGTTTGCAATGTATTAGTGGAGAAATAAAAATACATTTGCCATTCATCGTTGCACTTATCTGTTTTAAAACCTTTTGTGTTGTGTAAAAGGAGAAAAAAATTAGGGCCTAATTGCCGTTCTACGGTGCAGGGAAATATTCTGAAGCCCTCTTTGCCATGTATTAGTGTAGAAATAAAAATACAAAATATTGGCTGCTGCCACTTCTGCAATCTCTCATTGTCGTGCCACTCTGTGTCCTCCTCATGCTGCTGCCACCTCCACAATCTCTCATCGTTGTGCCACTCTGTGGCCTCCTCATGCTGCTATCACCTCCGCAATCTCTAGTCATCATGCCACTGTGTGGCCTCCTCATGCTGCCGCCACCTCCGCAATCTCTTGTCATCGTGCCACTCTGTGACCTCCTCATGCTGCTGCCACCTCCACAATCTCTCGTCTTCGTGCCACTCTGTGGCCTCCTCATGCTGCTGCCACCTCTGTAATCTCCCATCGTTGTTCCACTTTGTGGCCTCCTCATGCCACTGCCACCTCTGCAATCTCTCATTGTTGTGCCACTCTGTGGCCTCCACATGCCACTGCCACCTCTGCAATCTCTCGTCATCGTGCCACTCTGTGACCTCCTCTTGCTGCTGCCACCTCCACAATCTTTCGTTATGATGCCATTATGTGACCTCCTCATGCTGCTGCTACCTCCCCACTTTGTCGTTGTGCCACTCTGTGGACTCCTCATGCTGCTGCCACCCTCACAATCTCTCATCATCGTGCCACTCTGTGGCCTCCTCATGCTGCTGCCACCTCCACAACCTCTCGTCGTCCTGCGACTCTGTGGCCTCCTCATGCTTCTGCCACCTCCACACTATGTCACCTTGCCACTCTGTGGTCTCCTGATGCTTCAACCTCACCACTATGTCATAGTGCTACTCTGTGGACTTCTCATTCTGTTCCCACCCTCCCCACTTCATGACTGGGCCACTATTTTGCCTTTCGGCCTGGCTGACATCATAATTTATTTGACCCTTCATTTGATCTGTCAGAAGGAAGGAAAAATGAGATGCACAATGGATCCTGTCTGTGTAGCAGCTGTAAGGCCTGACCAGAATTGGCTTGTGATTTGGTAGCCAAAGTCAGGAGTGGGTACAAAACACAGAAGACATGCAAATATTCTGTTCACATGTTATCTCTGTTTTGGATCCACTCCTGTTTATTTGGCATTAGCAATACTGATGGTTTACTGACCAAATGCTGACCGAGTGAATGTGGATGCTCTACAGACAGAATCTGTATTTTGGGGGTTATTGTTCTGACCAATCAGAGGAAGGGCAAAATAATCAGTGACGTTGACACAAACTTACTGCTAACACCCTCTCCACTCTGTTGGGGTCTCTACTTTTGCATGTGGTACCTTCATGATAAGACTGACAACACCATGCAAAGCTATGCAAACAGAAGAAGATGAATCACTTGTACAAATGCATTTATAGATTTATTAGTTAATTTACAGATTAGTTACAAGATCTCCTTTCAATCAATACTGAAAATCGATAATACACCATTAAAAGGCATTTGTTTATCTTGTACTCTGTTATCTCTTAGCCAATGCAATAGCAAACAACACTGACAAGGTAAACTTAGGCTACAAGTACAGTATTTTGCATTGCAGCCATGGTACCGTGCACCTGTACTCTCTTTATATATAGTTTGGTGGTGCTGGTCTAGCTTTTTTTCAAACTGACAAGAGAGTCAGCCTTCTAAAATACATTATGCCCTTAGTGACCAGCCTGTTTTGGGACTTAGCGAGCAATTTTTTTCATTGTCACATTCCAAGAGCTATAACAAATTTTTCCGTCATAGTTATAGCTGCAGTTTTAATGGCACCATTTTGAGTTTTTATGTTATAAATTTTGCAGTGTTCATTATAACTTTACTATCTTGGTCATTATGATTACAGCAATACCAAATATATATAGTTTTTTTTAAGGTTTTTCTACTTTTGCACAATAAAAAATCTTAAAGAAACTGTTTTTGCATCTTCACATCCAGAAACCCATAACTTTTTTGTTATTCTTCTACGGAGCTGTGTGAGGGATTGATTTCCGCTGGATGACTTCTATTTTTCTGTTTTATCATTTTGTGGTACCTAATTAGTTTTATTGCGTTTTATTCCTGTTTTGGGTAGTGAATAAGCAAAAAACTGCAATTCTGGCATTTTTTATGCCATTCACTGTGTGGTCATTAAGGTTGCCGTGAAACCGAATATGTGGAGATTTTATTATTTTTGCAATTTTTTTTCATTGAAAAGCATCTTTTCAAAATGAAAAAGGTGTATTTTTTAAATTGGAGATTTTTAAATTTCATAAAAATGTGTTTAACATTACCACTGACTGGTCCCACAAGGTGATTTTGACAAGCAATCTTTTGATCGCTCACATAGTACTACTAAGGTAACATTCATACAAGAAAAATGGACATGTGACAGATGTTCTTTTATCGGCATTACACATCCATTTTAAGAACAATGGCAGTCTATGAGGTCATTTACAAGACAGTTTTTTTTTATTGACCTGTGAATAATGGACATCAGAAATAGAACATGTTCTATCGTGTCTATTTTTACTAACCAACTGCCCCATATAATTGAAGGGGACCGTTTTTAATGTCAGTTTCTCAGAAAGGCATCAGTGAAAAAAACGTTTGCTAAAAACTGACAGTTTATCTATTTTTAACTGAAGTTTTTTTTCACTGTTGTGTAAATGTAGCCTTATGTAGTACAGTGTCCTGCATATTGTGACTCAGATACTGCCAGGAACTACCAGGCTGTCCCTCTGTGCTATTACAGCTATTGCCAGGCTCCTGTTCACCACTGCATGGGAGACATGGGCAGTGCTTAGATTAGGCCACCTAAAAATGCAGTGGCCCAGCCTAAGGTTCCTTAGTGACCACCGTAAACTGGCATATAGGCAGTCATGGGTTATAGTTAAAAAAAGCATATTTTGTTGTTTGCTCCTATCTTATTTCCATTGCTATCAATTGTACAGATAATTCATTAGCAAAAGTAGGCCACTTGGTTAAAAACAATCATATCTGAAGTTCTGAACTTTGTTGTTGTTGCAGAAAATATGATTAAATACACTGGAAGTCCTGACAGCTTGCGGTCTCGCACACCCATGATAACACCAGATTTGGAAAGTGGAGTTAAAGTTTGGCATTTGGTCAAGAACCATGAGCATGGAGACCAAAAAGAAGGGGACAGAGGAAGTAAAATGGTATCAGAAATATACCTAACAAGATTGTTGGCTACTAAGGTATGTAAAAAATGTCCCGATATACCATACTATATTATCATAATATATTGGATTGTTCTACAATGAATGTTACAGATTTTTTATATGCATTAAAATGGTTTAGTGAATCTTAAAGTCATCATGACGAAGTTTGATATAAAATATTAATAGATTAAATGTATATCAAACAATTTAGAGAAGGTTTAAAAATTTTTCCTATCCTTTAACATGATATCATTTGTAGGACCAACATTCTATACTAAGCAATGTCTAATATATCTGGAGAGATACAAAGCCTTTATATAGACGCAAATTTGTGGTATCTGCATCTAGCACTAGAAGGAGTTGCTAAACTACCCCTAAGTGGTATTGTCTATGAGAATTGAAATCTGTTTCTGTTCAGCAGATTTGGAGCTCTATTCGAAAATGGAGACATGATATTAAGAAATTAATATTTTTAGAACTATTGAATTGTTATTGTTATCATATCATAATTTTGTTTTTACTTTCCAGTCATTTCATAGCCATTTGTATGTTCTTCAGAATAATCCACCTGTCATTACAGCTCCCATAGGAGTTGTATACCAGAATTCTTATACTACACAATGGAAACTCTTCCTAATCATGTACAGTAGCTATACGTCTGCTTCTTAGGTTAGGCAGGTTTTCTGTTGAGTATAAGACAACCCTCTTTTCATCACCTACTAGGCTTACTGTACATTTATATTGACTTGTGAACATCTTGTTATCTTACATTAACAATGCCTGTCTTGGATGCTATTTGTGTGTTTGTCTCACTTTTTCTTGTTACATTTTGTTCCTGTATACTTTATCTTTTGTTATACCTTAGCGTACAAAAAAAATGAAAAATGTAAACCAAAAGGAAAGAAGTTCAGTTTTCAGCATTGCAAAGTAATAACACAAAATAGTGACGAGGACAGACTTTTTATAAAGCACTCAAAGCTGTCAGACAAATAAACGGCATCTTTTGGAAAAAGCTTTGTCTATCCTCGCAAGAATTTCTTCATGGAGAATGATTGCATGACAGCTCTATAACTTTACGCTGTTGACTTCTCATTTTTTAAATGCTAGCAAATTGTATTTCCAAACCGCCACACCCCCTCACATTATTCTTTAAGCATAGAACTGAGTACAGTAGACACTGCATAGGAGGAAGCCGCCTTTGTAACATTTTATTATAATAAAGACTTTATTAGAAGTACCATTATGATGCTGAGAATAAGGATTATTCAAGGAAATCGGCTCAATGCGGTACTGAACAATACGGCTCTTACGTCAATAGGGTCATCAATTCTACAGATACAAGCTCATTGAAAGTTGCGATGTACAACATAGTCAGGAAAACTCTTTTTGAAACTATAAAACAGGGCTCAACTTTAACTTCATTAAGACAGGTTGTACAACAGACCAACTTTAGTCATTTATAGACAAATCGTGGATCTGCAAAATATGGATGTGTATCCCACAATTTTTGCGGGATCCACTGTAAAAAAGCCAATTCTTGTCTGTAAAATGGACAAGAATAGGTCAAATTTTATAATTTTCAACCTGGCCGAATAAATGCAGTCCCATAGAAATAAATGAGTACATATGCAATCCACAAAAAACACATATCAGACACAGAGAAAAAATACGCCCGTACATGTGGCCTAAAGTAAACTTTCAATCTTTTCTGACATACATGCCCCATTTTTGCTCTACAAAATCATAATGCAAAAGTAGTTGAGAGCTACCTATACACATTAAACCATTCTGTTCATCTTCAGTGGCCTTTACTCCAAGAAGCTGTAGTTAAACTTAAAAGTACATAACTTATGCTTACATCATATGTCTCTTACATTTTTCCCTAACTACATAATGTACTGTTCCCTAACTACTTGAAACTGTGAGATACTCTCATTGATAAAAGAAAAAGCAAACACCTAGATAGAAATGTCAGATTGCTACATAACTTGATATGCCGTTACAGCATATCTCGGGTAGATATGTAAATGATTACAGGTGTGGTCTGATTAGACACTGGGTCTTGCCAGAAAAGGGCATAAAAGTGCTTTCCCCTGCCCAATAAAAATAGTCTCAGAGGCTTATATTTGAAGAAATTTTGTCCAGATGACAGGATCTGAGAGAAGCAGGATGGCTGTACTGATGTAACAGTTAATAAATGTTTGGAGCATGGTTACGTAAAGGGAACAAACATGGCGAACAGACTCCAGTTGGCCCAAACAAACCACTAGTAGAGAGGATTTTATGAACCACTGAAAAGCACAGTGGATCATTATCATGACTCCGATTGCACATTACACACCCCTGTCTATGTGTGAACCATTTCCAGGCACTAAGCAAAAGGAAATTTCGGGCCCAGCCACCGTTGCCTTCATTTACAGTAGTTTTGTGAATAAGAAACCTGGACTGCTACAGACTGTAAACCATATTGTCTTTAGCAAAAAATCCAAGGTTCTATTTGGCATTTCATAACGGTCGAGTTTGAGCATGGAGGCTTTGTGGTGAGTGCTTCAATCCTACCTTTGCTGTGGAGTGTCCCACTGCCCCAACTGCTGGTGTGATGATCTGCGGAGCTAACGAATATTACAGTTGGTCACCCCAGTAGTGATATGAAAAATATTTATAGTTCAGCGATATTTGCAGGACACCCTGCAGCCACATGTGATTGCTCTTATAGTAGGGTTTCCAACTGCCATTTTTTCAGCAGGATAATGCCCGCACACACACAGCAAGAGTTTCCCAGGAATAAGTCCACCGGATTTCCACACTTCCTTGGTCTGCACAATGAATGTGCAGGATCTACAAACCCCGGTGCAACATCTGTGTGAAAATGTGTCCACGCGAGAGGCGGCCCAACAGGAGACTAGAACCTCCTTTCAAATTTATATTTTATTCACTTACATAAATTATTATTATTTCACATACATTAATGTTTCATTTTATTCCAACAACTCCTTCTTGTTGGAGGGGGGGGGGGGGTTATTTGGTCAATGAGTGTATATAGACAGAATCTAATTTACATGCATCAGCCAGAATCCATGAATTGAAATATTAGCTGTGTTGAATAGTATGCAAAAAGAATTCACTGAGCTCAGGTGTCTTCAGAACTAGAATATTCATATCTTTAAAACTTGCATAACGCAAGCAGGTGTTGTCAGAATCTACTTTGATTAAATTTATTCCTTTGCTGGTCCCGATAATTAGTTTTCATCTTCATAATGCAGTTGGAATACCATTTTCAGAAAGTACATAATTTTATTTTAGTTTTTCTGGTATCATAGTAGACACACTAATATCACTCAGCAGTTACACTTTGTCCTACTTTATCTATATTGTTTGCTCTAAATAAGGCTAACATGAAACTGACTCTACACAGTATCATAAGTACACAGTAGAACACACAGTTAATGGAAGTCCACCAAATCTATTTCATGAACCATATCCCTTCTCTTTTTTACACAACTTTTTACCACCATCTCCCTGGCACCCATACATAACTGTTTTATAATGGATGTATAGATTTCTCTTACTGGATATTATATGTTACATTCAGTTATTTCTACTATAACACTACTTATTGTGTTCATATGTGAACTGTATTCTCTATGTTGTTTGGTTACCTTGGTATTATAATTGCAAAATTAAATATAAATGTAACAAAAAGCTGGAACTAATGATAATTTATAAAACATCTTACTTTACTCTTCAATTGTATTTTGTTAACAGGGCACATTACAGAAGTTTGTGGATGACTTGTTTGAAACCATATTTAGCACTGCACATAGAGGCAGTGCTCTTCCTCTTGCCATCAAATATATGTTTGATTTTCTGGATGAGCAAGCAGACAAACATAACATTCATGATCCTCATGTACGACACACCTGGAAGAGCAACTGGTAAGTAAGAAATTGCAAAAATATAGTCAATAGATAGAGATAGATGATAGATAGATAGATAGATAGATAGATAGATAGATAGATAGATAGATAGATACAAGCTGAATTCACACTGATGTCTGTTTTCATGTATGTAAGAGAAAATCTCTGAAGCATTAATCAAATGACAGAAAACACGTTTTATTTCAGGTTATGGTTACTGCCACACATTGAAATTGTGCTGCATTTTGCACGCGACAAAAGAATGCACCAAAAAAAATAATGCACGAGCTTTTCAAAAAACACATGCAGTTTTTGCAACAACATACCTGCGGTTATGGTTCACTTTCTCCCAGCAAGGGGAGAAAAGCAAACCTTCCATAGCAATAATTTATATGGCATATTAGGAACACAAATATATCTATGGCGACATAAATCCCTTTATTGGGTCACTGGTGTGGTATGGGCGATACATCGATGACCTGCTTCTTGTCCAAACCACTACTGGAATCTTACTTCAATAATAATTGTCTCAATTTACGATTTTCTTTTTCATATCATTCATCATTGATATTTTAGATGTAACACTAACAGCAGGTAATAGCTGTAATAATGTGGACACTGGTATGTTTTGTAAAGAGACTTCAAGCAACGTCATTTTAAGAGCTAATTCGTGTCATCCGTTGCACATTAAAAGTATCCCCATGGAAGAATTAACTCGCACTAAATGCATTTCTCCTACTACTGATAAATATAAAGTTTTAACATATGCAAACATTTGTAGCTTTGTGGTTACCCTAGATGGATGCTGGATCATGCATTAAATATGGTGGAGGATAAAAATAGATTGGATTTGATTTCTCCTGCACAAACTAATAGGAGTTCTGTTTCAAATGAGAATAATACCCCTGTGTTTTACCCACCGTCTATAGTGTGAATATTCATCCGTGTACACAGTATACAATCAATACATATGAGAAGTAATACAAGTAGGGTAGGGGTCTCATATAGTTTACTAGTGTAAGGCTGCTGTACCTATGTTGCGGTACGCGTTATTGGTTTGTTTTACACATGTATACAGTCTCAGTTACTTTGTTTGTACATTACAGTGTCAGGTACTTTGTTTGTATACTTTATAATTATATTGATTCACTTCCAGTTGTTCTGAAATTCATTTACCTATAAGCATATTATATAAATGTGGAAGTGGAGCATGTGATTTCTTAGGTTATATTTGGCATTGGCAAGATATGCATATCGCTATAATCCAGCACCATCCACTTGGTGATTGAGGATGACAGTGTATTTTCTCTCAAGATCAAGGGCTCAGTGATGCCTCATTCACGAGGAGGTCTGTACGAAGTGACTCAAAGTTAATTTAATCTGATTGCAAGGAGATCATTTCTTCATTTCCTCTCTTTCCTCCCTCCACCCCTTTAAATAAACCTCCTGTTCATTTAGCCTGAGTGGCTGCAATCAGTTTGAGATTAAAAGCGCAGATAATGTTAATAACATGCTAATGCTTCATTAGTCAGACACTTAGTGGTGCCCAGGCTGTGTGTACATGTTACTGCTGTGTACAGAACCAGCTCAGTCACTGGGGACACGAAGAATCCCACTCGCCTAGTCTTCTGCTTGTGCTTATTATCTCTATAGTACCGACTTGAAAGGTCCTTGATAGTAAGTTGATAGCAACAGGCCGGACAGTAAGATGCAGCTATAATGTTATGGTTCATATACTTTATGCAGGTCATAACTACAATACATAATGCATAGTATGGACTGATTTGGCTAATTAAACACTCAGTTGGGCTCTTTATTACTGATAAAAAGAAAATGAAAAAAAAAAGAGAAATAGTAATACAATGCCATCTCCAATTTCTTGTTTTTATATATCAAATGTCCTATCATTTGTATGTTAGAGCCATTTCACAAATGTTCATTTGTTGGGTGATCTTTCATTTGGAACTAGAGATAAGTAAAGTATTGGAAAGTTCGATTTGGCTGCTTCTCTGAATTTTACAAAAAGTTAGCTTTATGACAAATTACTTTGTCACAAAACGCATTTCTTTGTGAGTAGTTGGTGCAGTGACATTGTACCCCCTGTGCCCAACAAATACCACGTTCATTGCCTATTGCACCATCTCACATTAATATAAAACTGTAAAATAAAAAATAAAATCCTACTTACCTTATTTATTTGATTGCAAAGAGCTGGCCGCTGCCATCTTGATTTAAGATCCAGTGCAAACTCTTGTGCGGCCCGTTACGACATCATCATGCATTTCAGGACATAGACTGGGAGCTGCTACTGTCACAAAATAATACTGAGGATAAATGGGAGAGCTTTAAATCCACATTGAGTAATTGCACAAAAAAATGTATTCCTTTAGGTAACAAGTATAGACGGCTAAAACTAAACCCCCCATGGCTTACAGCTACCGTAAAAAGGGCAATAAAAGACAAAAAAATAGCATTTAAAAAATAAAAATCTGAGGGGTCAGCTGTAGCATTTGAAGATTACAAAGGGCTTAATAAAATCTGTAAAAAGGAGATAAAATTAGCAAAATTATAAAATGAACAGCAGGTGGCAAAAGAGAGCAAAACAAATCACCAAAAATTCCTTAACCCCTTAAGGACACAGGACGTACAGGTACGCCCTGACGTCCGAGTCCTTAAGGACACAGGACGTACTTGTACGTTCTGACTACTTCCGATCACCGCTGCTTAGGCGGCGGTGATCGAAACAAGGTACCTGCTGAAATCACTCAGCAGGTACCTTGGCCCAATGCCCAGGGGGGTCCTGTGACCCCCCTGTATCGGCGATCGCTACAAACCGCAGGTCAATTCAGACCTGTGGTTAGCAGCACTTTCTGCAGTCTCTGATCAGAGAGTTCAAAAATGCCCAAATGTTAAATATTGCAGCCCTGTGACATATGCAGGTGAGCTGTGCAGGGGGGGTCGTGGGTGGTGCGTGAGGCGGTGGGGCAGGCAGCGCTGATTGCGGGCAGGTGGGCGGGACATCGCGATCCTGCCTGCCTCCTCTCTAATCCATTCCCTGGTGTCTAGTGGTTTAGCAGAGTGTCAGCACATTGCTGACACTATGCTAAAAACGGCTGGCATCTGTGCTTGTACAGATGCCAGCCGTTAACCCCTTCCATACTGCAGTCTGTACGGACCGCTGTATGGAAGGGGTTAACAGGGAGGGAGCTCCCTTCCTTTCCCATCGGGGGCTGCTGTGCCCTTGCAGCCCCCGATTCTTTGTGGGACCACAGAATCAGGGGGCTTCCCTCCCTCCCCATCACCCGCTGCTCTGTTCTAGCAGCGGGTGATGGTTACAATGGCAGCAGGACGCTTTCAGAGGCGTCCTGCTTGCCATAATGATGTAAGTCTAATCAGACTTCTGCTAAAGGCAGAAGTCTGATCAGACTTTGTAAAGTAAACAATACAGTACAGTACACTATATAGTGTACTGTACTGTATTTTACAGACATCAGACCCACTGGATCTTCAAGAACCAAGTTGGTCTGGGTTAAGAAAAATGTAACAAAAAGTGAAAAAAAAGTAAAAATAAAAAAAATAAAATACACATATTATGTATAGTCGCGTCTGTAAAAACCTGCTCTATAAAAATATCACATGACCTAACCCCTCAGATGAACACCATAAAAAAACAAATAAAAAGGTGTAAAAAAAGCCATTTATTGTCACCTTACATCACAAAAAGTGTAATACCAAGCGATCAAAAAGACGTATGCCTGCCAAAATAGTACCAATGAAACCGCCATCTCATCCCACAAAAGATGAGCCCCTATATAGGACAATCGCCCAAAAAAATAAAAAAATATGGCTCTCAGACTATGGAGACATTAAAACATGATTTTTTTTTTTTTCCAAAATGCTGTTATTGTGTTTAGTAAAATAAATAAAAAAAAGTATACATATTAGGTATCGCCGCGTCCATAAAAACCTGCTCTATAAAAATATCCCATGAGCTAACCCGTCAGATAAATACCGTAAAAAAATTAAAATAAAAACAGTTTAAAAAAAAACATTTTTGTCACCTAACATCACAAAAAGTGTAATAGCAAGTGATCAAAAATGTATATGCATCCAAAAATAGTGCCAATCAAACCGTCATCTTATTCCGCAAAAAATTGTATCCATCATAAATAAATATCGCTCTCAGACTATGGAGACATTAAAACATGATTTCTTTTTGTTTCAAAAATGATATTATTGTGTAAAACTTAAATAAATAAATAAATAAATAGTATACATATTAGGTATCACCGCTTCCGGAACAACGCTTTCAGAGGCGTCCTGCTTGCCATGGTGATGTAAGTCTAATCAGACTTCTGCTAAAGGCAGAAGTCTGATCAGACTTTGTAAAGTAAGAAATACAGTACTAAAACACATATCACTGAATAAAAATTAAAAAAATAAAATACACATATTATGTATCGTTGCGTCCGTAAAAACCTGCTCTATAAAAATAAAACATGAACTAACCCCTCAGGTGAACACAGCAAAAAAATATATATAAATACGGTGTCAAAAGCCATTTTTGTCACCTTACATCACAAAAAGTGTAATAGCAAGCGACCAAAATGTCATATGCACCCAAATATAATGCCAATAAAACTGCCATCTCATCCCACAAAAATTGAGCCCCTACATAAGACTGGTACCCAAAAAATAAAAATAAAATATAGCTTTCAGAATGTGGAGACACTAAAAAATTATCATTTATTATGAAAAACTGAAGCAAAAATTACCAAAACGTAGTCATATTTGGTATTGTCGCATCTGTAACATCCTGCTCTATAGAAATAGCACACGATCTAACCTGTCAGATCAACTATGTAAATAACAAAAATAAAAACGGTCCCAAAAAAGCTTTTTTCTTTTCAAATTTTCCAAATTTTTCCAGTAATAAAGCAAGGGTTAACAGCCAAACAAAACTCAATATTTATTGCCCTGATTCTGTAGTTTGCAGAAACACCCCATATGTGGTATGTGGTATTCAAAACTGATTTTACAAACTTTGTTAACCCTTTGGGTGTTCCACAAGACTTATTGGCAAATGGAGATGGAATTTCAGAATTTCTATTTTGTTACCTTGCCTCAAAAATAGTGTAATATAGAGTAACAAAAAATCATATTTACCCTAAAATAGTACCAACAAAGCTTCCACCTTATCCCATAGTTTCCAAAAGGGGGTCACTTTTTGGAGTTTCTACTGTAGGGGTGCATCAGGGGGCTTCAAATGGGACACAGTGTCAAAAAAACAGTAAAATCTGCCTTCCAAAAACCATATGACATTCTTTAGCTTCTGAGCCCTGCCATTTAGCCATACAGTAGTTTACGACCACATATGGGGTGTTTCTGCAAACTAGAGAATCAGGGCAATAAATATTGAGTTTTGTTTGGCTGTTAACCCTTGCTTTGTTACTGGAAAAAATGGATTAAAATGAAAAATCTGCCAAAAAATCGAAGATCTGAAATTTTATCTCCATTTGCCATTAACTCTTTTGGAACACCTAAAGGGTTAAAAAAGTTTGTAAAATTAATTTTGAATACCTTGAGGGGTGGACTTTTTTAGATGGAGTCAGTTTTTTGGAGTTTCTACTCTAGGGGTACATTAGGGGGGCGTCAAATGGGACATAAAAACCAGTCCAGCAAAATCTGCCTTCCAAAAAACCACATGGCGCTCCTTTTCCTCTACGCCCTGCCATTTGGCCATACAGCAGTTTACAACTACATATGGGGAGTTTTTATAAACTACAGAATCAGAGTCATAAATTAGTTTTGTTTGGCTGTTAACCAGGGCCGGTGCAAGGATTTTTGCCGCCCTAGGCAAAAGAAAAGCTTGCCCCCCCCCATGTGACATCACAATGCCCCACCCATATGATCTGCCATATTAAAGGGGTTCTGCAGCTTATTTAAACTGATGATCTATCCTCTGGATAGATCATTAGCATCTGATCAGCAGGGGTCTGAAACCCGGGACCCCCACCGATCAGCTGGCCCAGTGACGTCACGACTTGTATCACTGGCCTGGTGGGGCTAAGCTTCATTTAACAGAGCTTAACCCCGCCAAGGCCAGTGATACTAGTCGTGACGTCACTGCGCCTGCGGTAAACAGCGAGAGGGCCAAGGCGCTACTGCCAGTGCCGCTGCCCTCTCAAACAGCTGATCGGTGGGGGTCCCGGGTGTCAGACCCCTGCCGATCAGATGCTGATGATCTATCCCGAGGGCAGATCATCAGTTTAAATAAACTGCAGAACCCCTTTAACTAAAGCCAGTTCTCTCTCTCCCCCTCTTGTCATTCTCTCCCCCCCCCTTGTCATTCTCTTCACCCCCCTTGTCATTCTCTTTACCCCCCTTGCCATTCTCTTTATCCCCCTTGTCATTATCTTTCCCTTTTGTGTCATTCTTTCCCCCTCCCCCTTGTCATTCTCTTAACCCCCCTTATTATTCTCTTTCCCTTTTGTGTCATTCTCCCCCCTTGTCATTCTCTTTGTCCCCTTTGTCATTCTCTTTGTCCCCTTGTCATTGTCCCCTCCCCCCTGTCATTCTCTTTGTCCCCCCCCTCCCTCCGCTACCTCTAGTGTAGCGTGGCCGAGCTCTGTATGGTCCACGGGTACAGGAGCTTTAGTTTCCTGTACCCGGGCGGACTGACAGGAAGTGCACACTGTGTGCGCACTTCCTGTCAGTCCGGCCGGTTACAGGAGACAGATGCTCCCTGTACCCGCGGACCATACAGGGCTCGGCCACGCTACAATGAGGGAGTGACAGGAGGAAGCACTGAGTGCTTCCATCCTGTCAGCCCCTCTCTTCATGCTGCGCCCGGTGGTGCGCCCTCATGGACGCTGCAGCCCGGGCAGTGCTGCAACCGCCTGAGGCTCTCTATATGATTTTTGTTTACTCCATTTTACCAGTGTCATGAAGTACAATATGTGACAAAAAAACAATCTCAGAATGGCCTGGATAAGTAAAAGCGTTTTATAGTTATTCACACATAAAGTGACACTGGTCGGATGTTCAAAAATGGCCTGGTCCTTAAGGTGAAATAGGGCTGTGTCCTTAAGGGGTTAAATGTATAAATACTAAAAAACAAGATCCAAGTAGGTACTGTAGGTTCCCTAAATAATGGTAGAGGGGGGGGGTAGTCACTGAAGATAAGGAAATGGAAGAGTTACTAAATGTTTTTTTTTTTATTTAGCTCTGTATATACAGAATAAGAGAAAGGAGCTGATATATGTGGTGCTAGGGCTATTAGTACAACTAGTAATATATTCAATTAGCTAACTGTAGATATGGTCCAAGATAAGTTAAATAAGGTAAATGTGATAAAGGCTCTGGGTCCAGATGGATTACACTCAAGAGTGCCTAAAGAGCTCAGATGTGCCCCTGTTTATAATTTTTAAAGATTCTCTAGGTACTGGTACAGTGCCAAGTGATTGGCGCAAGACAAATGTGGTGCCCATATTCAAAAAAGGATCTAGGTCCTTCACAGGTAATTATAGACCTATAGGCTTAGAAAGTATAGTTTTTAATTGGATTGAAAACTGTCTGATGGACCGTGTCCAGAGAGTTGTGGTCAGTGATTCCTATTCAGAATGGTCCCGGGTTATAAGTGGTGTACGCCAAGGTTCAGTGCTTGGCCCTTTATTATATAATTTATTTATTAATGATATAGCGGACGGGATTAATACAACCATTTCAATTTTTGCAGATGACACTAAGCTATGTAGTACTGTACATTCTAAGGAAGATGTCCATATACTACAAGCTGACTTGAACACTCTGAGTGATTGGGCATCAACTTGGCAAATGAGGTTCAATGTGGATAAATGTAAAGATATGCATAGTGTTGAGCGAACCCGAACTATAAAGTTCGGGATTGAGTTCGTTGTTCGGCCGTTTAAATAACTTATCAGCACGGGAGATTGAATTTATTTAGCAGATGAACAATATAGTGCTCAAGAGTGGAAATTCACTTTAATGGTTACATTGGTAGCCTGTGTCCATCGTTGTCCTGCTACTTAGGAACTTTATTAATTGAACTACTGCTACTCCCATTTTTATTTTCATCACCACTCCCCTCATCTCTATGCTCTGTGTAATGTTGCACAGCTGCTTCTAATTGTTAATGAGCCTCTGCTGTAAATGCGGACTGCCCTCTCAATCCTTAGGTTCCTAGTTTACCAGTGAAGGTATGCTATTCTGATTGTCTGCCCGTGTACCAAACTTCTGCCTGTTAATCAACTCTGATACTCCACTACCTGCTCTGACCTTAGCCTGTCTACCGTACTGGCCATTTGCTGCCTGCCCTGACCAGTTTTAGACAGTTTCATGGAATCCATTTACTCTACCTGCCCGGACCTCTACCTATTTACTGAGTATTGCCTGACCCCTTGGTGCATCACACTGGGTCAGCTGCCAACTACAATGGGACTATTCTAAAAGGTAGCAAACTGGTGGGTTCCCTGCAGCAAAATGAAGATCTCTTTATATGGTTTAAAAGGCGAAAACGAGTTTATCACCAGTATAACACCCCTAGGATTAGCCTAGTTAAACCCGTTAGTTGTTACATCCACTGCTTAATAGATGTAATCTATAGAGTTAATCTGTACCTTGATAATAGTTTCCATTGGGTATATGACATTCTGGAGCAAATTTTTCTAAACTTTAATTCAAACACCTATCTAATTACCCTGACCCCTGCTGTTGGACCTGGGACAGACATTACTCCTTAGTGCTATTGTAAAATGTATTCATGAGATGCAGCTTCCCTCTTCTTTTATGCTCTACTTGTGCTTATGCATTTATGATGGGGGTTCTCTGTAAGCATTACATAGGCAATTCAACTTAACATTGTACAATATTTGTTTGGAGCTAAACAGATTTTCTTTCTTTTGGCAGCTTACCATTGAGGTTCTGGGTGAATGTAATAAAAAACCCTCAATTTGTCTTTGATATCCACAAGAACAGCATTACAGATGCTTGTCTTTCTGTGGTGGCACAGACATTTATGGACTCATGTTCAACTTCAGAGCACCGCTTAGGGAAGGACTCACCTTCTAACAAGCTCCTTTATGCTAAGGATATCCCAAGTTATAAAAACTGGGTAGAACGGTGAGTTGTAGATATTGTAATCAGAAAATGACTTATTGTTATTGGAGAAGTTTTGATGATTTCTATATCTAAATTGTGCACTTTTTGCACTGACCACTAGGCCTAATAATACGTTGAGACTTTCTGTTCAGTATGTGTAACTTTTCAGTAGCCATAACATTATCATCACAGGCAGCATTACAATGACAGATATAATCTATAAATCTATAGATAGATAGATACATAGAACACAGGATCTACCATGCACACTATTGATTATTCACAATAGGTGATATCAAAGTGTATCTACTCCCTCCTGTTCTCTGTACAAGTCACAGAGCCTTCCTAGAAAAATCTCACATAGAAGTCAATTAAGTCAGCTCCTGTCCATTGTGTCGATACAGCTGTTGTCAAAGAACAAGAAGTCTTAACATATTTTAAACCTAGTGGCCAGGGTGAAAACTGCAAGATATAGTTTTTTTTTATGTTTTTGTTTTTAAAAGCACAAATGTTATTTAAATATGTTTAACATAAAAACATGAATTCAACAATGGGTCATGTTGCGATGACACATTCGCTTTAATCTATAGTCCACAAATGCAGTTCTAAAGTTTACATTCATTAAAATATTCATATGCATAAATGCTATAAACCATATCTAATAGATCAACAGACCTAATGTATTGCTACTATGCTCTAATAAAGTTTAATAAATAGGGATAGACGGCTTAACAGAAAAAAATATAAGGAATGTTTATCGCTGTGTAGGAAATTATGATGTCATAAGTCTGTTTGATTCTCCCCATCTGTCAGGACTTAAGGGTAGATTTATCGAAACTGGTGTACAGGAAAACTGTCTTAGTTGCCCATAGCAACCAATCAGATTCCACCTTTCATTTATAAGAGTTCTGTTGGAAAATAAAAGGTGGAATCTGATTAGTTGCTATGGACAACAAGGCCAGTTCTAGTTTACAACAGTTTTGATAAATGACCCAAATGGAGTTAGTAATGTATTGTGATGAAGTGCACAGCATGTTGGAGTCACACTTATCCCTGACTTGCACAGCCATACCTAGAGACATATTGAAAAGATGTTCTTCTTGCACATATGTTGTAAACTTCTGCCCTAATATAATGGTGATAACATGATGAAAACCCATCTGCCTTCCTTTTCTTGGATGCCTAATACATTGTGAATTGAAAGAACATTTGGTGTCGTATCAGACATATTGTGCTGGCACATACCATTGGTAGTGTGTTCAGTGCCATTTCTGTATAGTACATCTACAACATACTTTTTATTAAATGAAGAATTTGCAGTTGGTGGTAATTATGTTTTACATTGAAATAGAAAATAGTGATTTCTCTAGCTGCTGTGCTTCCACCTGCACCAGCTATCACAGAATCAAAGTACAGCCTGCTAATTCCAGCTTGGACGTATTCACTGTTGGGTTTTCTTGAATACAAATGAACTTGAAGACTTGCGATTGCCAAATGAGCATTCATGAAACCAGGTCACAGCTCAGTATTTTCCTTCTTGCATAGGATGGGCTTTAGAGCTTTGTGCTATGACCATTTGTAGTCCTGGGGGTCATACATTTATTTAAAGGGGTTGTCCCATGAAAAATATTCTACAGTTTTAAAAACAGCATCTCAATCTGATTTCTTTTGTAATTGCCAGTAATTAGAAATTTAGCATAGCCACTGAGTTAAGCCTCATTCATACGTCAGTGTTTTGGTCAGTGATTTCCATCAGTGATTGTGAGCCAAAACCAGGATTGGAGCCTCCACAGACATAAGGTATAAGGAAAAGATCTGCACCTGTTTTGTGTTAAGAGCAGCACCTTGTTTTGGCTCAAAATCACTAATGGGGATTAGAAATGAGCAGCATAGGCATTATTAGTTTTCGCGATATTTCTCAAATTTTTTGCATAATATTCGCAAAACTTGTGAATTCTAGAATTCGCGATCTCCAGTCATTATTTTCGTGATTACGCAAATCGGCACTAATGCTGTGCATATTTTATGCGCAATACACGCAACTTCACATTTTATTAGGTCTGAGTAGATATTACTGATTGGTGCACTAAGTATTGTTGTGACATCACAACACTATGTCTATAGCATGCTACACTATATCACTATCTAATCTACACTGACTATCTCCCACTAACTATCCATATTATATATATGAGCTAACTATCTAATGTAATTGGATAAAGAATAGGATCCAGATGAAAGCACAGAGCACAGCAATGTCACTGCTCTCTCTCTCTCTCTCTCTCTCTCAGAACTGTAAAAAACACAGCAGAAAATGGCTGCTGA
Source organism: Bufotes viridis (assembly GCA_033119425.1). NCBI lineage: Eukaryota > Metazoa > Chordata > Amphibia > Anura > Bufonidae > Bufotes > Bufotes viridis. The sequence continues at coordinate 172,004,402 of CM065590.1, forward strand.
GGAGTTTCTTATATAGTAAAGGGGTAGGCTACTTTCCTATTGGTTGTTAGGGATGTTGCTAAGCTATGACAAAGATATTGCAGCCTTCTTATTGGCCCAGAAGCAAGAAGGGAGGTTACTGCTGAAAATAAAATGTAGAATGTTAACGATTACGAATATATAGCACCATATTCTACATCTTCATAAATTCTGGAAGTGCCGATATTCGCTCTTAAAAATTTGCAATTAGAATATTTGTGATCAACACTAATGAAAATCACTAACCGAATACTGATTGTGTGAATGAGGCATTATTCAATAAAATGTGTCTGTATAGCCCCACCAGCTTTGTGTTCATTTTCTTATTTCTTTTTCCGGCTCACTGGGATGGCCACACATGTCCAGTTTAATCCTTCAACTCCCTCCTGAGTAGTGATGAGCATCAGGGGCAATATTCGAATTCTCAATATTTTGTGAATATTTGGTAGAATATTCATCATATATTTGCGAATTTGAAAATTCGAGATTATTTTCTTGATTGCGAAAAATCGGCAATGTAATATTCACTTATTGCGTGCGAAATAGAGGCGTCGGTCACTATAGCTATATTTTTCAAGCTGCTAGAAGTTTGCTGAGACTGGAGGAAATGGTTGGCACGGCAGAACATTACAATAGTTTTATATGCAGATAGAGTGCTCCAATATATTTGCGATTGCGGAATCGGCATTAATGATGCAAATATTTTGGTGCAATATGTGCAACTTCACATTTTAACAGGTCTGACTACATATTAGTGATTGGTGCACTAAGTATTGTTGTGAACTTGTGACATCACAGCACTATGTATGTATGTATGTAGCATACATACATACATGCAGCACTATGTATGTAGCATGTTTGTATAGACAGCTACACTGTATCACTATCTAACCTACACTGACTATCTCCCACTATGTATATTATACATATAAGCTAACTAATTAACTACCTATCTAATGTCAAGACACAGGAGAGCAGAGAGCACAGCAGAGAGCACAGCAATAACACTGCTGTCTCTCTCAGATCTGCAAAATACTGCATTGAGTGGCTGCTGAGAGGTTCTTATATACTAAAGGGGTAGGCAACTTTCTTATTGGTTGCTAGGGATGTTGCTAAGCTCAGACAAATACATTGTAGCCTTCTCATTGGCCCACAAGCAAGAAGGAAGGTTACTGATTTAAATATAGAATATTCGAAATTACGAATACATATCAGTATAATCTAAATATTCTTGAAGTGCCGATATTCGCGATTTGAATATTCGCGCCCAACACTACTGCTGAGCTGTGATAGCGAGAGCATGGACACACCCCCTTAGCTGCAGCAGAAAAGACACTCCCCTTGAGCTGCCAGCTTGATATAAATCTAGCATAGCAATTAATTGGGAGATCTCTGGATCCGTCTGAGGTACAGGGCTGGTTCTAGCTTTGTTAGAAAGGTATTCTCCTGTACTATATGATCTCTGATTTTCATTTTTAACATTATTCATGGGATAACCCCTTTAAGGTAAAGGAAGGTCACAGGAAGAAATTGTTCCTTTCCGAGAATCAGCTGCTCATTAAGTGGAGGTGAAGAGCTGCTTTTTCATGCAGAAATCATTTCCACAGAGGACGAGCCAATGCTTCTGCTATTGCTTGACCCATGACAAATCATTGCTTCAGGGCTGCAGAGTGCTGTTTGGAAAGCATGATCTGCTGCATACGACCTTTACACAGGCCGATTATCGAGAAATTAGAGAATGAGCATTCATAGGAACGTTCATTGCAGATAGTTGATCCAAACATCAATTGTTAAGTTTACAGTAGGGTCCATATTGGCTTGCGCAATAGGACCCTTATAGTTTTATCTACTGACCTATGAAAGACTACTGATAATGCTAATTGTGATATCACATAGCATTTATAGTAGCACAAAACATCACCACCGGGAATTGCACATACCTTGACATGTGATGCGGATTTTCTTTCAACAGCTCAGTATATCAGCTTGTGCCGCAATGCAATGCAGAGGGTGAAATCTGCTTAAAATCTACATTATTTCTGCACTGAGGTCCACAGCAAAATCCACACAATTTGGTGCTGCTGCTATTGGCCAGATATACAGCAATTTTTTGGCAGCCGGGAGACCCGCTATGTGTGGCCATAACTTTAAATATAACTTTGCTGAATCTGTATAAATATTATTCAACAAATGTTGCAAAATATGACATTTTTGCTCTTTATTGTATACTGGTGGTTACGTTTTGTTTGCAATACGTCAACATTTTAAGTGAATTGGAGTATTTCCTAATACGAAACACTGCTCCCATGTACTAGTTCACACAGGAGTCACATATAAATGAATATGTATATTATACCGTAGACTTTATTTGGTTGAAAGGTGAATTATGATCTTAATGTTCAGTAATGCAGTGTATATCTGCACTAATTATTATCAGACATGCCCATGTCCGGTATAACTTAAGTTTTTATACAGTATCAGCAGGTATCACTGCGATGTCTACAGGACACCTGTCAGCTATTCTAGTAACAGACTTCTGCTCCTAATTATAAAATCATGTATCATGTTGCTGACTTCTTCGGTGCACAGAATGTCAGAACGAAGAAATTAAATATGTAAATGATTGAGTCTAATTAACTAGTTGACAGCAAAGCACAGATGTGAATGGCAATGACTGATTGCTTTCCTCATGCTACGTCCGCTTATCCTGGAATTACATGAGGGATGAAGGACATGGAGAATACAATGTTCCTTAATGAGTCAAAAGATATCAAAATCTTTAGGGAATTAAATACAATGAAGCCCAAATATTGAAGGATACAATTCACATTTTTGTCCCATGTTTAACATTTACGTTGGGGAAAGAAGAATGAAAAACCATAGTACACTACGTTTCTCCATCCTGCAAAACCCAGCAAAGAATGGAACCCTATGGCGATGGATACTATTGACCATGACATCCATCTGAGGCCTGCATTTAATATATACGTCAAACTTGATGTGAACAGAGCCTGAGATTACTTTCATCTATTGGGATTAATGTAAATTTGTCAAATGGAGGTAAACAAAACATATCTTCGATCTTATATATGTATCTGCTGATCCTAAGTAGTGTTGATCGCGAATATTCTAATCGTGAATTTTTATCGATAAAATCGGCACTTCGAGAATTTGCGAAGATCTAGAATATAGTGCTATATATTCGTAATCGCGAATATTCTAGATTTTTTTTTCATCAGTACTATTGCTTTTTTTGGGCCAATGAGAAGTCTGCAATATCTTTGTCAGAGCTTAGCAACATCCCTAGCAACCAATAACAAAGTTGCCTAACCATTACTATATAGGAACCTCCCCACCAGCCATTTTCTGCTTTTTTTTTGCAGTTTTGACAGAGAGAGACATCAGTGTCATTGCTGTGCTCTGTGCTTTGCTGAGTCATCTGGATCCTTATTCAATTACATTAGATAGTTAGCTCATATATATAATACAGATAGTTAGTGGGAGATAATCAGTGTAGGTTAGATAGTGATATAGTGTAGCTGATAGGTTCCAGTGCAGGGTGTTAGGTAGTGTGATATGAATTACTGTGCTGTCATAGGGATTAGTGTCTTTGTCTTTTGTCTTTGAAAAAAAAAAAAAATCAGTTTTCAGGGAGTTCTTCCTCACAGTCACAAAAGTTGCTGACAACCATTTTTCAGGCTCAGCAAACTTCTATCAGCTTGAAAAATGTAGCAAAAGTGACATACACCTGTATTGCACACGCAATACGTGCATATTACATTGGCATTTTTCACAATCAAGAAAATACTGACTGGAGATCATGAATTCTAATTTTTGCGAATTTATGGCGAATATTAGGCCAAAAATTAGCAAAATATCGCAAAAACGAATATTGTCTGTGTTGCTCATCACTGACACCAAGAAGCTGTATAGAAATCTTCCATCCTTTAGGTAATTGCACAAAGCATTATTGTACCATTACACCTAATATAGGAAGATCTTGTGAAATTTACTATACAGTGATGCTCTATGTGCTTTAAAGGGGTTCTTTAGGAATATTGATATTTTAACATGCAGCCTGTCTCTGTGAACAGAACATTCATACTTACATGCTGCCCGCAATTCCAGTCCTCTGTGAAACCTCATGCTGTGTCCATGTTCTGGTCCCATGCTCCACTGAAGCCAATGATTGGCTTCAGTTGGGGCTTGCTGCTTCTGACCCAACACCCAACATGTAACACCCATCTGGATCTTCATTGTGAACTGCTGGTAATTCATTCATAAGCTTCTAGCAATTAAAAAGTAATGGCATAACATAGCATCATAAGAATAGATGCTCCAGAATTATTGCATAAAGAATTAGTAGTATTTGCTAAAACAGATTTGTCAGATGAGGTTACAAATCATCTTTAACATTGAAATACGTGTAATTGTTCAAATGCTGTATTTTTTTTTTTTTCAAGTTAACATCATTGCTCTCTAAGCAAAATTATGTGTTGTGGATTTAGGTGGATGTTTGTACAATTAATTTGCATGATATTCTGTTTCCAGGTACTATTCTGACATTGCCAAAATGCCAGCTATTAGTGACCAAGATATGAATGCTTACTTGGCAGAGCAATCGCGTATGCACATGAATGAGTTCAATACCATGAGTGCACTCTCAGAGATCTACTCATATGTTGGAAAGTATAGTGAAGAGGTGAGTACATACATACACATGCAATAGTTACTGGACCACAAGTAGGCTATTAACTTCTGTTAGTGTTATTTTCAGTAATAGAGTATGATGTATCTTCATATATTGTTTTATTTTTATATTTTGATGCTCTACTCCACTATGGCAAAACCATACTTCAGAGAATTTTTACTAGGTATTATGCAATAAAACACCATACCATGAGGAAGTGTATAGGATCAAGATAGATTAAAGATGTTGTCTCACTTTAGCAAATTGCATTTATCATGTTGAGAAAGTTAATACAAGGCACTGACTAATGTATTGTTATTATCCATATTGCTTTCTTCGAAGGCTGGATTTATTTCTACATCACACTATACACTTCTCGTTTCCATGGTTACAAGCATCCTGTAATTCAACAGTGGTGGCCGTGCTTGTATACTATAGGAAAAAGTGCAAGCTCCTGTTCTGGTCAACTTGTATCTGTGCTGCAGCATTGACCATAACATCTGGAAATGAGCAGTATATAATGTGATAAAAAAAATTAGTCAGGCCAGCAAAGAAGGCAATATGTCATTTGCTGAAGTGAGACAACCAGGATATTGTCATGTATTAATCAAGGCATGGACTCGCAGGGCAGGGATGTAATATTACCACTTTAGAAAGTGTTGGTGTGGCCTCATCTGGAATATGCAGCTCAGTTCTGGACACCAGTCCATAGAAAGGATGATTTGGAACTGGACAAAGTACAAACAAGAGCGACTAAACTGATAGGGGAATGGAGGGTCTTATTTATGAAGAAAAACTAAATTAATTGAATTTATTTAGTCTTCAGAAGAGACATCTAAGGGGGGAAATTATTAACCTATACAAATATATAAATGGACCATACAAAAAATATGGTGACTATGGTGGGCACTGCCTCTGACTGGAGAAGGAAAAGTTCATTCTTCAGAAGCATCAAAGCTTCTTTACTATTAGAATTTTGATTCTGTGGAATAGACCTCCGGATGTGGTCATAACAACGACAATAGATATTAAAAAGGGTTTAGATGAATTCTTAAAAGTAAATTACATTAATGCTTATAAAAATGTGTAGAAATCTGAGTCTCACTTCCTTCTGGGATTTGCGCACCCACCTATCCCTGATGGACTTATGTCTTTTTTCAACCGTATTAATTATGTAACTATGTAACTATGCAACCCCTTTAAACATGTTCTGCATTCTGTGTTCAGGGAAAGGAGAGTTTAGAGAAATATAGTTAAACAACGATAGGTAGGCCTTAAACAACTAGGAATCACAAAATATCATATATCCTCATGATAAGTGTCTGATCAGTGAGGGGCCAACTGCTGGGGCACCCAATGATCATGAGAATAGGGGATAAGTGTTTGACTTTGTAATGGTTCCTGCCAGTCTTTTAAAATGCTATGGGACTACCGGAGATAGCCAATAGCCATATTGCTCATGCCAATGCTGCCCCATGTGGATGATTTTTTTCTGGCTAACTGGCCAATGGACTGTCTTGCATTTAGTTAATGTTAGTATGATGTGTTTATTGATCTATAAAACTCCTTTGAGAAGTGTTAAAGTGTCACTATACTTTTGAAAAACTTTTGATATGTTGGTAGAGGTCCGACTTCTGGGACCCCCAACAATTGCTAAAATAGGGAGAGAGAAGCGCTTACATAGCAAGCTCTATCTCTTCACTGCAGGAGATGAGTAAAGGGAAAAAAAAATGGTATTCAAATGGAACAATCCTTGTGGCGCTGCTTGGCTGATGACATCCAGTCAGTAGGTATTGTTAAAAAGAACAGATTTTTATTCTGTCAACATGTTTCAAGGGCTTGTAGCCCCCTTCCTCAGGACAATACAGCATTCATACATAGAGATGAGCGAACACCTGGATGTTCGGGTTCGAGAGGTTCGGCCGAACTTCCGGAAAATGTCCGGGTTCGTGATCCGAACTCAACCCGAACTTCATCCCGAAACCGAACCCCATAGAAGTCAATGGGGACCCGAACTTTTGGGCACTAAAAAGCCTGTAAAAGACTCCCGGAAAGGGCTAGAGGGCTGCAAAAGGCAGCAAAATGTAGGTAAATCCCCTGCAAACAAATGTAGATAGGGAAATGAATTAAATAAAATAAAATAAATAAAAATTAACCAATATCAATTGGAGAGAGGTCCCACAGCAAGGAATCATGCGTCATATCATCCACCACTGGAGAAGGCCACTATCATTTATTTGGGACCAGCACCCAGACAGAGGATACAGGTCCCACAGCAAGGAATCATGCTTCATATCAACCACCACCGGAGAAGGCCACTCTCATGTATTTTGGACCAGCACCCAGACAGAGGATACAGGTCCCACAGCAAGGAATAAGGCGTCATATCAACCACCACCAGAGAAGGCCACTCTCATTTATTTTGGACCAGCACCCAGACAGAGGAGAGAGGTCCCACATCAAGGAATCATGCGTCATATCAACCCCCACCGGAGAAGGCCACTCTCATTTATTTTGGACCAGCACCCAGACAGAGGATACAGGTCCCACATCAAGGAATCATGCCTCATATCAACCACCAACGGAGAAGGCCACTCTCATTTATTTCGGCCCAGCACCCAGACAGAGGAGAGAAGTTTTCACAGCAGAGAATCATGCATTTAGATCACCCACCACGGGAGTAGGCCACCATTTAATGGGACCCCGGCAACCATGTCAGATGGCACAAACATCAGCTTCACATCACCCAGCACAAGAGAAGGCCACTTTGAGAGACTTTGACCCCTGCACCCAGACGGAGGAGAGAGGTTTTCACAGCATTGAATCATGCATTTAGATCACCCACCACAGGAGTAGGCCACCATTTAATGGGACCCCGGCTACCATGTCAGATGGCACAAACATCAGCTTCACATCACCCAGCACAAGAGAAGGCCACTTTGAGAGACTTTGACCCCTGCACCCAGACGGAGGAGAGAGGTTTTCACAGCAGAGAATCATGCATTTAGATCACCCACCACAGGAGTAGGCCGCCATTTAATGGGACCCCGGCAACCATGTCAGATGGCACAAACATCAGCTTCACATCACCCAGCACAAGAGAAGGCCACTTTGAGAGACTTTGACCCCTGCACCCAGACGGAGGAGAGAGGTTTTCACAGCAGAGAATCATGCATTTAGATCACCCACCACAGGAGTAGGCCACCATTTAATGGGACCCCGGCAACCATGTCAGATGGCACAAACATCAGCTTCACATCACCCAGCACAAGAGAAGGCCACTTTGAGAGACTTTGACCCCTGCACCCAGACGGAGGAGAGAGGTTTTCACAGCAGAGAATCATGCATTTAGATCACCCACCACAGGAGTAAGCCACCATTTAATGGGACCCCGGCAACCATGTCAGATGGCACAAACATCAGCTTTACATCACCCAGCACAAGAGAAGGCCACTTTGAGAGACTTTGACCCCTTCACCCAGGAGGAGGAGAGAGGTTTTCACAGCAGAGAATCATGCATTTAGATTACCCACCACAGGAGTAGGCCACCATTTAATGGGACCCCGGCAACCATGTCAGATGGCACAAACATCAGCTTCACATCACCCAGCACAAGAGAAGGCCACTTTGAGAGACTTTGACCCCTGCACCCAGAAAGAGGAGAGAGGTCCCACAGCAGAGATTCAGGCATTTATATCAGCCAGAACAGGAGAAGGCCGCTTTCAGTGACTTAGGCCTTAGCACCGACACAGAGGAGACAGGTCAGATAGCACAAGCATCAGTTTCACATCAACCACCACAGGAGAAGGGCACTTTTAGAGACTTTGACCCCTGTACCCAGAAAGAGGAGAGAGGTCCCACAGCAGAGATTCAGGCATTTATATCAGCCAGCACAGGAGAAGGCCGCTTTCAGTGACTTAGGCCTTAGCACCGACACAGAGAAGACAGGTCAGATAGCACAAGCATCAGTTTTACATCAACTACCACAGGAGAATGGCACTTTTAGAGACTTTGACCCCTGCAGCCACACGGAGGAGAGAGGTCCCACAGCAGAGATTCAGGCATTTATGTCAGCCAGCACAGGAGAAGGCCGCTTTCAGTGACTTAGGCCTTAGCACCGACACAGAGGAGACAGGTCAGATAGCACAAGCATCAGTTTCACATCAACCACCACAGGAGAAGGGCACTTTTAGAGACTTTGACCCCTGCACCCAGAAAGAGGAGAGAGGTCCCACAGCAGAGATTCAGGCATCATGTCAACGACCACAGGAGTAGACCACCTTTTGTTTCTTTGACCCCTGCACCCAGAAAGAGGAGAGAGGTTCCACAGCAGAGATTCAGGCATTTATATCAGCCAGCACAGGAGAAGGACGCTTTCAGTGACTTAGGCCTTAGCACCGACACAGAGGAGACAGGTCAGGTAGCACAAGCATCAGTTTTACTTCAACCACCACAGGAGTAGGCCATCTTTTGTTTCTTTGACCCCTGCACCCAGAAAGAGGAGAGAGGTTCCACAGCAGAGATTCAGGCATTTATATCAGCCAGCACAGGAGAAGGCCGCTTTCAGTGACTTAGGCCTTAGCACCGACACAGAGGAGACAGGTCAGGTAGCACAAGCATCAGTTTTACATCAACCACCACAGGAGTAGGCCACCTTTTGTTTCTTTGACCCCTGCACCCAGAAAGAGGAGAGAGGTCCCACAGCAGAGATTCAGGCATTTATATCAGCCAGCACAGGAGAAGGCCGCTTTCAGTGACTTAGGTCTTAGCACCGACACAGAGGAGACAGGTCAGGTAGCACAAGCATCAGTTTTACATCAACCACCACAGGAGTAGGCCACCTTTTGTTTCTTTGACCCCTGCACCCAGAAAGAGGAGAGAGGTCCCACAGCAGAGATTCAGGCATTTATATCAGCCAGCACAGGAGAAGGCCGCTTTCAGTGACTTAGGCCTTAGCACCGACACAGAGGAGACAGGTCAGATAGCACAAGCATCAGTTTTACATCAACCACCACAGGAGTAGGCCACCTTTTGTTTTTTTGACCCCTGCACCCAGAAAGAGGAGAGAGGTCCCACAGCAGAGATTCAGGCATTTATATCAGCCAGCACAGGAGAAGGCCGCTTTCAGTGACTTAGGCCTTAGCACCGACACAGAGGAGACAGGTCAGATAGCACAAGCATCAGTTTTACATCAACCACCACAGGAGTAGGCCACCTTTTGTTTTTTTGACCCCTGCACCCAGAAAGAGGAGAGAGGTCCCACAGCAGAGATTCAGGCATTTATATCAGCCAGCACAGGAGAAGGCCGCTTTCAGTGACTTAGGCCTTAGCACCGACACAGAGGAGACAGGTCAGATAGCACAAGCATCAGTTTCACATCAACCACCACAGGAGAATGGCACTTTTAGAGACTTTGACCCCTGCAGCCACACGGAGGAGAGAGGTCCCACAGCAGAGATTCAGGCATTTATATCAGCCACCACAGGAGAAGGCCGCTTTCAGAGACTTTGGCCCCCTGCACCCACATAAAGGAGACATGTCAGACAGCACAAGTATAACATTCATATCACCCAGCACAGGAGAAGGACACTTTCATGTACTTTGGCCCCGGCACCCAGACAGAGGGAAGGTTCATTCAACTCTGGGTTGCACCCCAAGATCCTACTTAATTTCAAAAATTGATTTTTCAATAAAGAAGTGGCCAGGAGTACAAGACAACATGGTTTAAGGCAGTTATTAAGGACTACTCTGCACAAGGGAGGGTCAGGTCTTGTGGGATCCATGCCTGGTTCATTTTTATAAACGTCAGCTTGTCCACGTTGGCTGCGGACAGGCGGCTGCGTTTGTCAGTAATGACGCCCCCTGCCGTGCTGAATACACGTTCAGATAAAACGCTGGCCGCCGGGCAGGCCAGCACCTCCAAGGCATAACATGCTAATTCTGGCCACGTGGACAATTTGGAAACCCAGAAGTTGAATGGGGCCGAACCATCCGTCAGTACGTGGAGTTGTGTGCAGATGTACTGTTCAACCATGTTAGTGAAATGTTGCCTCCTGCTAACACGTTCCGTATCAGGTGGTGGGGCAGTTAGCTGTTGCGTGGAGACAAAACTTTTCTACATTTCTGCCGTGCTAACCCTGCCCTCAGAGGAGCTGGCCGTGACACTGCTGCGTGGGCGACCTCTAGCTCCTCCTCTGCCTTGGCCTTGGCCTTCCACCTGTTCCCCTGTGACAGTTGGGAATGCTCTCAGGAGCGCGTCTACCAGTGTGCGCTTATACTCGCGCATCTTCCTATCCCGCTCCAGTGCAGGAAGTAAAGTGGGCACATTGTCTTTGTACCGTGGATCCAGCAGGGTGGCCACCCAGTAGTCAGCACACGTTAAAATGTGGGCAACTCTGCTGTCGTTGCGCAGGCACTGCAGCATGTAATCGCTCATGTGTGCCAGGCTCCCCAGAGGTAAGGACAAGCTGTCCTCTGTGGGAGGCATATCGTCATCATCCTCTGTATCCCCCCAGCCACGCACCAGGGATGTGCCTGCGCTGTGCTGGGTGCCACCCCGCTGTGAACCTGCTTCATCCTCATCCTCCTCCACCTCCTCCTCATCCTCCTCGTCCTCCAGTCGTGGTCCCTGGCTGGCCACATTTGTACCTGCCCTCTGCTGTTGCAAAAACCTCCCTCTGAGCCACTTCTAACAGACTGGCCTGAAAGTGCTAAAAACGACCCGTCATCCTCCTCCTCCTCCTCCTGGCCCTGGCCCACCTCCTCTTCCATCATCGCCCTAAGCGTTTTCTCTAGGAGACATAGAATTGGTATCGTCACGCTGATAACAGTGGCATCGCCACTGGCCATGTTGGTGGCGTACTCTAAACAGCGCAACAGGGCACACAGGTCTCGCATGGAGGCCCAATCATTGGTGGTGAAGTGGTGCTGTTCCGCAGTGCGACTGACCCGTGCGTGCTGCAGCTGAAACTCCACTATGGCCTGCTGCTGCTCGCACAGTCTCTCCAGCATGTGCAAGGTGGAGTTCCACCAGGTGGGCACGTCGCATATTAGGCGGTGAGCGGGAAGGCCGAAGTTCCGCTGTAGCGCTGACAGGCGAGCAGCGGCAGGATGTGCACTTTATGCAGCAGCTCTGACATGTCTGGGTAGTTGTGAATAAACTTTTGCACCACCAAATTCAGCACATGCGCCAGGCAAGGGATGTGCATCAAACCGGCTAGTCCCAGAGCTGTGACGAGATTTCGCCCATTATCGCACACCACCAGGCCGGGCTTGAGGCCCACCGGCAGCAACCACTGGTCGGTCTGTTATTCAATACCCTGCCACAACTCCTGCGCGGTGTGGGGCCTGTCCCCCAAACATATGAGTTTCAGAATGGCCTGCTGACGTTTACCCTGGGCTGTGCTGAAGTTGGTGGTGAAGGTGTGTGGCTGACTGGATGAGCTGGTGGAAGCACAGGAGGAGTAGGAGGAAGCCGAGTAGGAGGAGGAGGCTACAGGAGACAAAGAATGATGCCCTGTGATCCTTGGCGGCGGAAGGACGTGCGCCAAGGAACTCTCCGCCTGGGGCCCAGCCGCCACAACATTTACCCAGTGTGCAGTTAGGGAGATATAGCGTCCCTGGCCGTGCTTACTGGTCCACGTATCTGTGGTTAGGTGGACCTTGCCACAAATGGCGTTGCGCAGTGCACACTTGATATTATCGGACACTTGCATGTGCAGGGAAGGCACGGCTGTCTTGGAGAAGTAGTGGCGGCTGGGAACCACATACTGGGGGACAGCCATGGCCATCAGCTGTTTGAAGCTGTCTGTGTCCACCAGCCGGAATGACAGCATTTCAAAGGCCAGTAGTTTAGAAATGCTGGCATTCAGGCCAAGGGCTCGAGGGTGACTAGTTGGGAATTTGCGCTTCCTCTCAAAGGTTTGAGAGATGGAGAGCTGAACGCTGCTGTGTGAAATATTGGAGACGCTTGGTGACGGTGGCGGTGGTGGTGGTGGTGTCGGTGGCACATCCTCTGTTTGCTGCTCGGCAGGTGGCAACATTCCTCTCGAGGCGGAAGCCGAGGCAGCAGCGGTAGAGGGAGCAGGGGGAGCCTGAGCGGGTTCCTTGTTTTTAAGGTGTGTACTCCACTGCAGTTCATGCTTTGCATGTAAATGCCTGATCATGCAGGTGGTGCTCAGGTTAAGAACGTTAATGCCTCGCCTCAGGGTCTGATGGCACAGCGTGCAAACCACTCTGGTCTTGTCCTCAGCACATTGTTTGAAGAAGTGCCATGCCAGGGAACTCCTTGAAGATGCCTTTGGGATGCTGGTTCCCTGTTGGCGCTGGCCAATAGCAGGCGAACTCTCTGGACGGCGGCTGTTCTGCTTTTGCCCCCTGCTCCCTCTTTGGCTTCGCTGTTGTCTCGGTCTCACCACTGCCTCTTCCTCTGAACTATTTAAGTCAGTGGCACGACCTTCAGTCCATGTGGGGTCTAAGACCTCATCGTCCTCTGCATCGTCTTCCACCCAGTCTTCCTCCCTGACCTCCTACTGTTCAGTCTGCACACTGCAATAAGACGTGGCAGTGGGCACCTGTGTTTCGTCATCATCAGACACTCGGTCACTCTGCTGTGGTGGTATTCCCATGTCCTCATCATCTGGATACATAAGTGGTTGTGCGTCAGTGCATGGAATGTCTTTCACCGCTTGGGAAGGGATAGGTGGACACCCCTGGAAAACCGTGGGAGCAGAGTCTTCAAACAGAAGAAGAGACTGCTGCATAACTTGAGGCTCAGCCAGTTTCCCTGATATGCATGGGGGTGATGTGACAGACTGATGGGCTTGGTTTTCAGGTGCCACCTGTGCACTTTCCGCAGAAGACTGGGCGGAAGACAATGTGGTGAACGTGCTGGAAGCACTGTCGGCCACCCAATCGACTAATGCCTGTACCTGCTCAGGCCTTACCATCCTCATAACGGCATTGGGCCCCACCAAATATCGCTGTAAATTCTGCCGGCTACTTGAGGGAGTTGTTTAACTACTTTGTGCGCCTGAGGCCGAACGGCCACGTCCTCTGCCAGCAACAGAGGCTCCACGGACACCAGCACGACCGCGTCCTCGTCCCTTAATAGAATGTTTCCTCATTGTTGCGATTCAACTCGCACCACAATAAAATATATTATTTTTTAGCCCCAAAATTCCCACACTGGAAGATATAATTCCTTTTTCCGGTATTAATTACAAGAACACTGCTGCTAATTGGACACCAGATTTTTTATAATGCTAGTTTTGGTACATAGATTCCCACACGGGGAAATATTATTCCTTTTTAGAGGAGTGAAAACGTGAGGCCTAGTTTTTCTGGTCTCTCAAACACCAGATTGATTAAATTGGCCTTTTTTTCACCAAAATTACAACACTGGACAATAATGCCTTTTGGCGGTATTAATTACAAGAACACTGCTGCTAATTGGACACCAGATTTTTATAATGCTAGTTTTGGTACTTAGATTCCCACACGGGGAAATATAATTCCTTTTACAGGAGTGAAAACGTGAGGCCTAGTTTTTCTGGTCTAACAAACACCAGATTGATTAAATTGGCCTTTTTTTCACCAAAATTACAACACTGGACAATAATGCCTTTTGGCGGTATTAATTACAAGAACACTGCTGCTAATTGGACACCAGATTTTTTATAATGCTAGTTTTGGTACTTAGATTCCCACACGGGGAAATATAATTCCTTTTTACAGGAGTGAAAACGTGAGGCCTAGTTTTTCTGGTCTAACAAACACCAGATTGATTAAATTGGCCTTTTTTTCACCAAAATTACAACACTGGACAATAATGCCTTTTGGCGGTATTAATTACAAGAACACTGCTGGTATTTCAGAACACCGGAATTGTTAAAATGCTAGTTTTGCTAGATAAATTTCCCACACTGGGAGAAATATTGCCTAAGCCTTTTTACAGTATTAATTACAACAGGAGTGCTTCTTCTGGTCTAACACCAGAATAATTTTATTATTACGGTGAAAGCTTTTTCTAATTTATATTTCTGGCACATAAAAAAAAAATATTTCTGGCTGACAGTATTGGACAAAGTAGTGGCACTGGCTAGCCTAGCTGGAACAGCACATTCATGGAATTTGCTATCCAAGTGGGTTACTTTCAGTTTCACCACTGATATATTAAATATCTTTGCAGTTAGTATGGGTGACACAAGCACAGCCAAACCCCTGATGTAGTATATCTATGAAAAAATCGACTATTACATTAGATTAATGGACGTTGTGGCAGCTTTGCTGTAGCACCACAAGTCCCAAAATGGCCGCCGCCTATCAGCCCAGTAACATGTGCCAGAAAACAGTCTGCCCAGCCAGAAAAAAATTGACTTTGACTGAGCAGCTGAATCGCTGTTGTTCTGATTCACAGGTGTAGATTTTTAACTTCTTTGGAGCTTTGGTTTACACTCTGTGGCAGCAAGTGCTGGCGCACCACAAGTCCCAAAATGGCCACCGCCGGTCAGCCCAGTTACATGTGCCAGTAAAAATCGCTCTGGCCAGTCTCAACAAAATAGTGACTTTCAGTGAACAGCTCAGCTGAGTTGTTCTGATGCACAGGTGTAGAAAGGTAGATCATTCAATCACTTCTTTATCCCTGCCTATCTCGCCCTCACAGAAGCTGCATCCTCTCCCTACACTAGTCAGAGCAGTGTGACGTGCGGCGCTACGTGACTCCAGCTTAAATAGAGGCTGGGTCACATGCTGCACTTGGCCAATCACAGCCATGCCATTAGTAGGCATGGCTGTGATGGGCTCTTAGGGCAAGAAGTAAAACGCTAGCTGATTGGCTGCTGTGCAGCCCTTCAGAAAGTGGGAAGTAATCGACGAACACCGGACCCGAACTTTTTTGAAAATGTCCGGGTTCGGGTCCGTGTCACGGACACCCCAAAATTCGGTACGGACCCGAACGATTTTCGAACTGTTCGCTCAACACTATTCATACATAATTGACACAATACTGGGTTTAAAAAGCTGTTTTGGCGCACTTAGATGTGTAGGGGGTGTGGTTTTTTAGCGAGGCCCCCTGTCTTGACTCTGAGTGACATATTTTTCCCTGTATCGGGTTCTCCGTGTGCTTCAGAGTTTCTGATGCGATCGGGTATAAGCTTCGCCCACATTGACGTCAGTGGGTGACGTGTGGGAGTCCCCGGAGCGCACATCGATCCATCTGTGCTGCGAATACACTGCAGGAGATGGGTTCAGTAAAAAGTCTTTCAGCCTCTCTTGATTATGTCTCCTGCAGTAAAAAGAGACTCTGCTTTATGCAAGTACTTCTGTCTCGTTGTTCTAGTGATCGGTAGGGGTCTTAGCACTCAGCCCCCCGCTAATCAAAAGTTTTGATAAGCCGCTATGGCATATCAAAATTTTTTACAAAGTACATGCGCACTTTAAAGTTATGAGGGTGCTGTATTTTATTTCAAAGCCTGTAATTGTTTTGCGCACGTGGCTAATAGGTATACAGAAATCATAACATAACTTAAAGAATATCCTTATCCAGCTCATTCACTGATATGGCACTGTTAGCATAGAAAATCAATGTATAGTGTGTCTGTTATTGGTTAACTTGGTATTTCGAATTTAGAAAATGAGAAATGCTTATGAAGCAATGCCAGCTCTGTGATGAGTATAGCATCTGAGACTGACATAGAACATCTGGGGACCCATCAACATATCAACAAAGAAATTAAGAAAACATATGGACCCTGTTCAGAAATAAACTTGGATACATACTGATAAAGAGACACATGCCGAAATAGTACATATTGTATGCTTTATGATAATGAATCCCTGGATAGTAAGTAATTCATATGGTACGATGATTTCCTATGCAGCCAGCAAAGTCAAATCTAACTTGCGAGTTTTAATCCCTGAGCGTTAATGGCTTTCCCTGCTTTATGGCAGGATACATCTCATTGCACAACAGATCTCATTGCTCAGCCCATCACAAATCTAGCAGGAAATTCTTCATTCTAATTAAAAACTTACTTAATTATTGGCTGAGGGAAATTAATTGGCTGCTGATATCAGCTTGCCAGCTAAACAGCTGAGAATAGTTGAGCAAAATGCATAGTCTCACTTTGCACATATGCGCACTTTTTTATTCCAAGGCAGTGCCTGAATATAGAAATGCTGTTTGGTAAGTATAGTTATACCGCAGTGTTTTTTTTTTTTATTATTATTTATTTTACACATAAAGTTCATTTTTATAAATTTTATTTGGATGGTGCTGGTAATTTAAGATTAAGTTACCAATTCATGTTGTATCTCTAAATCAATGCATTTTAACTATATTATGATGGCAGAATATGAGTGAAAATGTTGCTTTCACAGTAAGTTTTCTATTTCTGGGGTTCAAAAGAAACGGGCAAATTTAACACTCATTTTGATCATTGTAATTAACTGTTGATTATTAATTATTTTGAAAATGAAATCTGTAGACTATCAACATAACTGGAATTTGGATATCATCTTTAGATGCTTTGGAAATTCAGTATTGGATTAATGATAACGTCAGTTTTTTTTTTTTTTCCCACAATGTAATAATCATAATAATAATAATCTTTATATACAGAGCACCAACATATTCTGTCTTGCTTTAGAATCAGGGGGTTCATGTACAAACAAGTCAACAATTTAAACAAGGCAAAAGAGGGCCCTGCTCTCAAGAGCTTACAATATACATATAATATACTAAAGAGTTGGTTTGAACATGGATGGTGTAATTGACTGATTTATTCCGGGCAAGTCATGGGATGGCTGTCTTTAGTGGCATCTTTTGCCTTCATCTTAGAGTTATTCTGTATACACTTACAGTACATTTACTAAAAGTCTCTTGACCTATTCAACTTACCGTATATACTCGAGTATAAGCCGAGTTTTTCGGCACAAAATTTGCCGTCTGCTGGAGGGGGCGGTGCTTCAGCTCAGTCCACAAGTCGCGGCTGAGCTCAGCTGAAGAGGTAGGCGGCAATAGGAGAACAGTGGCACATTTAATTACAGTGAAAAACCCATTTAAGGCAGTAAAGTCTTGTAAATAAATGTTTATAAATCCTGAATCCTTATAATCAGGGGTTTTGGAGTATAAGGATTCAGGATTTTTAACCATTTATTTACAATGCTTTACTGTCTTAAATGGTTTATTCACTTTATTAAAGTTAATGAATTAACTGGGCACTCCTCTGATATAGGGATAAAAATTCAATTTATTTCACAGGTAAAATCAATACACATATAGTAAAATGTACAGTAAACATATCACACTTCATCAATACCGGAGTACTATCTTTACCCACAATCCCACAATCATCGATCCCCAAAATTCATCTATATTCAATCCGTTCAATAATACACAATCCAACAGCTGTAATTCTGTACCCTTCAACCTCAAATTGTTGATTTGTCGGCAGTTATAATCATATATTGATTGTTACAATTAGTATTAAATAGAAATAAAAAATATGAAATATGGTAATATGATAATAAAATAAATTAGTGAAAAATAGAATACATTTATAGAAAAAATATAAAAATAAAAATAAACTGCTGCAAATAAACACTCCTATAAAACTGTGGTATTGGAAATGTGCCACAATATTATAGTCTCCAAATAGTGTTACAATATTAAATTCTTTATACTAAATAACAGCCTAAATGTAGATAATATCCGCAGATAACTAATAGTGCGGTACTGCAATATCATTAAAGATATATAATGCGGTACAGCAGTGTCTTCTAAGTGATCCAAAATCTCAATGGCTGTTATGTGGTTATTACTGGCAAACCACCTTAAATTACAACATGATATTTGCTAAGAGTTGTTATATAAAGCTGTTTGCAAAACGTGGTAATATTGCCAGGAAAGACCGCAGTATTGTGTTTGCAGAATATATAACAAATTGTGACAATACTGGTACCGCCAATCTCTTGTATTCCGGTACCGCAGTTGCCTATGAGATGTCCCAATAACAAAGGTGTCCCAATATCAAAGAAGTTTGTGCTTGAAATATAAGAATGAAGGAAAGTCCTATGTTTTGTCTCTTGGAGAGACGTCATCATTTGGAGCCGCAAGGAAGCATACACCCAAAACACCGGTGAGAGCGCTCTTGACCTGCGCGAGGTAGTGGAGGACCGCGGCTTGCAAACTTCGAGATACATTCAGAGCCGCAGGAGTATACCCGATCCTCCGGTAAGACTGCTCCAATTTTGAACCGGCGTCTGCCTCACTTGGTAAAAAAGTTGCAGCGGGACGCCGCTGATCCAGTTTTGAGCGGGACGCCGCTATCAGTAAGTGGAATAAGTATTTGAGCCAAACATAGGACTTTCCTTCATTCTTATATTTCAAGCACAAACTTCTTTGATATTGGGACACCTTTGTTATTGGGACATCTTATAGGCAACTGCGGTAACGGAATACAAGAGATTGGCGGTACCAGTATTGTCACAATTTGTTATATATTCTGCAAACACAATACTGTGGTCTTTCCTGGCAATATTACCACATTTCGCCAACAGCTTTATATAGCAAATCTTAGCAAATATCATGTTGTAATTTAAGGTGGTTTGCCAGTAATAACAACATAACAGCCATTGAGATTTTGGATCACTTAGAAGACACTGCGGTACCGCATTATATATCCTTAATGATATTGCGGTACCGCACTATTAGTTATCTGCGGATATTATCTACATTTGCGCGTTATTTAGGATAAAGAATTTAATATTGTAACACTATTTGGAGCTTATAATATTGTGCCACATTTCCAATACCACAGTTTTATAGGAGTGTTTATTTGCCAGCAGTTTATTTTTATTTTTATATTTTTTCTATAAATTTATTCTTTTTTTCACTAATTTATTTTATTATCATATTACCATATTTCATATTTTTTATTTCTATTTAATACTAATTGTAAAAATCAATTTATGATTATAACTGCCGACAAATCAACAATTTGAGGTTGAAGGGTACAGAATTACAGCTGTTGGATTGTGTATTATTGAACGGATTGAATATAGATGAATTTTGGGAATCGATGATTGTGGGTAAAGATAGTACTCCGGTATTGATGAAGTGTGATATGTTTACATACATTATACTATATGTGTATTGATTTTACCTGTGAAATAAATTGAATTTTTATCCATATATCAGAGGAGTGCCCAGGTAATTCATTCGTTTTAATTTTCTACTGAGTGGATTGGGTGGTACCACTCTACTGTGAGCACCCCACTTGTTAATATTGCCCTACCTGTGCGCTACTACAATACATATTATATAGTGACTTTATTAAAGTTGCCATTGAATACTATGGGTCAATATGGTATGTTTAGTGGTATACATACAATTTACCAGTGGCTGCTGCATTTTCCACCTCGGCTTATACTCGAGTCACTAAGTTTTCCCAATTTTTTAGGGTAAAATTAGGGGGGTTGGCTTATACTCGGATCGGCTTATACTCGAGTATATACGGTACTTCCTGATAACTGCTGGCAGCCGTGATCTCCTCTGTCTGCCTTGTATGTCCCTGGTTAATTAGAGAGGTTAATAATATAGATAAAGGGCAGTGGGGCTGCCATTGATCAGCATTGACTGCAAGTGTACAGGGGCACTGGCAGAAGTCTTTGGTTTTTTATAGCCTTTTGCCTGTCAACTTGCTGTATAAACAAAACCCATAAACCGTTGGCCAACATATGTTTTTTTTTTCCAATTCCCCCCCATTTGGATTTTTTTCAGGCTTACCACTACATCATATGCAATAGTAAATGGTCCCATTTACTATACCTTCCTACGGCTAGTGAATGGAACAATAAAAAGTTAGGGCTTCGGGAAGGGAAAAACAAAAACAGAAAATTGCCACGGCCTGAATGGGTTAATTTGTCAGATTCCCTTTAACTTATATGGAGGAAGAACATGACACTATAGTCTTTACTTGATCATTTATTGGAACTATATCTTTAATTAAAACTGCAACAGCACAACAGCTATTGTAAATTCACATGTAAGTTCACCACAAAAGGTGCAGTATTGAGCCATACCACTTGTCAAGGATAGAGCTTAATTGGTTGAAAAATTGAAAATTGGAAGTGTTTGGAGTCCAGAGGGCCTCCTCAGGACTGCAGATGACTGTGATCAGCATCAATGATCCTCGCTTTTTATGTTATTTTAAGCCAAGGCTTGCTACAGCTACAGTCATACGGTGTATCATGTTGACACTTGCTATAACCTGTAATTCAACTTCATAAATTAATATAAAAAGATCTAGGTCTATACCATTGTTACCGTCTTAATTATAAAGCAATAATTGCTATGTTATCATATCTTGTAAAAATCTAATTAGAAATGGCACTATAAAAAGCTTGTTTTTGTACGTTTCAATTCATAGACCGTAACCATTGTCATGACCACACAATCAGAATGACAATCTTAATAACAGAGGCCGAGTAATTTGAAAAGCTTTGCAAAATAAATAAAAAAAATAAACGCTGCACATGCTAGGCAACTAGAGCAGGGTTATAATTAATATTTAGTGAATTTAAACCACTGTAATTAAAGAACATTGCAGACCTCCAAATACAAAATTATATCTTTGTATGTGTATGTTTTTTTGTTTTTTTTTCTCTGAGTTCATACATTTTGCTGTGTTTATGTTTGGTGCTTATAGATACACTTGCAGACATCTACCCATAGTTTACTATTTTACATTTTGGCCCATTGCACGTAGAACTGCAGGGCTTGTTTGAAAGCTTCTATCTGGCTGTTGATTAATTCATCTCATTACAACTAGGTGGCTTCATTTCTTCCCTATCTCTATCTCTCACGAGCCACTTGTGCTCCTTTTGAAAGCACTGCTGTCTGCTCCTGCCAGACATTTGCCACAAAGTAATTAGTCATTACATACTACAATTTTCACTGGTTGATTTAGCCACCAAAACCTAATTGGTTTTGGAGAACAAAATAAAAACTTGCTTAAGTTAGTGATAGTGCTCACAGGCTTGTGAATTATTATTTAACCAATGACAGAGGATTCATATATGTTAGACAAACATTTTCTTAAACGTCTGGTCTTTTAGTTTGGCAATGTCAATAGGATCCATGGCATAAGTTTATGCACATAAAGAATGCTATCCCTTAGGAACCACCTAGAAAAAGGAAGTAATGTAAGGCAAGACGAAGTCCTCTTTTTCTGTCAATATCCTATGTTTCTATCTTCAACAGGTCATTTCATAACGTAACACAGATTCAGTATAATCCAGGATTATTTATTGTACTCTCATTGATTAACTGACAATAATGTGAGACTCAATGAAGAGGTTTTCCAGGGTCCTGATATGGATAACCTATCCTCTAGGTCATTAATATCTGATTGGGTAAGGTCCGACACCCTACACTCTCACCAATCAGCTGTTCCTTGCAGCCTTCGGCACTGGAACTAGCAGTTTAAATGGAACAGGAAGCATAGCTCCATTTAAAGTATAGTGGCCATGCTGCATTACTGCAGCTCTGCTCTCATTAAAGTGAATGTGCTTCCAGTTTCATTTAAAGTGCTATTTCCAGCACTAAAGGCTGCAAGGAACAGCTGATTAAAGGGGAGCGGTGTCAGACCCTCAGTGATTACCTATTATGAGGATAGGTCACCAATATCTGGAGCCTGGAAAAGCCATTTAAAGAGATACTCCCAGAAAAATGTATTTTGCCCCCCTCATTTGAAAATGTTGGGCATACACAGTCATTTGTTTAACAAGCTTACATATTGATGATAATTTTAGCAGTTAAATCATGTGACCATTGTGTTTACTGTGAGGCATGTAAGTCAGTTTTGTCTATTCATCCCAATGAGAACAACAATGAAGTAGAAATATAAATAAAAAGATAAACTGATTAACTGTCCAAACATCTGACACTATGTGATCCAGTAAGTTTTATCTGGGGTCAAATCATCTAACTGCCAAAAACATGTCAGTGTTTTGGTCAGCGATTTCCATCTGTGATTATGAGCCAAAACTAGGTGTGGGTCTAAACCACAGAACAAGTACAAATCTTTCTACTATATCTTTTCTCTGTGGTTTTGGCTCACAATCACTGATGGAAATCACTGACCAAACACTCGCTGTGTGAATGCGGAATAATAGAGGCTGAAAATATATCAATATATCCATATGAAAATTTGTTAAACACATGATTGTGTATGCCAGCATATTTACAAATGGAGTCAGACAAAACATGTTTTCCTGATAGTGTAATTGTTTTGCAATTCCCCGACAAATAGCACAGGTGTTGAGAACATTGAAAAATTAAAACACTCGATAAATTAGAAAAGAGCAATACATTTCAGTAGTCAATAAATTAACCTTTTGTTAAATAAACCAGTAAAGCCTATATTACACTGCCCAATTTTACAGTAGATAATCGCTAATGAGCATTCGTATGAATGTTCATTTGTGATTATCTGGCGGTGTAATACTGCTGCCGATTGCCTAAGGAACAAGTAAAAACTTGATCATTGGGCAAGCCAAATCTGTTGACGTATTAAAAAACTATCATTTACAGATGGCAGATTATGGTGTTTAATAACCACTACACAGCATAGGGACTAGCGATAGCATAGCGATTGTGGATTTGTTGTCATTTTTAAATTATATATATACTGTATAGGATCTGGCCCGATGTAATATATGTTGCATATATTTACCTATTCAAGTCATGTCAGACTAAGGTGAAAAGGAATTTCAAGCTTTCTATAACTCTGTTTCCATGTTAAAACATCTATGTTTCTTCTTTTTTCAGATTTTAACAGCTTTAGATCAAGATGACCAAGCTGGAAAGCAAAAACTTGCCTACAAATTAGAACAAGTTATTGCCCTGATGAGTATAGACAGCTGAAAACTGTTCTTCCAGGTTACCCTGGAAGGGATAAACCAAGCCGTGCCTCAGTCAAGATTGTCATCTTTACCAAGTGCAAGTTCGGATTGGCTGGATGCAGGGTCTTCTGCTTCCTCTTCTTCCTTCAATGAACCTCATGGATAATACAAATATCCAGTGGATTAAGGGAGGACATAAAGTGTGGAAAACATTGGGATACAAAAACAGTCTAGTTAAGACCTCTGCTTACATATAAACTAATACACTATCCAGTATGGAAAGCTAGAAGGTCTGTGCTGCTTGTGGCTTCTTTCCCTGCCATGATTTGGTATGGATGGAATATGAACCTAGTATTAATTAATAAAAAAAATGGAATCCTTCTTCGGCAGAAAAAGGCATTATTGATATCCCAGCTACATGACTCAAATTATATCTACATGTAAATCTTCAGCATGGAGAATAAAGCAAGAACATGTAAAATTCCTTTAATCTATCAGAGGCCATTAGAAGAAAGAGGTTATTCTACTTTTCTTATCACTCTCCCTGTTCAAAAAACCCAAATAGGTTATTGTCCTGCAAGCTATTCTATACATCTGCTTCATTTCAATGTTCCTGAGAAACTATTTTTTTTTAGAAAATCAAAATATGAAGCAACAAAAAAAGACCATGGTGATTGGTCAATATGCATACTAATGACTTTATGAGATAGGTATAAGAACACATCATACTACAGATCCCAGTTTTATCTTACAATTAATTTACCCTTCATTTTCTCTATTTACAATTTTCATCATATGACACAAACACAGATAGTTTTCCTATAGATAAATGTGCACCATCTTAAGTTTTAGGTTTTGATATTGGTTGGTTTAAGTGAAGTCCTCACATTCCAAATGTTACAATGAAAGCTTCAAGGTAATTGGCTCTAGTGTAAAATAATGAAGTATTATATGCTTAGACACTGTAAAAATATCAGATATATAATGTATATTTGAGCATATGGATTTATTGTTTTACATACAGACAATTACTGATTAAGGCTTTTCATGGATCAAGGTAATTGAATAAACCTTAGCACAATTCACTTTAGACCTAACATGTCATGTAAGATAGGAGAAAGGACAACTGGAAAACTATCATCTACTTAGATATGGCTGAACCATTTTTCTTCATCAAGTCTTGGGAGGATTAGACATGTTCTTGAAGGCTTGAAATATAAAAGTGCATCACTTGCTTTAAAACTGCCATTTGGAAAAAAGGAGCACAAAATTACAATAATCATGCAAAAAATAAAAACAGAATATCAGCACAAGTTTTATTTGGAATAACAGAAGAGAATGCCACCAATTGAAAAGGTTAGCATTGCCTGAGAATGCAACCAGCATGAGTGACAAGTAGCTACTTATTTTAAGGCTGAAATTCCAGGTTATTCCAACTTCTTTCCAAGGTTACTCTAACTTGTTTTGTAATTTTGCAAAATTTACAGTTCAGTATTTTAGAAGGTGAGATTGTACTTTTTTTTCATTCTGGGACAGTAATACAAATCTTTCTAATCTGTAAGACTTATTTTTTTAGACTAATAATTACATATAGCTCAATTAAAGGAATACACTAGGATTAAGTCAAGTTTGGAACAACTTGGAATCTGATATAAAACAATTGGTCCATGTCTATTCATTTTGAGAGCACTTAATCCCTTATGCACTTTGTTTGAACTTTTCCTAGAATTTGCGTTGAATTAGCTGATGGTTACTGAACTGTAACTGGAGTCTGAAGCTTTGGCCGGCTACTACGTTTACCAAGGGAAAGAAGAAGCATTACACTCAAAGAATTGTAGACAAAACCAAAGGTTATGGTGACACAACATTGTCACATCTCAAAGGCTTTCTTCTCATTCTTCTAAGGATAATGATGAAAAGGACAAATTGGTATGCATCTGTATCTGCTCCAGTCCCGATATCTAGCATGAAATGTAGGAAGACGATAAGTAAACAATTGGATTTGCACAGCTGTACAGAAAGAATACATGTAGACCACTATGCTATCTAATTCAAACAATCTTATGTTTATTTGTATGGTACATACTTTTTCCAATTTGTTTTTCAAAGAAAAATGGCAACCTCAGACAATTAAAATATAAAAAGACAAAAAAGAAAATAAGTACATATAGAAAAATGTAACTTTTCGTGTTGACCATTGTGAGCTTCAAAGCTGTCTTTATTCCTGTTACTTTTTTTTTTATTCTGAACTTCTTCTTGCCTTGAGATCTGCCAGATTTGTGCTGTGAATGTGTAGGGTCTTGGCCCTGGAGTTCCAGAGGTACAAACCTTAGTTTTCAGGGTTTATCTTCTTCTTTTTGTTTCTTTCTTTTATTTTTATTTTTTTACTTAAAATAGCGCATGTTAATACAGTAAATGCTGAGAGAAAACTAAAGCCTTGCTGATGATGTGGATGTGGTTTCCATTTTATTTGTTCCATTTTAGTTCTTTTATTTTTTGTCTGCCTGAGAGCATTGATCTGAGTGATTTGTAATGTGACTATATTTAATGTTAAGGTGGAAACTTTATCAAAGTCTTTAAAATTATTTGGGTTCATGAAACGAATACATAGTGCCCTTGAAAACCAGTTTAATGTTTTAACTTATTCTGTAAACCTATAGCTTCCAATTTGGCTTTTGGAATTGTAGCTATAAGGCTCCAGAATATATACAAAGGTTGAGGTCCTAATCCAGGATAATTAGTTGCTCTAGAATTGTTAAAAACCAAGAGTATTCCCTCATGGGGGACCATTGAAGCCTATTGTACAAAAATAGAGACAAAGTGGACTTCAACGCAGGGGAAATAAAAAAGTATTCTGAATTACATTTCCTGGTCATAAAATATTGTAATTATTCAAATCATAAAGAAAAGGTAGCTTGCAGTAAGGATTTAAACGAAGAGATTAATGATTTTTGAAAGTGTACATATAGCTAATATATTTGATTTATATAAAATTTCCTCTTTGATTAACATTGGGTTTAGGTTCAATGAATGTGAAATCTAGCATCTTTGTCATATTAGTTAATTTTTGCTCCGTGAAACAAAAAAAAAAACATCTATCTAGAAACTGACTACAAGCTGCTGTTGTTGAATTTGTAATACTATTAAACATAACAAAGCAATCATTAAAGGTTTAATGCTCAATAAAGGTATAATGCTATCAGCAGTGAATGGGCTATGATTCTAATTGGATTATTAAAACATTAAAGTTTTTTTTAGACTTTTTCCACTATGGTGTATTCTTAGGATAAGTAACCAATGCTTGAAAAGTGAGACCCTAGCCCTAAAACCCTCATTAAATAAAGAAAATAAAAATAAAGGGGCCACAGAGCACCCCAGCCCTCTCACTGTCATGTTGACATAGGGCCAAACATATCCTTGCTACTGTGTCTTTTACTGAAGCTCAGTTCCGTTAATTTGAATGGGCTGCAATACTGGATACAGTTTTACATTCATTGCCAATCCCAAAAATAAGATATCAAATTATTAAAATTAATGCATTCCTGATCATTAACAGATATGATATGATAATGATTGCTTGGAAGATAATGTGTCAATGAACTGAACTGTAGAGGTACTGAGCTGCTGTGTGTTAGAAACATGGTATACAGTATAAAGCCTGCCCTATTATTTCCTCCACATTATATCTATATTAAAAGGACTCATTCATTAGAAAATTGTATTTTTAAACTCTATAGTAAAAGAAAACATTTTCTTTTTCCTCCTTTATTTTTTAGTTTGGTAGTACTGTACCATTGAAAATTACGTACAAAATATTGTTCTTCTATAGTAGTCCCTTCAAAGAGATAATACTTTATCCATTGACAGTTTACTGCAGCTAAGAGAATAAGATGCAATTTAAAGAGTATTCCTCATTTTAATAGTAGGTGTAAACTTGGGATAACAGTATGGTAGCTCTATTTTTTCTTGATTGGCATAGATAAAGAGATCCACAGGAGAGCATTGCATTGATTAGTGTAGTGTGTGATGCTCTAATTGAGTCTTTACAGGGGGCTCACTCTGGCCAGGATGATGACCTCGCTGAGAGAGTTAAGTGAGACTCTGTGCTGTTCTAAAAATTTAAAAATGACTAGAAGTAGAATACATGGGTGACTTTAAAAAAAATTATATCCAAAGACCCATCTTCCCATTTTATTTTTAAATAAAAAAATTAATAAATGGAATATTCACAAATAAGTTGCTAATATGTTATAAAAATGTAAAGGATGTGTCCCTTTAATGTACATAAAGCACACTAAGATAAATAAAGATGTATCTGGGCTGCTCTAGAACATGGTTTGTATTTCTACCTTGTACATTTTTAAACAAATGAATAAAGGAAATGAAGATGCTAGATTTTACTCCTGAAGACTACAGTATATAGTCAATGTTTGAGCAAAACTTTAAAATGCTCATAAAGTAGTATGTTACAGATGTAACCAAAGTTTGGCCATTATGTTTGTTTTAGAGACATTTTTATCTTTCTGTTTTGAAATGCAAAATGGTTTATAACTTATTCACTTTTACTTTAACTTCCTGATAAATTATCACTTTGTTACTTTTTCAACATGCTGAGTAAAATCTCAGTTGGAATAGTTATCAGTTTGAGAGGCTATTTGAAAAGTGACACGCAATATTATTGCGCTTTCTGTTGTGAGTTTTGTGCTACAACAGACAAACCAAAGACAATATTAAAGAGGTTCTCTGGACTCTTTATAAAACTGGTCTTTCTTCTAAAGTGTGGAAGAAAGAACTTTAGTTTAACACTCATCTCTTGCTCCACTGATTCCATCATCTACATTACACTCACACAGGCTGCGGACTCTTGTGCCCAGGTCCTAACAGTATATGTGCACCTCTTAACTTGTTCAACTGTACTTACTATTAAGCAGTTGAACAGAAAAAGAAGTCCACACATCCGGTTAGGACCCTGGCGGAAAAGCCTGCATCCTGGGCAAATGCAACAGGAATGCCAGCATCAGCAGAGCGAGGGGTGGTTTTAACCTAATGATCTTTCTTCCACATGTTAGAAGTTAGAAATGTTTTGACAGCCAGCCTGGAGAATCCCATTAAAAACAAACAGAATTGCCAAACTTTGACTATTGCTCTAATGTTAGCCATACATCTTAAGATAGCTGTCAGCAACCCTCTGACCTCTTCCCCCATACACATGCTTGCTTAGTTCAGCAATCATATATCTTCTCAACAGGAGGAAGGGAATAAGCCTCTGCCAGACACTTCTAGTGGTGGCTTAGAGTTACTCCATTGAGAACAATGGATCAGGCATCTTTAAAACTAACACACACAACCCTTCTTTCCCCTGACATCTTCTATCAGGAAAAGCGGGACACCCATCTTACGCATTAGATGGATTACTGGTCCAGCCCAAATCGTCACTTTCAGCCAATATTCGTCTAACGTGTATGACCATCAAACTTCTATTTAAAGAGAACCTGTCTACTGGTTTGGGGTCACTAAACCACCTTCATACCCTTATGCAGCTGGAGTTTAGGGTCCCAAACCTGCCCATTTGTCCCTACAAATAATATTAAATAAAAATTGAATTTACTGGGAGAAGAGTCTGGTATTATTCTCTAGCACCGAAGCAGAGGATAGCACACCTCTCTTCACTGAATATGCTCTGGAGATCAGGTGCATGCATAGAGAAGTATGTGTACCATCCTGCTTCATTTACACAGTGCGCATTCTTTACAGGGACACATAAGTTTGCTATGAGCAGGTTTGAGACCCTAATCCCAGCTGCATTGCAGCATGCAGGTTGTGTAGTGGCCCCTGACCAGGTGACAGGTTCCCTATAAAAATATATTACAATTTTGGTTCAAAATTCTCTTTAAATTAGCTAAGCAGATGATTATCTCATACTGAATGTAACACCTTATGTATGTATGTGTAGGCCCACATCTTTTTTTTATAATTAACCACTTAAAACGGATTTAGAAAGGTATAATGTTTTTAACAGAAAATAAACTGTACATATGTATTCATATAAAAAGTCAGATAATTATTATGCATAATGAGGAGCTATTCCCAAATGTTTAATGCAGGGCATTAAACTTCACTTAGAGAGAACAGACTATTTCCTTTAGTGTGATCGTTCAATTAAATTGTACAATAAAATGTATGATTTCATATTATATGATTGACTATGAAGTGTTAAAGTTCGATGCTAACTTTGTTTAATCAAAACTTCATATTAAATGAATTTCCAGCATTTAAAAAAAAATCAGCTTTTTGTATACAGAAGCAGAAACTCTCTTGTACAAAATCTGCCAGTATGTGTAATTTTAGGTGAATTGTACTGAAAATCACATCCTCTTGTAAGTGTAAAAAACATCTCTCTATATACTAGTGTTACTTCAGATATATATTCCATACATATTAGAACTAAGTTACATATTTTTCCATGAATCATTGCCTGAAAATAAATCTCTGTATACCCACTAGGTCTCTTCAATGAGAGCCATTAACCTTGTAAGATATATTTCTCATAAAACCCTACAAATCTTATTTTTATATTGCTAGTCCAGTTACCTACTACTTCCTTGAATTTGGGGGGTACTATCTCTCCTTGGGGAGAGAGAGCCTTAATCGGCGTGAGTAGACTTATGTGCCATTCATTCTCCTCTGGAATTATGGGTATGCAAATGAGATCATAACAAGCTCTGCCTCTATTGCTACCAGATGTACTTCCTTGAATGTAATTCATATTCCTCTATTGCAGTAACAGGTACTTTGCTCTGGTATAATGTTCTTCTTTCATGTCATTGGCATAGGGCTCTTTTACACAGGCTGAGTATTAGGATAAATTTTGGAAAAGAGCTTTTGTATGAACACTTTTTGCCAATAGTTACCCCATTTACAGATACCATTGATCGCCCTATTAAAAAAAATCCAATAATTCTGAACTGCACATTGCCCTTTGTAAACGGTGATGTGCTGGCGACAGCAAAACTTTATCAAGGATGAAGGATCAAAGTAATGATCATTCATCCCTATGCAGAGAGAATGATTGCTGTATGTGAATACGGCTAATCAGTTGACAATGATTGGGAATGAACTGTTAATTCCTAACCATTGCTCTGAGTATTTTTGTGCTCAATTAATAAACAAGTGTCTTCCAGGTTTATAACGTAAATGTCTAAAAGAAAATGAACAAGCCCAAGTAGTAATGACAAGAAATACATATATGTCAAATGCTTCTTCTATTAAAGTTCTTCTGTTGTCTTCCGGTCATATTGTATTGAATCTAAAGAACATTAAATGTGAATTATAAGATGCTTTCATTCCCATACTCACTACAAAGTATTGTATTATATAGAAACTCTGCACATTCTGGAACTTGCAATATATCTATGCAAGACTAAATCTCTTCTGACCAGAAATGCTATTGAATACTCTTCAAGGCAAAACCTCCGTACAAATGAGTTTGGCTACGATAGTTTTTGATAAAGTTTCCACCTATATAATCATTAGAGTCCAGTGTTACTGAGAGCCTCAAAGAGATAAAAAAAAATGCATATTAGAATGGAGGTTTTTATTATTCTAGATATACTATTTAAATTGGAAAAAAAGAGTTGTAACTTGGTAAAGGCAAGCTTCTGTAACTTTGTTATAATTAATTGTATACCTGTGTATGTAAATATAATGCATTCCTATTTTGCAGTCCAAATCAAACAAAAAACAAACTATTTGTAATATAGAATAAAGTTTATTTAAAAAAAATGTTTTTTGTTTTAATAAAATTTGTTGTGATAAACTAGCTAAAAATAAAGCGCCAAGATCAAGACTGTTAAAGCGCCAAGATCAAGACTGATCAAGAATGTTGCAGGGCCTCAGGGGCAGTACATGACTCCGGGCTGCTTTTTTGTGTTCCTCTGGATCCCTGTGTCATGCACCAAGCCATCAGGCCTGCACTAGGCTTACCAGCAGTATTCCTATCTTAAAAAGTGATGACATCTTGCCTGGATACACCATTACTTTATGAGTATGGGCTTCTGACTTCTGGGACCCCACTATGCATGAGAATAAAGCAGCCACAATGCAGCTAGAAGTTTTCCCTTTAAAATGGCTTGCAGAGAAACTGATGTGCAGGGTAAAACAGTGATGGGCCACAGTGCCCAGGTCACTGGTTCTGCATGGTATTGCAGGATTGTGGGGTCCTAGAGATTGGACCTATGTATATAAAAATACAAGATGGCAATATCCCATTAGTGTATCCCTTAAAGTATTGATCCAAAACAATTTTAAATGATTGAATTCAAATCATATGATAAAAATGATTTATTGTATGTAACAGTGTTTCTCAAACTCCTCCCGTCAGGTACCACCTAGTGACGAGTTGCAACCAAGTACCCCCAGGGGAGCACCCAGGAATTTTGTCTAGGCGGGGTCCGAAAAGAAAAAAATTGTTGGCCCTGCCCATTGTTATAAGCCCCTCCTACGTATAATAAGCCACTCCCAACAAACAATGCACAGCTGAAATTATATTGTTGAGGTTAAAGGTAAGAGTCTTACCCTCATCATACATAGACGCACAGTACTCAATACTCATTGGGCTGACATAAGGCTCTTGTACTCACACTGTCCCCCACGTAGCTCAGTGGCAGGAGCTGTTGCAGTTTCACATCCTCCCTCCTAGTCCTGAAGGCGTCAAAAGAGGAGTGGAGGAGGAGGAAGGTGTGTAGGTCCTGGTGGGGGCCCGGCTCTACACATCTTACAGAGAGAAGGGCGTGTCCTGGCTGCACTGCCTCCTTCACATTATACAATAGACAACAGCAGGCTACAGCCAGAAAGCTTCTCCGCTCTCCTCCCTCCCCAGGTCCTGCTCAAGCCCTGTGGTCCCCCCACCATCCGCCACCCGCCCGTGGCGTGCCACCCCCTTGGCCACCTTCACCTAGCTCTGAATCCTCCTTCTGCAAATGGCAGGGGGAGGAGCCAGAGCATCTCCTCTTCTACATAGCGCCACATACCTCCTACATCCAGTGATGTCACCCTTGATGTAGACGTTCTCTTTCCTCATCTTCTCCATTCAGACCAGACCGCCATGATGATTTTTCAGCCATCTCCCATCTCTGCAGAGATTGACAAACAGACATTAGTTTCCCAGTTTTCCATCATCCTCTGAACACCCCATCCTGCCATCCACAATCCTATGCATGCTGTGTTCCCCAATACTATACTGCAGAAACTGTTCCCTGAAAAATATTTGTCTCACACAGATAGTGCTCAGCAATTCTCAACAATTATTGCCACACAGCACTCTAAAAAAATAGCTATGCCCAGTACATGGTATCCCAGACACTAGTAGTATAAACATAATGTCCCCAAAAGTAATTGTGTTAAGCTGATACTGTGCCAGGGTGCCAACCAAAATAGCAGTGCTCCCCAAAATGCCACAATAGAAATAATTCTCTGCCAGAGCACACTTAGTAGTAATAATTCCCCCATAGTGCCCATACTAGTAATCATGCTCCCTATAGCCCCCCAGTAATAGTAGTAAAGCTCACCATAATACCCCCTTGTAGTTATACTTTTCCTTATAATATGCCAATAAAAGAAATACCCCCACTTAGTGCCCACAGTTCAGCTAATGTCCCCATAATGTATGCCACTATAAAATACACCTATATAGTGTCCCAGTAAATGCTCCCATATTGCTCCTTTCCCCCTTCCCCATATTGCCCCCATGATGTGCCAGTATAAAATACCCCATCTTAGTGCCCCCAGCACATTCCTCCATTGTGCTCCTCTCCCCATTCCCCATAGTGCCCCCCATTATTTGCCAGTAGCAAAATTCCGCTTTTTAGTGCCCCCAGAAGATGCCCCGATAGTACTCCTCTTCCCCATAATGTGCCAGTAAAAAAATGACCCTTCTTAGTGTCCACCAAAATGTACCAGTAAAAAATCACCCTGCTTAGTGCTACCAGATGCCCCCAAAATGTGTCACTAAAAATTCCCCTTCTTAATGCCACAAGATGCCCCTATAGTTCTCTCTACCCTATAGTGCCCCCATAATGTGCCAGTTAAAAATGCCTCTTCTTAACGCCTCCTCTAAAGTGTCTCCCATGTGCCAGTAAAAAAAAAATGCTTCCTTAGTGCCCCCTATAATGTGATTCACGGAAAGCAAAGGGACGCTAAAACTACACTTTATTGTTACATTTAAAAACAGGGGAAGATTCCTGATCAATAATGTATACACATCAAAGATACACAAATGCATGTCCTGGGACTTATTCAGTGAGGTCCCTCGAGTGCATGGACCAAACATCGGAGATGTCAGGCGTCAGGTGTGAGACAAATGGTCAAAGAAGGCTGAATGTGGTGGCCTGCCTGCTGAGTAAGGTGAGATTGAGGGCTAATTTTTGCCCAAAAACACCAAACATAGGTATTCTCAACCAGCCAGCCACATGCAGCAGCTTCACAGGAGGTGCCAGGTGTTCATTGTTTGAGCCTCTGTTAGCAGTTCCTTCAGATTTGACAGAAAGAATAGTGCAGCATGACACCACATTTGGACCCATGATAGGTGGCTATTATGTCTTACATTACATTGTTTGCTACAAGAAAAAAAAACTGGAAAGTACAGCACTACATAGCTTTTACATCCATATAGTTTTTAACTTTCCTCTTTGGTCCAGACCACCATTACCTTTTCATCCAGTCATGTCTTGTCTTTGAAGAGTTTGCTAAACAGACTACTTAGGTTCCTCACTTTTCCATTATCCTCTCCACCAACCATCTCAAAACAAACTCCTCATCTTCCTGCTCCTACAGTTTCATCCTGCTACAACCCCAAATACTGTGCCTACTGGGCCCCCAATGCAAAAAAAAAAAAATACTATACTGCAAAAACAGATAGTCCCTTGAAAATACCAGTGTCACACAAATCGTTCCTCATTCAATAATTATCACAAAGTAGCCTTAAAGGGATTCTGTCACCTCTGATAACACAAATTTAGCTTTTAATTCAGCCATGCTCCACAGATTACCTTGAATCAGCTTTGCTTTTCTGTAATGAAATCCGTCCAGTAGTTTTGCAGAAAAACGACTTTTATAAATATGCTAATTAATCGTGAAGGTGCCCAGAGGGGCGTTATCTTCTACTTTGGGTGCCCAGTAACGCCCCTCTGCAGTGCCCAAAACTGGCTCTTTACTCAATAAATAACGCCTTCGTCCAGAATCCCTAACCGCCCACAGCGCCTCATCCCTCTCCTCGCCCTCCCTGACAGCCGAGCGAAGTCTCGCGCAGACGCAGTACCCACTGAGGGCTGCGCCAGTACGATGAGTAGGAGACTGAAGGCAGGAGCTTCATTGTCATCACTGGGCATGCGCTGAGCCCAGTGACGTCCGATGCTTGCTCTTCCCTCAGCGAAGAGGTGACAGAATCCCTTTAAAAATAATTGTGCCCAGCAAATAGTGCTCCTGATGGCAATAGTGCCACAAGCATTGTGCCCCCCCCCAAAAAAAAATTGTGCTAAGCTGACACTGTGCCAAGGTATCCCCCACCGTAATAATGCTTCCCAAAGCCCCACATCTAGTAATAATCCTCAGAGTACCCTCACTAGTAATTGTATTCCCTATAGTGTAAAAATAATGCCCCCATAGCAACTGCAGTAGTAGATATAACCCCACAGTAGAGATGAGTGAACTTTAAAAAAAAGTTCGGCGTTCGGGTTGTGGTAATCGCCGCATCCCATTATGGATTCCACTACCGCAGACTATCCCGGCATATGGAATCCATAAGGGGCGGCCTTCACGAACCTGAACTGTTGAACAGCCGAAGAACCTGGGGTGACGTCACCATCATTTGATCAGTGCAGGGGGGCGTGGCTCAGCACGGGATCAAATCCAGTGCTGAGCCACGCCCCCTGCACTGATCACATGTTTCCAGTAGGAATAGATGCCTCACGGCCAAAATTATAAAGCAAAATAATGCCCTCCCTGTAATGGTAATGATCTCTATAGTGTCCTAATAGTATCCTGCCCCAAGGTGGCAAAGGAAAATAAGAAAATTAAATACCTACTCCCCTTTCCAAGCAACTCTCTGTGATACCATACAGTAAACTTATCTCTTCCGTACAGTGTTCATTTTAGGACATAGTCAGATATCACAATCACATATTAGTGTGAGGCAAAATACTCACCCTGATACCTGACCCCAACACCTGACCGTGACACCTGACCCTGATACCTGACCCTGATCCCAATACTTGACCCTGACACCTGAACCTGATACCTGACATTGACCCCTGACACTGACATCTGACCCTGACACCTGACCATGACACCTGACCCTGACTTTGATATTTGACTCTAACATCTCAGTTTGACTTGTTAGAATGTTAGAGTCAGAATAAGTTATAGATATACTGTGTATGTGAATGCTAAATCACACAACCAAAGAAAATATGGGGCTGAGCTTTTGGCTATGTGTCTAAAATGCTGTAAGCTAACACATTACAGTGTTATATGAGCACATAGCTCAGTTGTTAGGTTACTGGTTTGTGCACTGGAGTTTTTAGGTTCAAAACCCATTAGTAACCTTAAAACAAGTTAATGTTTTTAAACATTACATAAGAGATTTTATCAAGCCCTAGATAAGAGGCAAATTCAAGTGATGTGTAACTGATATTTGACTTTCTTCACTCGTCAGGGTCACAATGACTTTTAGGTTGACTGTGTTTTGCATGCTAAATTACATAGATGACGAAAATCCCAAGATAATACTAGGCAAGCTTATAGCTCATTGGTACTGTAATTGCCTAATATCCAGTGTTCCTGGGTTTAAAACTATTGATGAGCAAGCTCCAAAGTGTTCGGGTACTCGGTCCGAACACATAGCGATATTTGTGTGCTCGGGCGAGCATCCGAGTATAATGGAAGTCAATTGGAGACAACCAGGCCCCCCCTGCTCTGAAGAGGGGAGGGTGCCTGGTCCATTGGAAAAGGTCTGATAGTGACAGAAACACCACCAAAATGGATATAGCGATATTGGTGCTCTCGGCCGAGCACCCAAGTATAATGGAAGTCAATGGAAGACAACCAGGCCCCCCTGCTCTGAATAGGGGAGGGTGCCTGGTACATTAGAAATGGTCTGAAAGTGACAGAAACACTACCAAAATGGATCAGGAAGACAATGGGGATGATGTATGGATGCATCTTGGACTACCATTGGCACTGCTGGGAACCA
This sequence comes from Bufotes viridis, assembly GCA_033119425.1. NCBI lineage: Eukaryota > Metazoa > Chordata > Amphibia > Anura > Bufonidae > Bufotes > Bufotes viridis. Next base: position 172,041,262 of record CM065590.1, read on the forward strand.
TGTTGCCTGAGTTGTACGGCACTTCTACAGACTGACAAAAATACGCACAAACCCCCAAAAAAATAAATAAATAAATAAATAAATTTATTTCACAAGAAAAATTGTTAGGAAATATTCTTTCCTGTATATTCAATTGTATATAAAGTGCAAGTGCTGCCAAACAATTACAAGATAGAGGCACTCCAAAACAGCCTGAATATCACATAAAGGAGGGCCCCATTCACTGTGGTACAATTGTTCAGGTAGTGGGACTCCTACACTCATAAAGCCTATGCACTAAGTGAAAGGGCTGCCAAAAATTACAAGGGACCTGAGTGCCTGCTGGTGAGCTGACCCTGTAAAACACTATGGTTGAGGGCCTGATGGTGAGCTGACCCTATAAAACATTATGGTTGAGGGCCTGCTGGTGAGCTGACCCTGTAAAACATCATGGCTGTCCCCCAATATGTTGTTCCCAGCCGCCACTACTTTTCCAGGCAAACCGTCCCTTCCCTGCACAACCAAGTGGAGGATAAAATCAAGTGTGCGCTGCACAACGCCATCTGTGGCAAGGTCCACATAACCACAGATACATGGACCAGTAAGCACGGCCAGGGTCGCTATTTCTCCCTAACTGCACACTGGGTAAACGTAGTGGCGGCTGGGCCCGAGGCGGATAGCAGTTTGGCGCATGTCCTTCCACCACCGAGGATCGCAGGGCATTATTCATTGCCTCTTGTTGCTTGCTCCTCCTACTCCGCATAATCCTCCTCCTACTCCTCTTCTACCACCCCCACATCCGGTCATCGAAAGAACCTCACCCCCAACTTCAGCACTGCCCGGGGTAAACGTCAGCAGGCGATTTTATAACTTATGTGTTTGGGTGACAAACACCACACCGCACAGGAGCTTTGGAGGGGCAAAGAACAGCAGACTGATGAGTGGTTGTTGCCGGTGAGCCTCAAGCCCGGCATGGTGGTGTGCGATAATGGTCGAAATCTCGTTGCAGCTCTGGAACTAGCCGGTTTGATGCACATCCCTTGCCTGGCGCATGTGCTGAATCTGGTGGTGTAGAAGTTTCTTAAAAGCTAACCAGACATGTCAGAGCTGCTGCTGAAAGAGCGTTCCGTGTGTGCATGCTTTCGGCGTTCTCACCCTGCTGCTGCTCGTCTGCGCTGCAGCGTAACTTCAGCATTCCTGCTCACCGTCTCATATGCAACATGCTCACTAGGTGGAACTCCACCTTACATATGCTGGAGAGACAGCGAGCAGCAGCGGGCGATAGTGGAGTCTCAGATGCAGTATGCATGGGTCAGTCACTCTGCGGATTAGCACCACTTCACCAACAGTGACTGGGCCTGCATATGAGACCTGTGTACCTTGTTGCGGTGTTTGAAGTACTCAACCAACGTGGCCAGTGCTAATTACGCCGTTGTTAGCATTACAATACCCCTTCTATGTCTCCTTGAAAAAAATTATTACGACGATAATGGAAGATGATGCAGCAAAGAAGCAGGAGGAAGAGGGGGAATTTCACAGGGTTTCAAGCAAGTCATACAGAAGTGGCTCAGAATGTGGGTTCCTGCACCAGCAGGGTGGCACCCTACGCAGCCCAGTGCCATCACTGGAGCGTGGCTGGGGGGATATGGAGGACACAAACGATACAACAACTACAAAGGACAGCTTATCGTTACCTCTGGGCAGCCTCGCACACATGAACAACTACATGCTGCAATGCCTGCGCAACGACAGCAGAGTTGCCCACATTTTTACTTGTGCTGACTACTGGGTTGCCACCCTGCTGGATCCCCGGTACAAGGACAAAGTGCCAGCCTTAATTCCCACACTAGAGCGTGATAGGAAGATGCGCGACTACAAGCGCACGCTGGTAGACGCACTCTTGAGGGAATTTCCAACTGACACGGGGGGACAAGAGGAAGCACAAGGCGAAGGCAGAGGCAGAGGAGGAGGAGGAAGATGTCGCCAACGCAGCTGTGTCACGGCCAGCTCCCCAGACAGCAGGGTTAGCATGGCCGAGATGTGGAAAAATTTGGTCACCGCGCCACAGCAAACTGCACAACCAGCTGATAGGGAACGTGTTAGCAGGACACATTTCAACAACATGGTGGAACAGTAAGTTTGCACACGTCTCGACGTACTGACTGATGGTTCTGCCCCATTCAACTTCTGGGTCTCCAAATTGTCCACATGGCCAGAACTTGCTCTTTTTGCCTTGAAGGTGCTGGCCTGCCCTGCGGCCAGTGTATTGTCTGAACGTGTATTTAGCACGTCAGGGGGCGTCATTACAGACAAACACAGCCGCCTGTCCACAGCCAACTTGGACAAGTTCACGTTCATTAAAATCAACCAGGCATGGATCCCACAGGACTTGTCTGTACCTTGTGCAGAATAGACATTTATAACTGTCTCACCCTCAACCATACATTCTTGTACTCCAGGGCACTTCTTTATTAAATCCTCTTTTTTTAATTGTATCATTATTGAATTGAATGAACCTCTCCTCTGTCTGGGTGCCAGGCGCCAACATTTCAGCTAATCGCCTGTTGCTTTGGTGCGTGACATTAACCTCTTTTTGCTGTCAAATGACCTCTCCTCTGTCTGGATGTCAGAGGCCTAAAATTCTGCTAATCGCCTGCTGCTTTGGCCGGTAACATCAAGCCTGATTTTCTGCTATGGGAACTCTCTCCTCTGTCTTGCTGCTGGGGCCTAAATAACTAAAAATTGGCCTTTTCCATTGCTGGGTGACATGAAGCCTTATTTTCTGCTATGGGACCTCTCTCCTCTGTCTGGGTGCCAGGGGCCTACTTTTCAAATAATCACCTGTTGCTTTGGTGGGTGACATTATACTGTCAAATGACCTCTACATTGTCTGGTTGTCAGCAGCCTATATTTAGTTTCATCGCTTGCTGCATTGGTGGGAGACACTAAACTCTTTTTACTGTCAAATGACCGCCCCATCTTCCTCCTCCTCCTCCGCCTCTGCCTTCGCCTTGTGCTTCCACTTGTCCCCCTGTGTCAGTTGGGAATGCCCTCAGAAGCGCATCTACCAGCGTGCGCGTGTAGTCGCGCATCTTCCTATCACGCTCCAGTGCGGGAATTAAGGTGGACACGTTGTCCTTGTACCGGGGATCCATAAGGGTGGCAACCCAGTAGTTAGAACAAGTTAAAATGTGGGCAACTCTGCTGTCGTTGCGCAGGCACTGCAGCAAGTAGTTGCTCATGTGTGCCAGCCTGCCCAGAGGTAACGATAAGCTGTCCTCTGTAGGTGGTGTATCTTCTGTGTCCTCCGTATCCCCCCAGCCATGCTCCAGTGATGGCCCTGAGCTGCCACCCTGCAGTGAAACCAGTTCCTCCTCCTCTACATCCTCCTCCTCCTCCTCGTCCTCCAGAAGTGTGCCCTGGTTGTTCACATGTGTACCTGGCTTCTGCTGGTGCAGGAACCCACCCTCTGAGCCACTTCTGTAATAACCTGCCTGAAACCCTGTGAAATGCCCCCTCTTCCTTCTCCTCCTGTGCCGAATCCTCTTCCATCATCGCCATAATATTTTTTTCAAGCAGACATAGAAGGGGTATTGTAATGCTAACAAAGGCGTCATTATCACTGGCCATGTTGGTTGAGTACTCTAAAGACCGCAACAAGGTACACAGGTCTCGCATGCAGGCCCAGTCACTGGTAGTGAATAGAGATGTTGCGAACATAAAATTTTCCGTTCGCGAACGGCGCACGTGAACTTCCGCAAATGTTCGCAAAGGGGTGAACCGGGCGAACCGCCATAGACTACAATAGGCAGGCGAATTTTAAAACCCACAGGGACTCTTTCTGGCCATAATAGTGATGGGAAATTTGTTTCAAAGGGACTAACACCTGGACTGTGGCATACCGGAAGGGGATCCATGGCAAAACTGCCATGGAAGATTATGTAGTTGACGCCGAGTCGGGTTTTATTCCAAAAAGGGCATAAATCCCCTAACATTCCTAAATTGTTTGGAATAACGTGCTTTAAAACATCCAGTGTGTGTATACGATCAGGTATGATGTTGTATCGATCAGGTAGTGTAAGGGTTACTCCCGCTTCACAGTGACAGACCAAACAGTTCATTTGCACAACCGCAAACTCCCCATTTGCACAAGGTTGGATTCCAAGCTAGCCATGTTCCTTTCCTTGTCCTCACTAACGTAATTGTAGGCCCCTTTTCCTCCACCCAGCCACGTACAACACCAAGGGTCCCCGAAAGGTGACGATAAGCCCCCTTGGTCTACCACCTCCTCATAGCCACCTTCCTCCTCTGACTCCTCTTCTTCAGACTCCTCTCTCTGCATTGCCGCAGGTCCAGCAATCGATGACGACAAGGCTGCTTCTGGTGATGGTGACCACAACTCTTCCTCTTCATGCTCGTCTTTGGCCTTATCCAGCACTCTTCGCAGGGCACGCTCCGGAAAAAACGCATATGGGATGAGGTGGATGATGTTGCCTTGGGTTTGACTGACCAGGTTTGTCACCTCCGCAAAAGGACGCATGAGCCTACATCCATTGTGCATGAGCGTTCAGTAACGTGTCCAAAAAATACTCAGCTCTGCAGAGGCTGTCCTCTTTTATAAATTAAAAAAATCTGTTCTTACCAGTTTAATCTCTGTTTTGTCCCCTATCAGGGGCCGGCGTATGGAATAGATTTTAGGAATCGGGAGATGGAAAAAGATGGTTGGTCAGTCCTCTTCCTTCCAATTTGGGGCACTGAGCGTGCGACGTGCAATGTACTGTGCCACTCTATATGAGTGGTGTGTTAAGTAGTATAATTTCTATCAGTTTAATGCCTGTTATGTCCCCTATCAGGGGACGTGTATCGAATAGATTTTAGGAACCGGGAGATGGAAAAAGATGATTACTTCCAATTTGGGGCACTGCACGTGCGCCGCTCAATGTACTGTGCCACCAATACAAATACAGATGTAGCATGGTTAGCACTCCTTTTTTCTGAGTTTGGTTATCTAATCTAAGCAAACACCTTCAATTGCTTTTCAATGGCTTTTCTCTCAAGATAATGAAATGAGTTAAGAAATTTGAGTTAACAGCGTGATTGCTAACCCTGCTACATCTGTAGTGTGAACTACTATTCTTACTATTTTGATCTTTGTTAAGTCCTCTATCTGGGGACGTGTATTGAATTGAATACTTGCATGGGGAGATAGAGAAAATAAGCTTGCTCTGTCTGCTACCTTCTAATTTGGGACACTTGCAATGGAATTTGCCACCAATGCAACTAGTGTTAACTAAGTACTATTCCTATCAGTTTAATCTCTGTGTTGTCCCTTATCAGGGCCAGGGCCGGTGTAGTGAATAGATTTTTGGAACCGGGAGATGTAAAAAGACCCATACTCGGTCCGCTTCATTTGAATTTTGGGTCACTGCACGTGCGCCAATGCAATGTACTGTGACACCCTATATGAGTGGTGGGCAGTGGGCTCAGATGTGAACCCGGACATACCCATCCTTTCACCCAGGCAGCCTCCCTGATGTTATCATTGAAACATGTCGTACTCCGATGCGCTCACTTGCCCTGCGCAGGGCAAGAGCTTTTTTATTTATAACAACACAGTGCCGGGCGGAAGCTTCCATCCAGCAGTGTGTTTGGTGACGTCACCGGCCGTTTTACAGGATAGCGCAGCGCTAAAGCCCGCCCATCATTGCCGATGACTTCACCGGGCTCACTGCTGAGCAGAAGCCTCCGCCTGGCATCCCTAAGAAGAGCCCGGTAAGTCACCAGATCTCCTGAAAATGCCTTTGCCCTGCGCGATTCATCGTAGTGTGCTGAAAACAGGACACGGGTGGTTTGCCTGCTGTGCAGTCAAAGCCTGAAGCGAGGCATAAATGTTTTAAACCTGAGCACCACCTGCATGATCCGGCATCTAACCGTAAAGCACAAGCTGCAGTGGAGTAGACAACTCAAGACCCAGAAAAGATCTGAGGCTTCTCCTGCTCCCTAGTGAAGAGCGGCATAGGCAATATTCGAATTTACGATATTCGCCATAAATTCGCAAATTCTTGAATTCATGATCTCCAGTTTTTTTTTCTTGATTGCGAAAATCAGCAATGTAATATGCGCGCATTGCGTACGCAATACAGGCGTGGCTCACTTTTGCTACATTTTTCAAGCTGCTAGAAGTTTCCTGAGACTAAAATGGTTGGCACAGCAGAATTATAGCTTCATATGCAGATAGAGTGTTCCAATATATTCACGATTGTGCAAATCGGCACATATCTTTTGGCGCAATACATGCAACTTCAGATTTTATCAGGTCTGAGTAGATATTACTTATTGGTGCACTAAGTATTGTTGTGACATCACAAGACCCAGCTCTGCATATAGTGACTACTCAAATTTTTCATGAGTCCCAGTAATATAGTGAGTACCGAGTAATATATGCTAATAACTGCATACACACTTGAGAGAGGTGAATCAATGTATAAGCCATGTAAGATAGCGGAGGGAGAGCACATTTTGAAGATAAGTTGTTTGCAGATCTTTTAGGAGGTAGGGAATCCAGCAAGTCTCCTGCAGCATAAGCTACTCGATAACACTCCCACAATTCCTCCTGCCTGGATTTGCTGGGAGAGCTGGACAATGCCTAACCACAGAGAGTGGACTAGTGAGACTCCTAGTGGTCGTATCTTTGCAGCTTATGTTTGGGTGGATGCTAACAAAAAATTTCAATAAAGTGATTTACAGATCTGATAATTAGACTCCTTCCTAAGAAATAAGAATACATTATTATATTGTGCAGTGACTCTTTCAAAACAACGAAAAACAAAATAGCCCTCAGTCACCTGGAAATAGATGAAGATACAGTAAATTAGTGCCCCCTTTACTATAGTGCTGCCCATGTACTCTTAAAAAAATAAAAAAGGACTACTTATATCACACATCACTTGAATTTGTCTCTGATCTAGAGCTCAATAAAATATTAATTTTATGAAAAGCCTGAAAAGTCATTGTGACTCTGACCCTGACGAGTGAAGAAAGTCAGATATTAGCGTCACATATCACTTAAATTTGCCTCTTATCTAGGGCTTAATAAAATGTTATATGTTTTGAAGCTGAAATGAGTTTTTTAACCCAGGAACACTGGATATGAGGCAATTGCATTACCACTGAGCTATAAGCTTGCCTAGCATTAGTCTGGGATTTTCTTCATCTATGTGACTTAGCATACAAAAACACAGTAAACCTAAAAAGTCATTGTGACTCTAATGAGTGAAGAAAGTCAGATATCAGCATCACACATCACTTGAATTTGTCTCTTATGTAATGTTTAAAAACATTATCTTGTTGTTTTAAGGTTACTAATGGGTTTTGAACCCAAAAACTCCAGTGCAGAAACCAGTAAACTAACTACTGAGCTATGCACTCATATAACACTGTAACCTCTTAGCTTACAGCAATTCAGACACATACATAGCCAGAAGCTTAGCTACATACTTTCTTTGGTTTTGTGATTTAGCATACACATACACAGTATATATATAACTCATTCTGACTCTAACATTCGAATTCAAACTCAGATGTTAGAGTCAAATATCAAAGTCAGGGTCAGGTGTTAGCATCAGATGTCAGGATCAGATGTCAGGGTAAGGTGTTGGGGTCAGGTATCGTGGCAGGGTCAGGTGTGGGTTAAGTGTCAGGGTCAGATATCGTGGTCAATGTCAGTTGTCGGTGTCAGGGTCAGGTGTTGGGGTCAGGTGTCGGGGTCAGGTTCAGGTGTCGGGGTCAGGTATCAGGGTGAATATTTTGCTTCACTCTGACATTATTCTGATATGTGACTATGATATCTGACCATGTCCTAAAATGAACACTGTACTTCCGGCCTGTGTCCAGAGCTCCTTGCATCCGTCATCATGCCCTCAGGTCTCGTGGACTGTGGCTTTTGAGAGTGAATGGCTGGACAGGAAGTCTATATAGTTGAAGATGGAGCGACCGTAGCAACAAGCAATGAAACATTGCTGGATGCTAGAGCGGTCTTGCATACCTCTGAACTTGCAGCGCGTACCTCTGTGTTAATTGTACTACTGGTTGAGTAACAGTGAAATAGAACATTCTTTCAAAGCATTGAAGTAATTGAATATGGAATCATTTGCTTCAAAATTGAAATTGGTAAAAAAAAAAATTCATTCCCTGCTGATGTCCAGGGGCCCTTACCCCCTCCATCAACATTAAGTTTTATTATTTTAAAATGTTTATTTAATCAAATTAATCAAATTCTATACTTATCAATTCCATAATATTGTGTGTCTTTCTTTACAGTCCTCTGCTTCCCTTCATACAGCCACGTTGTCTGTCTACTTCCACAATAAAGTCAGTGTAAACTCACTTACAGTTAGCTCCCCCCACTGTAAGATTCCTTGTATTTAAAGTGGTTTCCCAAATAGCACATTATGACATATGCCGAGTCCCATCTGACACCAATCACCTGAGCAAATGCTTAATTTGCTAATTACATATTTGATATGACACACCATCATTGTTGCATGGCGTATCATCCTATGTAAAAATTGATCTGCTGACAGCAAACAAAGAATCTGGATGGGGAAGATCGCAGTAGCAACCTCACATCCCCATACACAGGAGATGATTGCTGCATGTAGTTATCAGAAAAGCTCGGTTTCTTCCCAAAAATGCAAAGGATATTAAGCAAAAAAAAAAATCTAAGTATTGATTTATCAGAAAAGGTTGACAATTAGCACAAACATTTGTTAAAACAACATATTTTACATTTACATTTGATTTATTTAATACAGTGGTTATAGAACACTTGTTTTCATTCCATATTGTATCTTAACATTCTGACACTGCATATATTTTGTTAGCCAGCACATATCTAAGCTATCAAGAATCTTTGAATATTTTATACAGCTTTTTTATTGAATCACACATTTTATTAAGATTTGGATACACACAACGGACTTTTTATTACATGCATCATTATACTCACTAATGCTTTTCACATTTTCATAGAATTCTTTAATTACTTTACCCAAAGCGTCAATGTTGGTTTTTCATTTGATGTGAATTAGAGTTTACACATTTTTATTAATTTAAAAAAATATTACAACAGTAAACAGCAAAGCAGAACTTTAAAAACACCTTCACACTTGGAACTAGACAAGCTAGTGACCATGAGTTGCTTAGGCATCTTCCTGTGGTAGGAGGCGCCTCTAAATACTTCCTGCAACCCAGCCATAGGCTGGTAAGACAGAGGGTGTATAAGTGCTGCCTCACAAGTGGGGAGAGACACACCTAGGCAAGCCATAACAACAGTACAGCAGTCTCCATCAGGAAGTAAACTCTGGCATGGAGCACAGATGCAACAGCTAAGCTACCTGCTGCCAGCACTTGTCAGCACGGTGCATGGCAGTAGGAGGGAAAAAGGGAGCCCAGCGCCCCTGCCCGCAGGTAGGGGCAGCAGCGCCGACACAGACCGCTGGCCTAACAGTAAATCATACTTGAAATCAATACTTAAATTTGACGCACAATGTGTAGCGGAGAATGCAACATGTAAATACACCTATAAGAACTAATCAGATTTGCCGCAGGATTTCCACCAAACAATTATAGCGCTTTTATTGCAGTTCCTTGCAAAAGCATTCACTCGCTGGTGACACAGACAATTAGAGATGATCGAAGCTTTGAAAAACTCGATTCGGACTAATTCATTTGTCACAAATCACGTTAAATCTGGTATATCCAGGCCACTCTGCCTAATCATATTCATCCCATTTGGTGGCTGTTGAGGAAGGGTTGAAATATATGCATGTATATATATATGTATATATATATATATATATATATATATATATACTAACACGTGCATGTATATATAATATATACGCATACATAAATACGCACATTATAGGATGATGTGCGCAGATGTGCCCAGCATCTGCACACATCTTCCCTTAGTATTCCCCGGGAGCTCATTGTTGCCCCTGTGGGAAGAGCCCCCTTATGTGCCCATTGTTGGCCCCCTTTAAATATATGTCCCCTTTATATATATTCCCCTGAAATATATGCCCCTTAATTATATATATATATATATATATATATATATATATATTTACACAATAATTAAAAAGTGGGCAGCACACCACAAAAAGTAAAATAAAATAATTTATTCTGAAATGATTAAGAGACGGCTCCGCCGATCTGTGATTGCACTGTGGTGCTCAATACCCAAATGGTGTGAGCTTCCAAACACCACAAAAAAGAAGAAGGCTCTAAAGGTGGAAGGCTCTAAAGATGTTCTTGAATTTGTAACTATATAACCCTAATAGAAGATAATATAGACTTTTCCTTTATTGCATATATGTATTTTAATATAATAGCAGCTATGGTAAAGAAAACGCATTGATTGACAAAAATCGCAGAAAAAACGCAAAGAAGTTAATATATATGTCACCCATGTTTTTGATAAAAAAAATTCTTTATTTTGGGTATGATGTCCTTTTTTGATGGTTCAGACCTTTTTGATAAAATTATTTTGGGTCTGAGATGTGTAAAATAGTCGATGAATAAGGAGAACACACCTGTGTTTGACTATGTTCTGATCCACAATCCAGACAGACATCCCCCAAAAGGGAGGAGTGATCCAATTTAATCAATTGGGGTTAGTTTGGGCTATATAAGGAGGTGTCCATTGTATATAAATATACCACTGAGGAAGAGGCCAGCATTACTGAGACCTCGAAACGCGTTTGGTGACTGTACTTATCTAAAACCTCCTTGCAGCGCTGCTATTTGAAGTGGAGCAATACGTACCTTTTGGAGTTCGAAAGGACAAATAGACCTCCGGGCGAATCAAAGGTCTGATGCTATTTACGGCAGAGTATACCGCTTGATATCGCAAGCTAAGTGGTCTCTTACAAGTCAATGCCCGGGAAAGGCCGCTGTTTTAAAGCAAAGTGTCCATGCTGAATCGTCTCCAAACAAAATCGTTGATCTGAGTCGGCTCATTGCAAAGAAATTGATTATTGGTACCGACATTAACTAATCCACGGAGGTAAGATTTTTGGTGCGACGCCACCACTTACTCAGTAATTATTTGAAAAATACACTAACGGAGAATTGGTCCAATCAAGTACGGACATACCTCTTACCCCCTATTGTTTTAACTACCTGGAGTGGATCTATAGCCAAATCTGTACACATTAATGACATATTTCAAAATGGACTTTTTAGTACAATTGAGCTAATGGATTATATATGAACTCATTTTATTTGTTCATCTTTTATATATTTTTTGATATATTTTTTGTTATATTTTTTTTGCAATATCTGTTTTATTATGTGTTTTAATAAATGTTACTTATATTTGAAATAATGCCTACTGTCTGCAAAATTACAGATAAGTTGAGTGCCATACCCTGATTCTACTATTTCAAAATAATTTATTCTCCCATGTGGAACAGCGACATTTCGGCTCTGTCACAGAGCCTTTCTCAAGAAAAGAACAAACTCAAATGTAAGGTATAAAACAGGTGAGTAATTAACAACATGATGATAATCAATTAAACATATCAAGTGTAAAAGAATCCAAATATATGCACATAATTCCTATTTTAACATCAATGTGATAACATAGTGTATACCCAAAGATAATAGTGAAAACAATATATATCAATTTCATAACAGTTCATGTATATAGTGTGCACATCAATTAATATGAATAAAGTGCTATAGTGCTCAGCTGTGTATAACGAAAAAAATTAATTAATGCTGGATACGGAGGGTAGACTCAATCACCTACATTAGCCAGGACAGGTGCGACATGTTTCAAATCCCAAAAAGTATACAGCATCTCATCCAACAAACTGCGCATTCCTAGGAGCGCGCGTCATCAAGCGGGATATCGTCACTATGACAGGACATATGCGCGCATGCGCATGCCACATACAGAATCCAGGTTGGCCATATTAAACAATGGTCTATGCCCCGTTAAACTGGCGCATGTCCAAAGCGGTAAGAAGTTACCTTAACGGCCATTATAGAAATGGGAAAGAATATGTTTAATGCCCCAACGTTGTGTAAACAGCGTAGCAGGTGGACACATCTTATGGGTCAAAAATGACAGATATGCAGAGCCTCCCAGCCCATGCAGACCCGTCACAACCAGCGAATAAACCAGATCGTTACCTCCACGGCCATGGGGCGTCCGAACCGGTTCATCACCTATAGACCCACCTTAATATAGTACCTCCTATGAGGGAATCTCCTCTACAACAGGGCAGAAAACTTAAACCACAATAATAAACAGAAAAGGATACAACAAGGGGGGTACAGGGAGGGGAATATGGAAAACATGCGATATACCTATAAAAAAGAGAGAGAAAAATTAGGATGTAACAAAAAAAGAATTATCCACACACCTAACACAATCAAGAAAGACATTGTCTGAGCTGCAGGAAAGGAGGGCAGGTAGCAATTTATCTCAAACAACCCACATTATATTACACATTTAAACCTGATGGTTTAAGAGTATTTAATCTATAGATCCACTGCATTTCTCTTACATAGTATATAATATAATATAAGGCCGAAAAAAGACATTTGTCCATCCAGTTCGACCTGTTTCCTGCAAGTTGATCCAGAGGAAGGCAAAAAACCACTGTGAGGTAGAGCCAATTTTCCTTACTTAAGGGGAAAAAATTCCTTCCCGACTCCAATCAGGCAGTCAGAATAACTCCCTGGATCAACGACCCATCTTTAGTAGCTATAGCCTGAAATATTATTACGCTCCAGAAATACATCCAGGCCCCTCTTGAATTCCTTTATTGTACTCACCATCACCACCTCCTCAGGCAGAGAGTTCCATAGTCTTACTGCTCTTACCGTGAAGAACCCTTTTCTATGTTTGTGTACAAACCTTCTTTCCTCCAGACGCAGAGGATGTCCCCTCGTCACAGTCACAGTCCTGGGGATAAATAGATGATGGGAGAGATCTTTGTACTGACCCCTGATATATTTATACATAGTTATTAGATCTCCCCTCAGTCGTCTTTTTTCTAGAGTGAATAACCCTAATTTTGATACCCTTTCAGGGTACTGTAGTTGCCCCATTCCAGTTATTACTTTAGTTGCTCTCCTCTGAACCCTCTCTAGCTCTGCTATGTCTGCCTTGTTCACGGGAGCCCAGAACTGTACACAGTACTCCATGTGTGGTCTGACTAGTGATTTATAAAGTGGTAAGATTATGTTTTCATCACGGGCATCTATGCCCCTTTTGATGCAACCCATTATCTTATTGGCCTTAGCAGCAGCTGCCTGACACTGGTTTTTACAGCTTAGTTTGTTATTTTATTAAAATTCCTAGATCCTTTTCCATGTCAGTGTTACTGAGTGTTTTAACATTTAGTATGTACGGGTGACTTGCATTATTGCTTCCCATGTGCATAACTTTACATTTGTCAGTGTTAAACCTCATCTGCCATTTCTCTGCCCACGCCCCCAATCTATCCAGATCCCTCTGTAGCAGAAAACTGTCCTCTTTAGTGTTAATTACTTTACACAGTTTAGTGTCATCTGCAAAAATTGATATATTACTGTGCAAGCCTTCTACAAGATCATTAATAAATATATTGAAGAGAATAGGGCCCAATACTGAACCCTGAGGTACCCCACTAGTGACCGTGACCCAATCTGAGTGTGTACCGTTAATAACCACCCTCTGTTTTCTATTACTGAGCCAGTTACTTACCCACATACAGATATTTTCTCCTAGTCCAAGTGTTCTCATTTTATATACTAACCTTTTATGTGGTACAGCGTCAAATGCTTTGGAGAAGTCCAGATATACGACATCCATTGATTCGCCGCTGTCAAGTCTAGAACTTACCTCCTCATAGAAACTGATTAAATTAGTTTGACATGACCGATCCCTCATGAAGCCATGCTGATATGGTGCAATTTGCTTATTTTCATTGAGATACTCCAAGATAGCATCTCTTACAAATCCTTCAAACAGTTTACCCACAACAGATGTTAAACTTACCGGCCTATAATTTCCAGGCTCTGTTTTTGGACCCTTTTTGAATATTGGCACCACATTTGCTATACGCCAGTCTGGTGGAACATTCCCTGTCAGTATGGAGTCCGTGAATATCAAAAATAAGGGTCTGGCTAGGACATCACTTAATTCCCTTAGGATACGGGGTGTATGCCATCCGGTCCTGGCGATTTGTCTATTTTAATCTTTTTAAGTCGCTGCTGTACTTCTTCCTGGGTCAGACAGGGCACTTTTAAAGGGAATTTACTTTTACATTTTGCATTTCATCTGACAGTTTATTTTCCTCAGTGAAAACAGTGGTGAAGAAAATATTTAATAGCTTGGCTTTATCCTCATCGCTTTCTGCAACTCCCCCTCATTGCTATGTAGAGGGCCGACTCCTTCAGGTTTATATTTTTACCATTTATATAATTGAAAAACATTTTAGGGTTAGTTTTGCTCTCTTTGGCAATTAATCTCTCGGTCTCTAGTTTGGCGGTTTTTATTAGTTTTTTACATATTCTATTTTTTTCCTTATAGTTTATCAGTGCTTCCTGGCTCCCCTCCTGTTTTAGTGATTTATATGCTTTCTTTTTGTCATTTATTGCTTTTTTTACGGTTCTATTTATCCACATTGGTTTCTTCTTATTTCTTAGCCTTTTATTTCTATAAGGTATGCATCGATCACAATTTGATGTTACAATGCTTTTAAAAATCTCCCATTTTGTGGTTGTATTTTTATTTTTGAGGACTATGTCCCAGTTAATTGGGCCTATGGCCTCTCTTAGTTGGCTAAATTTTGCTTTTTTGAAGTCCGGTATTCTTGTTCCTTCCTGTAGAAACTCTCGTTTGAAGGATAATTGGAAGGTTATTACTTTATAGTCACTATTTCCCAGGTGTCCCCCGACCTGCACGTCTGTTGTTCTATCAGGTCTATTGGTTAATACTAAGTCCAGTATGGCCGTCCCTCTAGTTGGGTCCTGAACCATTTGGGAAAGGTAATTGTCTTTGGCTATTGCCAAGAACCTGTTTCCTTTATGGGATGTACAGGTTTCAGTTTCCCAGTCTATATCTGGGTAGTTGAAGTCCCCCATAATATCCACCTGATTATGGTTTGCCGCCTTGTTTATCTCGTTTAGTAATAGATTTTCTGCGGACTCTGGTATATTAGGTGGTTTATAGTAAACTCCTATTAGTAATTTATTATTGTTTTTGGCTCCATTTATCTCCACCCACAATGACTCCACATTTTCGTGTCCCTCACAGATGTCTTCCCAGAGTGTGGGCTTTAGACAGGACTTTATGTAAAGGCAAAGCAGACAGAAACGGTCAGCACTCCAGCTCACTGTGTGAACGGTGCAGGAATCCAGAGACGGCAAGGAATATAGCTGCAAAGAACTGAATTTGAGTGCTGATCCTTTCTTTATGTAAAGGCAGACCCCTCCCCCTCTCCGGTTTTGACGATCCTTTCTGAACAGATTGTAATCTTGTACATTAACAGCCCAGTCATAGCTATCATCCAGCCATGTCTCAGTTATTCCCACTATGTCATAATCCTCCTCACACATCACTAATTCCAGTTCCCCAGTTTTATTAGTCAGGCTTCTGGCATTAGTATACATACATTTGAGAGGTTTATGCATATTTTTTGCCCTACACCTTTCCTTCTGAACTTTTCTAGTCCCTCCTTCCATTTCTCCCCCAGTCCCACTACCTTGCCCCCGGTCTCTATCTGCACTATCTTTCCCTCCTATAATGTAATTTCTCTCCCCCCCAGTCCCTAGTTTAAACACTCCTCCAACCTTCTAGCCATATTTCTCCCCAACACGGCTGCCCCTTCCCCATTGAGGTGCAGCCCGTCCCTACGATAGAGCCTGTAGCCGATAGCAAAGTCGGCCCAGTTCTCCATGAACCCAAAACCCTGCTTCCTACACCAGTTCTTGAGCCACTTGTTAACCTCTCTAATCTCCCGCTGCCTCTCTTGTGTGGCCCGTGGTACAGGCAGTATTTCGGAAAATACTACCTTTGAGGTCCTTGCCCTAAGCTTTTGACCTAAATTCCTGAAATCATTCTTAAGGACGCTCCACCTTCCTCTAACTTTGTCATTGGTTCCGATATGGACCATGACCGCTGGATCTTCTCCAGCCCCTCCCAGTAATCTGTCAACCCGATCTGCGATGTGTCAAACTCTAGCGCCAGGAAGACAGCACACTGTCTCTTAATTTAAAAATACTGACCCTATCACCGCCACGTCTCGGTGAAGGGACATGATCAATTATAGTATATTGTGTTCAAAATTATTCAATCCCCAATGCTGTAAAGGGTTTTAGGGAATTTAGTCTACATTTGTAATTGTGTTCAGAATGAAATCTTACAAGGACTTTTTAAAGAACCAAATGCAACTAAAATGACATCAATTGTTTTTGTAATACAGTATTAAATGTTTTTTTTTGTGATTTCTTCATTGACACAATTATTCAACCCCAGCAGAAATCAAGCATAATAAGCACCAATTAGGCAGATTTAAAATGACTGTGATACTCAGCTCCTTCTAGACATTTACTGGTGTGTTTACAAACATGGTGAAGTCAAGAGAATGGTCCAGGAAGACAAGAGAAGAGGTTATTTCTCTTCACAGGAAGGGCAATAGCTATAAGAAGATTGCAAAGATGTTACACATACCAAGAGACACCATAGGAAGCTTTATTTGCAAATTCAAGGCAAAGGGCACTGTTGAAACGCTACCTGGTCGTGGCAGAAAGAAGATGCTGACTTCAACTGCTGTGGGCTACCTGAAGCGCAAAGTGGAGAAAAGTCCCTGTGTGACTGCTGAGGAACTGAAAAAAGATTTGTCAGATGCGGGTACTGAAGTTCCAGCTCAGACAATAAGGTGCACACTGCGTAATGAAGGCCTCCATGCCAGAACTCCCAGGCGCACCCCCTTGCTGTCTCCAAAGAATAAGAAGGGTCGACTGCAGTATACCAAAAGTCATGTGGACAAACGACAAACGTTTTGGGATAGTGTTCTGTAGACTGATGAAACAAAATTAGAACTGTTTGGGCCCATGGATCAACGCTATGTTTGGAGGAGGAAGAAAAAGGCCTATGAAGAAAAGAATACGTTGCCTACTGTGAAGCATGGCGGGGGGGTCAATCATGCTTTGGGGCTGTTTTGCTTCTACAGGTACAGAGAAGCTTCAGCGTGTGCAAGGTACCATGAATTCTCTTCAGTACCAGGAGATATTGGATGAAAATGTGATGCAGTCCGTCACAAACCTGAGGCTTGGGAGACATTGGACCTTTCAACAGGACAATGATCCCAAGCATACCTCCAAGTCCACTAGAGCATGGTTGCAGATTAAAGGCTGGAACATTTTGAAGTGGCCATCGTAGTCACCAGACTTAAATCCGATTGAGAAACTCTGGTGGGACTTAAAGAAAGCAGTTGCAGCGCGCAAGCCTAAGAATGTGACTGAACTGGATGCTTTTGTCCATGAAGAATGGCCGAAGATACTCGTAGATCGCTGCAAGACACTTGTGTCAAGTTATCATTCACGTTTAAAAGCTGTTATAACTGGAAAAGGATGTTGTACTAAGTACTAAGATTGAATGTCACTTGGGGGTTGAATAAAACTGATAATGATGTGAGCACAGAAAAGACATTTGTGGTTATTTCATTATAAATGTTATGTTACATTTGTCTGACTTACAAGTGCCTCTTTGATTTAATTGTAAACAAGATCACTGTAATGATCAAAATCAAAGTCGAACTGGCCAAAACACTCAATTTCAGTGGGGGTTGAATAATTTTGAACACAACTGTAAGTCATTTTCTCTATGTTTACATTCAGTGAAATGTTGGGCAACCGGCAGATCAAGCCGTTTCTTGCGAATCAAATATCGGTGATTATTAAAACCTAGTCGTTTTTAGATCAGTGGAGGTCTCCCCAACATATAATAATTTACAGGGACAAGATAAAACATAAACCACAAAATATCTATATAATAATATATATTGTAAGAGAGCGCAAGGGTCCTGGCCTCGGTGAGATAAGAGCCTGGTTTGTATCTCAGCAGCAGATAGTGCTGTTGGACATTTTAGTATTTTAGCATGGCTGCAAAGCCGATCTGGGCCGGCTCTTACTGGGAGCAACTAAAGGGTAGGGTGGGTGGTTTCTCCCCACGTTCCAGGCCTGGTTTTGAAGGCTTGTATAAAGCCCAGCCAAGCACTGTCAGGTGTGTGGATTATCCTCCATCTGCCAGCACTCAGTGCTGGGATTGAGAGTCTGCACGCTGGCCTGCACCTGGACTTTCTGTGGCTGAGCTGTCAGCTGGGTGTGAACAAACACCAAAACCTTACACGTGAGCTTATACTGTGTTGTTATTTTTGCCATGTGTGAACAAGCACCAAGACTTTGTTTTTCCTGAGCTTGAATAAAACACTACTGCTTGCTTCAAAGAACTGTGTACTTGCCTCTGTACTGCGTCCACAAGCCTGTCTACCGGAGCAAATCCCCACAATATATATATCCTATTATCCCCCTCTAATCCAAAGGCCCCCATTTGATGAGAAATTGTCCCCTGGTTGACCTGAAACCAGATGCATCAGTGTGAATGTGCCCCAAGCATTCACACTGATGCCATCTGGTTGATTGCATCAGAATGATCGGACAAGGGTCCGGTCATCCTGCCTGTTTCAAAGAACTCCGATTCAATAGAATCGGAGTCCTTTGTTTTAATTATCTCCAGTGCTGCTGGAGATAATTATGCATAATAGGAAAAGTGGAAAGACCTCCTCTCCTTCTGTTATGTGCATTCTGGCAGCACGATTACTATCGGGCTGCCCAGAATGCAAATCACTACAGGAGGAAGATCAAAGGCTTCTCCCACCTGTCAGTAAATGGTGCGGCTCTGCTGGGCACGTGCAGGGACACGCAGGCTGGCGCAGTGACGTCATCTTACTGCGCCGACCCACGGGTCCCTGCCTGTGGCGTGTGCCCTATACACCCTATGCCACCAACGCTATCCACCCCTGCAATTATATTAACCCCTGAAACCCTGTCACTTCCCCCTGCCTTGCATTAACCCCTTCTATCACACCAACGCCTTACATTGCTCCAGCAAGCAGTGTGTTGAACCCCTATTAAACCCTCTGCTGCTGCCAGTGCAGCAATATAATAACCCCTTATTTCCCTGCCATCAGCAGTTGCCCTTATTGCCCTGTAATTATTACTGCTGTTGCTGCATGACCCTGGATTGTCTGTGGCAGATTTACCCCTTCACTGCGGTATTTATGTTTCTGATTTCCACTCGGGACAGTCTAGCGTCAGGCGGGTGTGGGCGGCTAAAAGTGTGTAATTTTTATTAGTTAGTTTGTGGGTGGAACATGGGATTGTGCGTAGTGTAGTTAGAATTGTTTTATTAGTGCTCTGTCGTCATTGTTAGTGTATTGTGTACGTCATCATTTAGTGTACCATAGGTGTCAATAAATATTGTGTATTATTTGTACCTACTGTGTCATGTTTTGTATTAGCGTTAGTCAGTTCAGTTAGGCGCACGCAGGTAGCTAGTGACTAGTGTTAGGTGATAGAAGCGTATTTTAAGGTTATAACTAGGCGTGGTCATCAATAGACGGCTTACGCCTATTTCTGAATATTAATTATTGATATCTGCATAAATATTCTGTAGGTACTGTGCTGTCAGTATTGCAGGTGTAATTTATCGCCGTCTACACTCACTGTGCAGTGCACCAAGATTAATAGCTAGAGTTGAGCGAACCCGATCTGTATAGTTCGGATTCGTACCGAATTTTGGGGTGTTCGGGACACGGACCCGGAACCGAACATTTTCAAAAAAGTTCGGGTTCAGGACCGTTGTTCGGCGATTTTTTACCGCTTTCTGAAGGGCTGCACAGCAGCCAATCAGCTAGCGTTTTACTTCTTGCTCTAGGAAGCCATCACAGCCATGCCTACTAATGGCATGGCTGAGATTGGCCAAGTGCAGCATGTGACCCAGCCTCTATTTAAGCTGGAGTCACGTAGCGCCGCACGTCACTCTGCTCTTATTAGTGTAGGGATAGGATGCAGCTGCTGTGAGGGCGAGATTAGGCAGGGAAAACTCAACAAAAACACCTAATTAAGTGATCAATATACAGCTGTGAATAATTCAACTTTTGCTAGTTAATTGCTCACTGGTTTTTAGGCTGCACTGAGCGTTTTTCTGTCACTTTTTACTGGGGTGATCGCGGCCATTTTGTGTCTTGTGGTGCACCAGCACAAGCTGCCACCAAGTCCATCAATCCATCATCAATTTTTTTTTTTGCTATATCCTACATCAGGGGCTTGGCTGTGCCTATTGTCACCCGTAGAAACTCAGGATAGAAATTTCAATATTTTATTGAGGAGTTAAATTTAATTGGTAAATTAGTGATCCCCTAAATCTGGTGTTCCAGCTGTGGCTAGCCAAGTGTAAAACTGTCTGCTGTCTGGCAAAGGATAGATTTTTTCTTGTGGTGAAATTCAATAGCTAAAATAGCAATCCTCTAAATCTGGTGTCCCACCAGTGGCTGGCCAAGTTTAATAGTGTCCGGCAAAGAATATATTTTGTTCTGGGGTGAAATTCAATAGCCCAAATAGCAATCCCCTAAATCTGGTGTCCCAGCAGTGGCTGGCCAAGTTTAATAGTGTCCGGCAAAGGATATATTTTGCTCTGGGGTGAAATTTAATTGCCAAAATAGCAATAGTGTAAATCAGTGGTTTCAGCTGTGGCTGGCCAAGTTTAATAGTGTCCGGCAAAGGATATATTTTTTGTGGGGTGAAATTCAATTGCCAAAATAGCAATACCATAAATCAGTGGATTCAGCTGTTGCTGGCCAAGTTAAATAGTGTCTGGCAAAGAATATATTTTGTTTTGGGGTGAAATTCAATAGCCCAAATAGCAATCCCCTAAATCTGGTGTCCCAGCAGTGGCTGGCCAACTTTAATAGTGTCTGGCAAAGGATATATTTTGCTCTGGGGTGAAATTCAATTGCCAAAATAGCAATATTATAAATCAGTGGTTTCAGCTGTGGCTGGCTAAGTTAAATATTGTCCGGCAAAGTATATATTTTGCTCTGGGGTGAAATTAAATTGCCAAAATACCAATAGCATAAATCTGGTGTCCCAGCAGTGGCTGGCCAAGTTTAATAGTGTCTGGCAAAGGATACATACTTTTCTGGGGTGAAATTCAATTGCCAAAATAGCAATACCGTAAATCAGTGGTTTCTGCTGTGGCTGGCCAAGTTTAATAGTGTCTGGCAAAGGATATATTTTGTTCTGGGGTGAAATTCAATAGCCAAAATAGCAATCCCCTAAATCTGTTGTCCCAGCAGTGGCTGGCCAAGTTTAATAGTGTCTGGCAAAGGATATATTTTGTTCTGGGGTGAAATTCAATTGCCAAAATAGCAATCCCCTAAATCTGGTGTCCCAGCAGTGGCTGGCTAAGTTTAATAGTGTCCTGAAAAGGATATATTTTTTTCTGGAGTGAAATTCAATTGCCAAAATAGCAATCCCATAAATCAGTGGTTTCAGCTGTGGCTGGCCAAGTTTAATAGTGTCTGGCAAAGGATACATAATTTTCTGGAGTGAAATTCAATTGCCAAAATAGCAATAGCGTAAATCAGTGGTTTCAGCTGTGACTGTCCAAGTTTAATAGTGTCCGGCAAAGGATAGATAATTTTCTGGTGTGAAATTCAATAGCCAAAATCACAAACTCTAAATCTGGTGTCCCAGCAGTGGCTGGCCAAGTTTACTAATGTCCGACAAAGGATAGATTTTGTTCTGGGGTGAAAATCATTTGCCAAAATAGCAATGCCCTAAATCAGAGGTTTCAGCTGTGGCTGGCCAAGTTTAACATTGTCCGGCAAAGGAAAGATTTTGTTCTGGGGTGAAATTCAATTGCCAAAAAAGCAATACCGTAAATCAGTGGTTTCAGCAGTGGCTGGCCAAGTTTAACATTGTCCGGCAAAGGATAGATTTTGTTCTGGGGTGAAATTCAATTGCCAAAATAGCAATACCGTAAATCAGTGGTTTCAGCAGTGGCTGGCCAAGTTTAATAGTGTCCGGCAAAGGATAGATAATTTTCTGGGGTGAAATTCAATAGCCAATATAGCAATACCGTAAATCTGGTGTCCCAGCAGTGGCTAGCCAAGTTTACTAGTGTCCGGCAAAGGATAGATTTTGTTCTGGAGTGAAATTCATTTGCTAAAATAGCAATGCCCTAAATCAGTGGTTTCAGCTGTGGCTGGCCAAGTTTAACATTGTCCGGCAAAGGATACATTTTGTTCTGGGGTGAAATTCAATTTCCAAAATAGCAATACCATAAATCAGTGGTTTCAGCAGTGGCTGGCCAAGTTTAATAGTGTCCGGCAAAGGATAGATAATTTTCTGGGGTGAAATTCAATAGCCAAAATAGCAATACCGTAAATCTGATGTCCCAGCAGTGGCTGGCCAAGTTTACTAGTGTCCGGCAAAGGATATATTTTGTTCTGGTGTGAAATTCAAAAGCCAAATAGCAAACCCTAAAACTGGTGTCCCAGCAGTGGCTGGCCAAGTTTACTAGAGTCCGGCAAAGGATAGATTTTGTTCTGGGGTGAAATTCATTTGCCAAAATAGCAATGCCCTAAATCAGTGGTTTCAGCAGTGGCTGGCCAAGTTTAATAGTGTCCGGCAAAGGATAGATTTTTTTCTGGGGTGAAATTCAATTGCCAAAATAGCAATCCCCTAAATCTGGGGTCCCAGCAGTGGCTTGCCAAGTTTAATAGTGTCCTGCAAAGGATAGACAATTTTCTGGGGATAAATTCAATTGCCAAAATATCAATCCCCTAAATATGGTTTCCCAGCAGTGGCTGGCCAAGTTTAATAGAGTCCGGCAAAGGATAGATAATTTTCTGGGGTGAAATTCAATTGCCAAAATAGCAATCCCCTAAATCTAGTGTCCCAGCAGTGGCTGGCCAAGTTAAATAGGCAAAGGATATATTTTGCTCTGGGGTTAAATTCAATTGCCAAAATAGCAATAGCGTAAATCAGTGGTTTCAGCTGTGGCTGGCCAAGTTTAATAGTGTCCGGCAAAGGATATACTTTTTTTTTCTAGGGTGAAATTCAATTGCCAAAATAGCAATTCAGTAAATCAGTGGTTTCAGCTGTGGCTGGACAAGTCTAATAGTGTTCGGCAAAGGATAGATTTTGCTCTGGGGTGAAATTCAATTGCCAAAATACCAATTCCGTAAATCTAGTGTCCCAGCAGTGGCTGGCCAAGTTTAATAGTGTCTGGCAAAGGATATATTAATTTCTGGGGTGAAATTCAGCTGCAAAAATAGAAATACCATAAATCTGGTGTTCCAGCTGTGACTGCACAAGTTTCATAGTGTCCGTCAAAGAATATATAATTTTCTGGGGTTAAATTCAATAGCCAAAATAGCAATCCCCTAAATCTGTTGTCCCAGCAGTGGATGGCCAAGTTTAAAAGTGTCCGGCAAAGGATTTATTTTGTTCTGGGGTGAAATTCAATTGACAAAATAGCAATACCGTATATCAGTGTTTTCAGCTGTGGCTGGCCAAGTTTAATAGTGTCCGGCAAAGGATATATTTTTTTCTGGGGTGAAATTCAGTAGCAAAAATAGAAATCCCGTAAATCTGGTGTTCCAGCTGTGACTGGACAAGTTTCATAGTGTCCGTCAAAGGATATATTTTATTTTATGGGGTGAAATTCAGTTGCAGAAATAGAAATACCGTAAATCTGGTGTTCCAGCTGCGACTGGAAAAGTTTTATAGTGTCCGTCAAAGGATATATTATTTTCTGGGGTGAAATTCAGTTGCAAAAATAGAAATACCGTAAATCTGGTGTCCCAGCAGTGGCTGGCCAAGTTTAATAGTGTCCGGCAAAGGATAGATGATTTTCTGGGGTGAAATTCAATTGCTAAAATAGCAATCTCTACATCTGGTGTCCCAGCAGTAGCAGGCCAAGTTTACTAGTGTCCGGCAAAGGATATATTTTGTTCTGGTGTGAAATTCAATAGCCAAAATAGCTTTCCCTAAATCTGGAGTCCCAGCAGTGGCTGGCCAAGTTTACTATTGTACGGCAAAGTATAGATTTTGATCTGGGGTGAAATTAATTTGCCAAAATAGCAATGCCCTAAATCAGTGGTTTCAGCTGTGGCTGGCCAAGTTTAATAGTGTCCGGCAAAGGAAATATTTTTTTCTGGGGTGAAATTCATTTGCCAAAATTGAAATACCGTAAATCTGGTGTTCCAGCAGCGATTGGACAAGTTTCATAGTGTCCGTCAAAGGATATATTATTTTCTGGGGTGAAATTCATTTGCAAAAATAGAAATACCGTAAATCTGGTGTCCCAGCAGTGGCTGGCCAAGTTTAATAGTGTCTGGCAAAGGATAGATTATTTTCTGGGGTGACATTCAATTGCCAAAATAGCAAGTCCGTAAATCAGTGGATTCAGCTGTGGCTGGACAAGTTTCTTAGTGTCCGTCAAAGGATATATTATTTTCAGGGGTTAAATTCAGTTACAAAAATAGAATTACCGTAAATCTGGTGTTCCAGCTGTGGCTGGCCATGTTTAATAGTGTCCGGCAAAGGATAGATAATTTTCTGGGGTGAAATTCAATAGCCAAAATAGCAATAACGTAAATCTGGTGTCCCAGCAGTGGCTGGCCAAGTTTAATAGTGTCCGGCAAAGGATAGATAATTTTCTGTGGTGAAATTCAATTGCCAAAATAGCAATACCGTAAATCAGTGGTTTCAGCGGTGGCTGGACATGTTTAATAGAGATGGCCCGAACTATCCGCCGGCGAACAGTTCCCGGCGAACATAGCTTGTTCGCGTTCGCCTCTGCCGGGCGAACATATGCGATGTTCGGTCCGCCCCCTATACATCATCATTGAGCAAACTTTGACCCTGTACCTCACAGTCAGCAGACACATTCCAGCCAATCAGCAGCATACCCTCCCTCCCAGACCCTCCCACCTCCTGCACAGCATCCATTTTAGATTCATTCTGAAGCTGCAGTCTTAGTGAGAGGAAGGAGAGTGTAGTAGCTGCTGATTTAATTGGGAAATTGATAGCTAGGCTAGTGAATTCAGTGTCCACTCCAGTCCTGAAAGACTCATCTGATATCTGCTGTAAGGACAGCGTCCTGACAGCACCCCAAAAAGCCCTTTTAGGGCTGCAACATTAGTCTGCTTTTTTTCCTTTATATACATATTGCAGTTGCCTGGCCTGCCTGTGTGTGAGGAGCTGCAGGCCCACAGACTGTAGTGTGCCCACTGCCAGTGCCCACCCCTGTCATCCCATGTGGTACAGGACTTTGCATCAAAAAAGGCATTTAATTTTTACACTTTAATCTAAGGTTAGTTGCCTGCCAGTGTGTGTCAGGCTGACTTCCACTGACTGTAGTGTGCCCACTGCCAGTGCCCACCACTCATACCGGCTGGCACAGGACTTTGCATAAAAAGGCATTTAATTTTTACACTTTAGTGTAATTTCAGCTGCTTGCCTGCTGCTAGTGTGTGTCAGGCCGACTTCAACTGACTGTAGTGTGCCCACTGCCAGTGCCCACCCTGTCATCCCGTGTGGCACAGGACTTTGCATAAAAAAAGGCACTTAATTTTTACACTTTAATCTAAGGTTAGTTGCCTGCCAGTGTGTGTCAGGCTGACTTCCACTGACTGTAGTGTGCCCACTGCCAGTGTCCACCACTCATACCGGCTGGCACAGGACTTTGCATAAAAAGGCATTTAATTTTTACACTTTAGTGTAATTTCAGCTGCTTGCCTGCTGCTAGTGTGTGTCAGGCCGACTTCAACTGACTGTAGTGTGCCCACTGCCAGTGCCCACCCCTGTCATCCCGTGTGGCACAGGACTTTGCTTAAAAAAGGCACTTAATTTTTACACTTTAATCTAAGGTTAGTTGCCTGCCAGTGTGTGTCAGGCTGACTTCCACTGACTGTAGTGTGCCCACTGCCAGTGTCCACCACTCATACCGGCTGGCACAGGACTTTGCATAAAAAGGCATTTAATTTTTACACTTTAGTGTAATTTCAGCTGCTTGCCTGCTGCTAGTGTGTGTCAGGCCGACTTCAACTGACTGTAGTGTGCCCACTGCCAGTGCCCACCCCTGTCATCCCGTGTGGCATAGGACTTTGCTTAAAAAAAGGCACTTAATTTTTACACTTTAATCTAAGGTTAGTTGCCTGCCAGTGTGTGTCAGGCCCACTTCCACTGACTGTAGTGTGCCCACTGCCAGTGCCAACCACTGATACCGGGTGGCACAGTAGCTTGCCGATAAATAAGGCATTTAATTTTTAGACAGTAGTCTAAATTCAGTTGCTTGCCTGCTGCCAGTGTGTGTCAGGCCCTCTTCCACTGACTGTAGTGTGCCCACTGCCAGTGCTCAACCACTGATACCGGGTGGCACAGTAGCTTGCCGATAAATAAGGCATTTAATTTTTAGACAGTAGTCTAAATTCAGTTGCTTGCCTGCTGCCAGTGTGTGTCAGGCCCACCTCCACAGACTGTAGTGTGCCCACTGCCAGTGCCAACCACTGATACCGGGTGGCACAGTAGCTTGCCGATAAATAAGGCATTTAATTTTTAGACAGTAGTCTAAATTCAGTTGCTTGCCTGCTGCCAGTGTGTGTCAGGCCCTCTTCCACTGACTGTAGTGTGCCCACTGCCAGTGCCAACCACTGATACCGGGTGGCACAGTAGCTTGCCGATAAATTAGGCATTTAATTTTTAGACAGTAGTCTAAATTCAGTTGCTTGCCTGCTGCCAGTGTGTGTCAGGCCCTCTTCCACTGACTGTAGTGTGCCCACTGCCAGTGCCAACCACTGATACCGGGTGGCACAGTAGCTTGCCGATAAATAAGGCATTTAATTTTTAGACAGTAGTCTAAATTCAGTTGCTTGCCTGCTGCCAGTGTGTGTCAGGCCCTCTTCCACTGACTGTAGTGTGCCCACTGCCAGTGCCAACCACTGATACCGGGTGGCACAGTAGCTTGCCGATAAATAAGGCATTTAATTTTTAGACAGTAGTCTAAATTCAGTTGCTTGCCTGCTGCCAGTGTGTGTCAGGCCCTCTTCCACTGACTGTAGTGTGCCCACTGCCAGTGCCAACCACTCATACCGGGTGGCACAGTACCTAGCACGCGTAGTACCACTTATCTAAAAAAATGACAGGCAGAGGCAGGCCACCCCGCAGGGGCCGTCGTGGTCGTGGTGCTGTGATTTCCACTGTCCCTGGAATAATGCCCAGTTTTCAGAGGCCACGTACCCTGAACCCGAAAAATTCAGAGGACGTAGTTGACTGGCTTAGACAGGACACCCAATCTTCAACAGCTTCCGCTAAGAACCTTGACGCACCATCCTCCTCCAGCTCAGCTTCGGTCACCTGCTCTCAAGTTACCACGCACCCGCCCGTCGCCACCACCACCACTACCACCACAGCCACCACAGCCGCTTCACTTGATCCGTCAGAGGAGTTATTTACACATCAGTTGGATGCAATTGGTGATGCGCAACCATTGTGCCAGATGATGTAGATTACGGGGATATGTCTCAGTCAGGCAGGATTACACACATGGACGTACAGTGTGATGATGATGATGATGATGTTGTACCGCTGCTGCTTCCTTTGCTGAGGTGTCAGATACAAGTGAAGCGGTTGATGATGACGATGTGTCCACGGATGCCACGTGGGTGCCTGCTCGAAGAGAAGAAGAGGGGGAAAGTTCTGAAGGGGAGACAGAGAGAATGAGGAGACGAGTTGGAAGCAGGGGAGGTCGTCGCAAGGAGTTAGTGGCACAGTCAGACAGCATGTATCGGCACCTGGGGTCAGCCAGACAGCACGCCAGTCAACGCATGCTGTTGCCACCACTAGAATGCCGTCATTGCAAAGCTCAGCAGTGTGGCATTTTTTGTGTGTCTGCCTCTGATAAAAGCAATGCCATTTGCAACCTGTGCCAAAAGAAACTGAGTCGTGGGAAGTCCAACACCCACCTTGGTACAACTGCTTTGCGAAGGCACATGATCTCACATCACAAACGCCTATGGGATCAACACATGAGTACAAGCAGCACACAAACTCAAAGCCACCATGCTCCTCCTGGTCCAGCATCTTCAGCCACGTCAACCACTGCTGTCCTCCCTGCCCCCTCTCAACCACCCGCCACTCCATCTCTCACCTTCAGCAGTTCCTGCTCATCTGCCCACAGTCAGGTGTCTGTCAAGGACATGTTTGAGCATAAGAAGCCAATGTCACAAAGTCACCCCCTTGCCCGGCGACTGACAGCTGGCTTGACGGAACTCTTAGCCCGCCAGCTTTTACCATACCAGCTGGTAGAGTCTGAGGCCTTCAAAAAATTTGTCGCTATTGGGACACCACAGTGGAAGGTACCCGGACGAAATTTTTTTCAAAAAGGCAATCCCAAACCTCTACCATGTCATTGAAAAGGAAGTCATGGCATCTCTGGCATACAGTGTTGGGGCAAGGGTCCATCTGACCACTGATACCTGGTCTGCAAAGCACGGTCAGGGCAGGTATATCACGTATACTGCGCATTGGGTCAACCTGCTGACGGCTGACAAGCATGGAATGCGTGGCTCCGCAGCGGAGTTGGTGACACCACCACGACTTGCAGGCAGACCTACTGCCACCTCCTCTACTCCTACTCCATCCTCTTCAATATCCTCCTCGGCTGAGTCCTCTTCTGCTGCGGCGTCTGGCTGCACATCAACTGATTCCCCCAGCTCCCCAGGGGCTATTCCACATCCCGGATACGACAGTGTCACGCTATCTTGGGGTTGACTTGCCTGAAAGCAGAGAGCCACACAGGACCAGCACTCCTGTCCGCCCTGAACGCACAGGTGGATCAGTGGCTGACCCCGCACCAACTGGAGATCGGCAAAGTGGTGTGTGACAATGGAAGCAATCTGTTGTCGGCATTAAATTTGGGCAAGTTGTCACATGTGCCGTGCATGGCACATGTGTTGAATCTCATCGTACAACGTTTTGTGTCTAAGTACCCAGGCTTACAGGACGTCCTCAAGCAGGCCAGGAAGGTGTGTGGCCATTTCAGGCGTTCCTACACGGCCATGGCGCACTTTTCCGATATTCAGCGGCGAAACAACATGCCAGTGAGGCGCTTGATATGCGACAGCCCGACACGTTGGAATTCAACACTCCTAATGTTCGACCGCCTGCTCCAACAAGAAAAAGCCGTCAACGAGTATTTGTATGACCGGGGTGCTAGGACAGCCTCTGCGGAGCTGGG
The DNA here is from genome assembly GCA_033119425.1 of Bufotes viridis. Lineage (NCBI taxonomy): Eukaryota > Metazoa > Chordata > Amphibia > Anura > Bufonidae > Bufotes > Bufotes viridis. The sequence goes on from CM065590.1 coordinate 172,070,615, forward strand.
AATCTTTTGCCACGTTACTGGACACTCATGCGCAATGCCTGTAGGCTTATGCGTCCTTTTGAGGAGGTGACAAACCTAGTCAGTCGCACCGAAGGCACCATCAGCGACCTCATCCCATTTGTTTTCTTCCTGGAGCGTGCCCTGCGAAGAGTTCTGGATCAGGCTGTAGATGAGCGTGAAGAGGAAGAGGAAGAGTTGTGGTCACCATCACCACCAGAAACAGCCTTGTCATCATCGCTTGCCGGACCTGCAGCAACGCTGGAAGAGGAGTATGAGGAAGAGGAGTCAGAGGAGGAATGTGGTGGCTTTGAGGAGGAGGAAGACCAACCACAGCAGGCACCCCAGGGTGCTCGTTGTTGTCACCTATCTGGGACCCATGGTGTTGTACGTGGCTGGGGGAAGAACAGACCGTCAATGACATCAGTGAGGACGAGGAACGGGAAATGAGTAGCTCTGCATCCAACCTTGTTCAAATGGGGTCTTTCATGCTGTCATGTCTGTTGAGGGACCCACGTATAAAAAGGATAAAGGAGAACGATCTGTACTGGGTGGCCACGCTACTAGACCCCGGTATAAGCAGAAAGTGGCAGAAATGTTACCAAATTACCGAAAGTCGGAAAGGATGCAGCAGTTCAAAACCAAACTAAAAAATATGCTTTACACAGCTTATAAGGGGAATGTCACAGCACAACGGGGAATCTAACAGGGGAAGAGGTGAGTGTAATCCTCCTCCTACCACGGCGGCAAGGACTGGACGATTTACAGATGTGTTGTTGATGGAGGACATGCGGAGCTTTTTCAGTCCTACTCATCGCCACAGCCCTTCGGGATCCAGCCTTAGAGAACGACTCGACCGACAGGTAGCAGACTACCTCGCCTTAACAGCAGATATCGACACTCTGAGGAGCAATGAACCCCTTCACTACTGGGTGTGCAGGCTTGACCTGTGGCCTGAGCTATCCCAGTTTGCGATAGAACTTCTGGCCTGCCCTGCTTCAAGTGTCCTGTCAGAAAGGACCTTCAGTGCAGCAGGAGGCATTGTCACTGACAAGAGAAGTCGCCTCGGTCAAAAAAGTGTTGATTACCTCACCTTCATAAAGATGAATGAGGCATGGATCCCGAAGGGACTGACAGTGGGGGATACGTTTGACTAACAAAAGGCCTGATTACATGCCATGGCCTTAAAATGGTCCCCACGCTGCTGTATTTAATGTCTGCATACCGGATGACTTTCGTGAATTCTCCACCACCAACTAGGGTTCAAGCCGCAATGTTTTAGTCACTTTTCTGCCTGGAAAACATAAATTTTTCCGGCCGCTGCTACAATAGCGGCTGCAACAGTGCAATTATTTTTCAGGCATGTGTACATGCCTAATTTTTCTGTCCTATGGTGCAGCACTGTGGCTGCAAAAACAAACCAAAAAAAAGGCACATACAAGTGTCAATTCCCCTTCGTGATCGTTACCTTGTTGTGGTGAAGGGGCTTGCGTATCACAATGAAGCAATCATCATCACCTCTATAAGTGTGTTGGCAATGTTGCCACACCCCAGATGATAAGGCCGTTGCTTCATTATGATCAGACCAAAAGCGATCGGGTGGCCACGCTACTAGACCCCGGTATAAGCAGAAAGTGGCAGAAATGTTACCAAATTACCGAAAGTCGGAAAGGATGCAGCAGTTCAAAACCAAACTAAAAAATATGCTTTACACAGCTTATAAGGGGGATGTCAATGGGGGATTCGACAATGGTTAATCAATTCGACCGGATAGGGTCCGTAACAGGGATTAAACTGATAGCAATAGTACTAGTTAAGACACCACTCATATAGGGTGTCACAGCACATTGCTCTGTGCACGCGCAGTGCCCCAATTTGGGAGTAAGAGGACCGACCAAGCTGCTTTTTCCATCTCCCGGTTCCTGAAATCAATTCAGTTTAGTGTACGAGAGTTTGGTCTGTCACTGTGAAGGCAGTCGAAGGTACCCGGCCTAAATTTTTTTCACAAAAGGCAATCCCTGATATGGGACGTAACAGGGATTAAACTGATGAGAATAATACTACAGAAAATACCACTCATATCAGTGGAGGGAGCCAGCGTTTTTTAACCATCTCCCCGTTCAAAAAATCTATTTAATAAATGGCCCCCAGATTGGGGAGTCGGGGACGTTAGAGGATTAAACTGATGAGAATAGTACTACAGAAAATACCACTCATATCGGGTGTGACAGTAAATTGCATGGCGCAGACGCAGTGACCGTGGTTTAAAACAGAGTGGAGGGAGCCAGCGTTTTTAACCATCTCCCGTTCGAAAAATCTATTCAATAAATGGCCCCCAGATTGGGGACGTTAGAGGGATTAAACTGATGAGAATAATACTACAGAAAATACCACTCATATCGGGTGTGACAGTAAATTGCACGGCGCAGACGCAGTGACCGTGGTTTAAAACAGAGTGGAGGGAGCCAGCGTTTTTTTAACCATCTCCCCGTTCGAAAAATCTATTCAATAAATGGCGCCCAGATTGGGGACGTTAGAGGGATTAAACTGATGAGAATAGTACTACAGAAAATACCACTCATATCGGGTGTGACAGTAAATTGCACGGCGCAGACGCAGTGACCGTGGTTTAAAACAGAGTGGAGGGAGCCAGCGTTTTTAACCATCTCCCCGTTCGAAAAATCTATTCAATAAATGGCCCCCAGATTGGGGACGTTAGAGGGATTAAACTGATGAGAATAGTACTACAGAAAATACCACTCATATCGGGTGTGACAGTAAATTGCACGGCGCAGACGCAGTCACCGTGGTTTAAAACAGAGTGGAGGGAGCCAGCGTTTTTTAACCATCTCACCGTTCGAAAAATCAATTCAATTGACCTTTCGGGGACCCTTGGTGTTGTACGTGGCTGGGTGGAGGAAGAAACCTTCAATGACATCACCGGGACGTGGCTAGCTTGGTATCCAACCTTGTGCAAATGGGGAGTTTGCGGTTGTGCAAATGAACTGTTTGCGGTGCATTAAAAGGGAGTTTGGTCTGTCAATGTCAGTGAAGCGGGCGTAACCCTTACACTACCTGATCGATACAACATCATACCTGATCGTATACACACACTGGATGTTTTAAAGCACGTTATTCCAAACAATTTAGGAATGTTAGTTGATTTATGCCCTTTATGGATTAAAACCCGACTTTGCGTCCACTACGTAATTTTCCATGGGAGTTTTGCCATAGATCCCCCTCCGGCATGCCACAGTCCAGGTGTTAGACCCCTTGAAACAACTTTCTCATCACTATTGTGGCCAGAAAGAGTCCCTGTGGGTTTTAAAATTCGCCTGCCAATTGAAGTCTATGGCGGTTCGCCCGGTTCGCCCGTTCGCGAACATTTGCGGAAGTTCGCGTTCGCTGTTCGCGAACTGAAAATTTTATGTTCGTGACATCACTAATGTTTAATAGTGTCCGGCAAAGGATATCTTTTTTTCCGTGGTGAAATTCAGTTGCAAAAATAGAAATACCGTAAATCTGATGTTCCAGCTGTGACTGGACAAGTTTCATAGTGTCTGTCAAAGGATATATTATTTTCTGGTGTGAAATTATGTTGCAAAAATAGAAATACCTTAAATCTGGTGTTCATAGCTGTGGCTGGCCAAGTTTAATAGTGTCCGGCAAGGGATAGATTATTTTTAGGGTGATATTCAATTGCCAAAATAGCAATACCGTAAATCTGGTGTCCCAGCAGTGACTGGCCAAGTTTAATAGTGTCCGGCAAAGGATAGATAATTTTCTGGGGTGAAATTCAATTGCCAAAATAGCAATCCCCTCAACCTGGTGTCCCAGCAGTGGCTGGCCAAGTTTAATAGTGTCCGGCAAAGGATATATTTTGTTCTGGGGTGAAATTCAACAGCCAAAATAGAAATCCCCTAAATATGGTGTTCCAGCTGATGCAGGCCATATTTAAATCTGTCAGTAAAAGGGTATATTACACTCAGTGTGCATCTCCAGGTGTATTTCTTTCCCTTAAAGGGTATATTACAGTAAGTGTTAAAATACAGCATAATCCTCTACATTTGCACACACTGTTTTGCATCTCTAAGTTTATTTATTTCTGTTAAAGGGTATATTACACAATGTGTTAAAATAAAAGTGCTGAAAGCATAATCCTATATATTTTTTCACACACTACTATGCATCTCAAAGTGTAAATCTGTCCATAAATGTATACCTTTCATCCAGGGTCTAAACACTAGGTCTACAGTTGATATTCCCCTAAATCTCTGGTTACTGCTGTGCCTGGATTAGTGTAATACGGTACATAAATAGATAGCCAGATAGTGTTAGGTGCCTGCAAAAAAAGGCCTGAATTTGAATTCAATACCTTGAGCCAAATTTTTTATTATTGTGGTGAACGGTAACCCGGGCCCAGTGCCGTTCTAAGGATGGTAAGGCCTGAGCAATTTCAGGCTCTAGTCAATTGGCTGGCCGACAGTGGATCCAGCACATTCACAACTTTATCTCCCACCCAGTCTTCTGCAGAAAGCGCACAGGTGGAGCCTGAAAACCAAGTCCATCAGTCTGTCACATCACCCCCATGCATATCACGGAAACTGTCTAAACCTCAAGTTATGCAGCAGCCTCTTATGCTGTTTGAAGACTCTGCTGGCAGGGTTTTCCAAGGGAATCCACCTAGCCCTTCCCCAGTGGTGGAAGACATAGAATGCACTGACGCACAACCACTTATGTTTCCTGATGATGAGGACATGGGAATACCACCTCATCAGTGTCCGCATGTCTCTGATGATGACGAAACACAGGTGCCAACTTCTGCATCTTTGTGCATTATGCAGACCGAACAGGAGGTCAGGGAGGAAGACTGTGTGGAAGACGATGCAGGGGACTATGAGGTCCTAGACCCCACATGGAATGAAGGTTGTGCCACTGACTTTCATAGTTCAGAGGAAGAGGCAGTGGTGAGACCGAGCCAACAGTGTAGGAAAAGAGGGAGCAGGGGCAAAAGCAGAACAGCCGCCGCCAAGAGAGTTCGCCTGCTACTGGCCACCGCCTAGACCCCACATGGAATGAAGGTTGTGCCACTGACTTTCATAGTTCTGAGGAAGAGGCAGTGGTGAGACCGAGCCAACAGTGTAGCAAAAGAGGGAGCAGGTGGCAAAAGCAGAACAGCTGCCACCAAGAGAGTTCGCCTGCTACTGGCCACCGCCACCAGGGACCGAGAACCCCAAAGGCAGCTTCAAGGAGTTCCCTGGCATGACACTTCTTTAAACAATGTGCTGACGACAAGACCCGAGTGGCTTGCACGCTGTGCCATCAGAGCCTGAAGCGAGCCATTAACGTTCTGAGCCTTAGCACAACCTGCATGACCAGGCATCTACATGCAAAGCATGAACTGCGGTGGAGTAAACACCTTAAAAGCAAGGAACTCACTCAGGCTCCCCCTGTTCCCTCTTCTGCTGCTGCCTCGGCCAGTTCCTCTGCCTCGGAAGGAATGTTGGCAACTGCCGCCCACCAAACAGAGGATGTGCCAACACCACCATCTCCGTCACCAAGCATCTCCACCATGTCATACTGGCAGCGTTCAGCTCTCCATCTCAAAAACCTTGGAGAGAAAGCGTAAATTCCCACCCAAAACTCCCCCCCTCCTACCCTCGAGCCCCCTGCCTGAATGCCAGCATTTCTAAACTACTGGCGTTTGAAATGCTGTCATTCAGGCTGGTGAACACAAACAGCTGATGGCGATGGCTGTCACACAGTATGTTGTTCCCAGCCGCCACTACTTCTCCAAGAGAGCATTGCCTTCCCTGCACAACCAAGTATCCGATAAAATTAAGTGTGCACTGCTCAACGCCATCTGTGACAAGGTCCACCTAACCACAAATACGTGGACCAGTAAGCACGGCCAGGGACGCTCTATCTCCCTAACTGCACACTGGGTGTGCAGTTAGTGGCGGCCGGGCCCCAGACAGAGAGTTATTTGGCGCACGTCCTTCAGCCGCCAAGGATCGCAGGGCATCATTCTTTGCCTCCTGTAGCCTCCGCCTCCTACTCGGCTTCCTCCTCCTCTTCTTCCACCTGCTCACCCAGTCAGCCACACACCTTCACCAACAACTTCAGCACAGCCCAGGGTAAACGTCAGCAGGTCGTTCTGAAACTCATATGTTTGGGAGACACGCCCCACAACGCGCAGGAGTTGTGGCGGGGTATTGAACAACTGGGTATTGGGACTAGCCGGTTTTATGCACATCCCTTGCCTGGCGCATGTGCTGAATTTGGTGGTGCAGAGTTCATTCACAACTACCCCGATGTGTCAGAGCTGCTGCATAAAGTGCGGGCCGTCTGTGCACGCTTACGGCGTTCACATCCTGCCGCTGCTCGCCTGCCTGCGCTACAGCTTAACTTCGGCCTTCCCGCTCACTGCCTCATATGCGACGTGCCCACCAGGTGGAACTCCACCTTGCACATGCTGTAGAGACTGTGCGAGCAGCAGCAGGCCATACTGGTGTTTCAGCTGCAGCACGCACGCGACTGACACCACTGCGGAACAGCACCACTTCACCACAAATGACTGGGCCTCCATGCGAGACCTGTGAGCTTTGTTGCGCTGTTTTGAGTACTCCACCAACATGGCCAGTTGCGATGACGCCGTTATCAGCGTTACAATACCACTTCTATGTCTCCTTGAGAAAACACTTAGGGCGATGATGGAAGAGAAGGTGGCCAAGAAGGAGGAGGAGGAGGAAGAAGGGTCATTTTTAGCACTTTCAGGCCAGTCTCTTAGAAGTGGCTCAGATGGAGGTTTTTTGCAAAAGCAGAGGCCAGGTACAAATGTGGCCAGCCAGGGCCCACTACTGGAGGACAAGGAGGATGAGAAGGAGGTGGAGGAGGATGAGGATGAAGCATGTTCACAGCGGGATGGCACCCAACGCAGCTCGGGCCCATCACTGGTGCATGGCTGGGGGGAAATGGAGGGCCATGATGATACGCCTCCCACAGAGGACAGCCTGTCCTTACCTCTGGGCAGCCTGGCACACATGAGCGACTACATGCTGCAGTGCCTGCGCAACGACAGCAGAGTTGCCCACATTTTAATGTGTGTGGACTACTGGGTTGCCACCCTGCTGGATCCCCGGTACAAAGACAATGTGCCCACCTTATTTTCTGCACTGGAGCGTGATAGGAAGATGCGCAAATACAAGCGCACATTGGTAGACGCACTACTGAGAGCATTCCCAAATGTCACAGGTGAACAAGTGGAAGCCCAAGGCGAAGGCAGAGGAGGAGCGAGAGGTCGCCAACGCAGCTGTGTCACGGCCATCTCCTCTGAAGGCAGGGTTAGCATGGCAGAAAGGTGGAAAAGTTTTGTCTCTACGCCGCAGCTAATTGCACCACCACCTGATATGGAACGTGTTAGCAGGAGGCAGCATTTCACTAACATGGTTGAACAGTACGTCTGCACACCCCTCCACGTACTGACTGATGGTTCGGCCCCATTCAACTTCTTCTGTGGCCCTAAGTCTGTGAATGAGACCTGTGGCACTGCAGGCAGACATGAATCCTTTTTGGCTGTGATGAGAACATCAACTCCCATAGCATTCCCACATGATGCCACCTCAACCTCCTATTCTACTTCCTCCTCCTCTAAGTTGCCAATTGATAGTGGTTAATTTTATTATTATTTTTTATAATTATTTTATTTTAAGTCATTTCCATATCCACATTTGTTTGCAGGGGATTTGCCTACATTTTGCTGCCTTTTGCAGCCCTCTAGCCCTTTCCTGGGCTATTATACAGCCTTTTTAGTGCCCAAAAGTTCGGGTCCCCAACATTTTTGGGAAGTTCGGCCGAACTTCTCGAACCCGAACATCCAGGTGTTTGCTCAACTCTATTCAGAGCTAATCTGTTCTGTTAAAAAAAAAAAGCATATTGCACCCTTCATTGAAGCAATGCAATGGCTACTTAGTTGAACAAAATAAAGAAATGGAGGCAGTGCCAATAAAGTGGAGAAAAAAAATGTTCCTTTAATACATGTTGTAGATTTACTGTGCATGGCCTCATGACAAAGGGGGCAGCAGCAGTGGCATTAACAGTTACAATTGTGGCCCCATGAGTGGGGACGGTGGCAGTAGCACTTACAGTGATGATAGGGGACCATTGACATAGTGGGTAACGTGGCAGCAGCAGCGGCAGTAAAAGTGACAATAGTGGCCCCATAACAGAGTAAGGATGGGGTCAACAGCTGTGGCAGTATACTTTTATTCCAAAAAACAAGTGTCACAGCACGCGTTTCGGCCCGTCCAGCCTTCTTCAACTGCAGTTGAAGAAGGCTGGACGGGCCGAAACGCGTCCTGTGAACTTGTTCTTTGGAATAAAAGTATACTTTATATACGCCTGCTGGGATTCATCGATTTTTTTATTTTGTTGGGGATACCGCCTTCCCGTGCAAGCGTTCCAGTGGTGAGCTGTTTTGACCTTATATTGAACAGCTGTGGCAGTAACACGGACAATAGTGGCCCCATGATAGAGTGCCCCCCAGCAGCAGCAATGGCAGCAAGGCTGTATTCACACTTCTGTTTATATTTCTCTTTTTCTGATCTGTAAGAAAACTGAAAAAAAGAAAAGAAAAATGAAGCCTGTATTTTGAGCATCCATAAAGCCTCTTTCAGATGGTCAGTATTTGATCTGTAATTTTAAGCCAAAACAGGAGTGTGTGCAAAACATTGATAAAATATAATAGAAATATTTGAATCTCTTCAGTGTTTCGGACCCACTCCTGCTTTTGGCTTACAAATACTGATCAAATACTAATGCAAAATACTAACCGTGTAAAAGAGACCTTATGCTCAATTTGCATCCATTTTGACCATTTACGTCTGAAATAACTTTTTTTTACAGTATTTGGTCAGTATTTTGCATTAGTATTTGAGACTGTGTTTTGGACCTACTCTGGCTTTTGGCTTACAAATACTGATCAAATACTGACCAAATACTGACACCAGGAAAGAGGCCTAAAAATACAGGATCCTTTTTTCCCTCCTGTTCTTCTGACGGATAAGAAGAACGGAAAAATAGGGAAAATAGCGGCCCCATAACAGAGTGGGGATGCAGTCAAAAAGCAGTGACAGTAACAATGACAATAGTGGCCCCATGACAGAGTGGAGGAGGGGGACAGCAGCAGTGTCATACAGCACAAGATGGTGGCAGATCGCAGTAGTAGTAGAACCCACAATTTAACATGTACATATCAGTAGGCCAAGAAGCTCCTTTGTAGGAATGGCAGAAGAGGCAGCAGGCGGGTGGCATAAAGTGGGTGGCAGCATCAGAATGGTGGCAGCAGGACATGGCCAGAAATAACAGACAATTATGCAGAATATTCCCATGTGTCAGCATACCACAGTATCATTAGTGGCAGAATGATCTATCCTGTTGCATCAGGCACTGGTCTCTGGAAATTCTGGTTGATCCACACCTAATTTATCCTTATGAAGGTTAGCCACTTAACATATAGGGAGGATAGACGAGTTCTCTTAGGGGTAACTATACCCCTGCCAAACTAAACACTTGCTCTGATGCCACACTATTGGTTAGGCAGGAAAGAATGCCCATGGAAAACCGACCAGTTATGGCCACACTACAAGTTTGCATGCCCAGTAGTCCGGGAATCTTGATCCATGGGTGACAGAGTGCAGTACAAGTATGCCACTACCTGATTATTGAGGTTCTTCTGCATGTTCTGCTGCTGCTGGGTGGTTTCTTCCGTAGATGGCTGAAGAAAACTGCTCATTATAGACTCCAGACTGTCTAGTTGCCCACTGCAAAAGTTGCTGCAATGGTGGTGCTGTTCTCCCCTCCCCCAACAGTCTTGGCAGTGGAGTGTGCTCTCCCTAAAGTTTCTAAAAGCCCTCCCTACAATCTCACTACACTGTCCCTGCACTCTCCCTATCCAATATACTTCTATTAATAGCTTTCTGCAACACTGTCCCTAGCGCATAAGCGCTTGTCACATCTCTCCCTAAGCTCAACTCACAGTGAAATGGTAGAGACTGCAGGGGATGAGGGTTTTATAGGGCTGTGATATCACAGGGGATGGTTACCTGAGGATTAGCTGGCAGCATGGCTTTATGGGTCATATGTATCGCTTTCCAGAGCCTCTTTCACTTTGTGCTGCGGCCAATTTAGAGAAAGAAATGATTTCTTACCACACAGTTCTAGGCCATTCAGATTCATGGCAAATCAAATTTTTCTTAAACTTGGTATCAAAATCCACTTTGGATGTTTTGATTCACTCAACACTACAGACAATATTTAAGCTAAAGGAAACAAAAGAACTTTAATGTGCATAAGCATTCACAGTCAACACTGTGTGGAGTCAAGTTTTGCTGCAGTTACAAATGAAAGCCTCTTGGGGTATGTCTCTATTAACTTAGCACATCTAGACACTGAGATTTTTAACGATGTTTCCAAGCAAAACTGCTTAAAAGTCGTCAAGTTATATGGGTTTTATTGGTATTCAGCAGTCTTGAATTCATGCCACAGAATCTTCATTGGATTGGGGTTTGGGCTTTGAATAGGCTAATTGAAGACATTTCAGTACTAGTGTTGAGCGAGCATGCTCAGTCGAGTACTGGTTCGGCTCGAGCATCGCTATGCTCAGCAGATTCGAGCACTCGGTCGAGTACCACATGTGCTCGAGCGCCATGCTCGAGTCTCCTCCCCGCATGTTTGGCGCTTGATAAGCAGCCAATAAACGTGCAGGTAAGTATTGCCATCGCTGTAATGTTTTCTACTGGCATTAGAGTGATTGGCTGGCCGGAACGCGTCATTGGGTGCTATATAGCACCCGGTCACGTGGGTTCGGCTCATTGCGAGTCAGGGAGAGCTGCTGTTAGGAAGGGAAAGTCAGTGAAGGGTGAATTTTATCTAGAAATTATCATTCAGAAGATGTTTCAAAGAACTAACAGTCCTTTTAAGGACTATTGTTAGAGGTGGCAGGCAGCCAAAATTGTTTTGGGGGAATTTTATTTTTTTTTTTGTCAGGGCGACCGTTAGTGACATTTTCTGTATTCCACAAACTCTGCTTGCTGTGAGCAGTGAGACGCAAATCTACACTTATATCTAGACTGTGTGCGGCTTATATTTACGTCAAATACCAGTGACAGACAGTCATTTTCTGTATTCCACAAACTCTGCTTTCTGTGAGCAGTGAGACGCAAATCTACACTTATATCTAGACTGTGTGCTTCCTATATTTAATTCAAAAATATCAGTGACAGGCAGTCATTTTCTGTATTTCACAAACTCTGCTTGCTGTGAGCAGTGAGACGCAAATTTACACTTATATCTAGACTGTGTGCGGCCTATATTTAATTCAAATACCAGTGACAGACAGTCATTTTCTGTATTCCACAAACTCTGCTTGCTGTGAGCAGTGAAACGCAAATCTTTACTTATTTCTAGACCGTGTCAGCATCCTCAGTAATCCCTCAGTGCCTTACAACTACTGGGTGTACAAGCTGGACACGTGGCATGAACTAGCGCTCTACGCCTTGGAGGTGCTGGCCTGCTCTGCCGCCAGGGTTTTTTCTGAGCGGGAATTTAGTGCTGCTGGTGGCAGATAAGCGTATCCAGCTGTCAACTAAAAATGCTGATAGGTTGACTCAGATAAAAATGAACAAGGCCTGGATTGCCCTGACTTCTCCACTCCACCAGAGAAAAGCCACAACTGAACATCAAGGCACTTTAAATGTGTTTTTTAGAAAGTACTGAATACTAAAAAAGGGTATATGGTTGAATCTTCCTTTTCTCATCCTACTCCTCCTCGTCCATCATATCTTCATGCTTAATTGTCGCATATAATGCCATCATTTATATGCCTTCTCATATAATTTTTCGGATGGTAAGATCACCCTCAGGCCCTCGCATAAATGATGTTTTTGATGGTCAACTCATCCACAGGCCCTCGCATATAATTTTTCGCATGGTCAGCTCACCCGCAGACCCTCACCCATAATGTTTTAGATGGTCAGCTGACCTTCACCCCTAATATTTTAGTGGGTCACCACCAGGCCATCAATCATACTTTACCTCTCCTCCTGTATAACGTTTCCTCTTCCTAAATACCCATGACAATCCCTGTAATTTTTGTTGTACTCGTTCCAATGACAGGCTCTCTTAAGAGTCCTGTATTGTTATTTATCGTCACTACCTCACTGAGGTGGTACTGGGAAAATGGAGCGCCCCTGCCATCCTTTCTTGGAAGTGGTAGCAGTGGCCATCCCTCAGGCTCCCTCTCCGGAAGCGAACCCTGATTCCCTATTACTCGTGGTCACCATGGTAGGTGTATAAAAGAACATCGAAAGTTGAAAGAGCAGACATCGATAGATCGTCAACATCACGGGGACGTGCGATCAGCTTAGAAGTTATCTAGAGTTAACAAACCGGCAGCAGACCCTCACCTACAATTTTATATACACGGTCACTGGTCAGCTCAACGTCCACTCCATTTCTCTTACAAGTTCATTATCATCAGATGATAGTCTGGTCAACACAATCGAAGCCACCGGCTGTTCCTCTTAGTCAATGCCCCAGTTCCGAAATTCATGAAAATTTTTGTCTGATTTTGCTATTTATATAAAAGTAAACATACAGGAAAGAATGTTTCCTAACAAATTTTCATCCAAAATCGCTTCATCTATCAACGGTCTTGTGAGTTTTATGGTCAGTCTGTAAAAGTCACGTACAACTCTGGCAACATCGCTCCCAGCAGCGACATTGTAGTCCAACATGCATCCAGACATCCTCTTCATGCTGACCCTGACCCATTTCGGTGGTGTTTCCATCAATTTCTGACCTTTTCCTATGAACCAGGCACCCTCTCCTCTTCAGAGCAGGGGGTGCCTGGTTTAATGCTCTTGTTCTCCCATTGACTTCTATAGAGCATCCCGATGTGCTCGGGCAGAGCACCTGAGCATCGGGGTGCTCGATCATCACTATTCAGTACTTCAAGGTAATTTTATCTGTATGTTTAGGTCATTGTTCTGCTGGAAGTTGAACCTCCATCCTAATCTCAAATCTTGGCAGGCTGAAACAGGGTTTCCTCAGGAATCACCCTGCATTTACTGACATCCAACCTTTATTTCTTGACTAGTGTTGAGTGTGAATATTTGAATAGCGAATTTTAATAGCGAATATCGCAAGTTCGAGATTTCGCAAATATTTTTAGTATAGTGATATATATTTGTAAAAACAAAAATTCATCAATTTTTTTCCATCTGAACCCATTACCCGCCTACCTCTTGCTTGTGGGCCAATGTGAGAAGGCTGCAATATCTAGTGAATTAGAATATTCTTCATTATTTACTTTATTTCGTCTTGAAAAATCAGCAATGTAATACGCGAGTTAATCGAGTAAGGGTGGGCTATAGGCAACTTTCCTATTGGGTTGGCTTGCTAGAATTCGTAAATATGTAAAAAAGAATATTAACTTTTTTTTCATCTGATCCCATTAGTAGTAAAAGTAATGGGTTCAGATGAAAAAAAAAGACGAATATTCATTTTCACGAATATATATCACACAATATTCTACATATTCGCAAATTCTAGCAAGCCAACCCAATAGGAAAGTTGCCTATAACCCGTTCTTACTCGATTAACACGCATATTACATTGCCGACTTTTTGCATAAGAAGAAATAGATTTAATAATAAAGAATATTCGAATTCAGTTAAGATAAACTCAGGAAACTTCTAGCAGCTTAAAAAATGTAGCCAAAGTGACCCACACCTATATTTTGCGTTACAAATTCACATTATGAGATTTTTACATTGCCGATTTTTCGCAATCAAGAGAATAATCTTGAATATGAATATTCGCAAATATATGACTAATATTCTAACGAATATTCGCGAAATATCGCAAATTCGAATATTGCCCCTGCCGCTCATCACCAATCTTGACCAGTAGTGTTGAGCGAATCGAAGTATCTGAAGTGGACTTTGTCGCAAAGCCGAATTTACTTGTGCTTCGTGGTAACAAATCAATTTTCACTAAATGGCGGTAAAAAAAAATCATACTCACCTCATCCATTTGATCGCAATGAGGCCACCGCAGCTTTCATGATTGAAGATCCTGTGCAAAATGTCATGCGTGGCGATTTATGATGTCACCATGCCGTCCAGCATGATTATGTCATCACGCACTACACCAGATTTCAGACGAGATCTTCAATCAAGATGGCCGCGGTGGCCTCTTCGCCCTCAAATGGATAAGGTGAGTATTTTTATCTTTATTTTTTTACTCTATGCAGCATCTGAGGGGTTCAATGATGGGGGTAGCGCAATTGCTTTCACTTTGTCTGGTGATCTAATAAACCTTACCTCTAAATTACTAAAAGGTAATAAACACTTATTTAAGCCACATTCTTATCAGTAAGCTAAGAATTAAGTTTAGGAGGTCAGAGATCAGGGATAAGGTACCATCAGCTGAGCTGCCTGACCAGAAACAGTAAAACTACAGAGCCTGCTACTACAGAATCTCAAGACTGTAGACAGAAAGGTGCTCAACATTTTTAACAAAGACCAATAGAAAAAAAATTATTTTTAGCTCAAAATAAGTGCAACACAATAATAAAAAAAAAATGTAACCAAAGTGTACATAGCTTTTAAGTAGAGATGAGCGAACATTTAAAAAAAGTCCGTTGTTCGGGGTTCGGGTGGTGGTTAATTGCGCATCCCGTTATGGATTCCACAATAGCGCATATGGAATCCATAAGGGGCGGCTGCCACCAGCCCGAACTGTAGAACAGCTGAGGACCTGGCGTGACGTCACTGTCATGTGATCAGTTCAGGCGTGGCTCAGCACGGGATTTGATCCCGTGCTGAGCCACGCCCCCTGCACTGATCACATGACAGTGACGTCACGCCAGGTCCTTCAGCTGTTCTACAGTTCGGGTTGGTGGCAGCCGCCCCTTATGGATTCCATATGCGCTATTGTGGAATCCATAACGGGATGCGCAATTAACCACCACCCGAACCCCGAACAACGGACTTTTTTTAAATGTTCGCTCATCTCTACTTTTAAGCAATTACTTTTTTTCTGACCACTCTGCCATAAAGCTTCTGGAATATATGCCTTATAGTGGCCCTATGAATAAACACCTCCACCTTTGCTGTGGGTCTTTGGAGCTCCTTAATTGCTATCATTGGTGACTTTGTTGAATTTATGTCTTTTGTGTGTGTCAGTAGTGTTAAACAAGCACTAGTGTTGATCGAGCACCCAAGTGCTTGGGTGCTCAGGCCGAACACATCGGGATGCTTGGGTGCTCTACAGAGCACCCAAGTATACTGGAAGTCAATGGGAGTACCCAAGTATTAAACAAGGCCCCCCCTGCTCTGAAGAGGGGAGGGTGCCTGGTTCATAGGAAAAGGTCAGAAATTGATGGAAACACCACTGAAATGGTTAGGGAATAGCATGGGGAGGATGTCTGGATGCATCTTGGACTCCCAGGTCACTGCTGGGAACGATGTTGTCCGAGTGGTATGCCACTTTTACAGACAATAATATGCACAAAACCAAAAATAAAATCGATTTTAGGGAAAAATTGTTAGGAAACATTTTTTCCTGTATATTTGATTGTATATAAAATGCTGCCAAAAATTACGAGGAAGAGGCACTCCAATACAACCTGTATATCACATAAAGGAGGGCATCATTCACATTGTGGTACAATTGTTCAGGTAGTGGGACTCCTACACTCATAAAGCCTATGCACTAAGTGAAAGGGCTGCCAAAAATTACAAAGCACTGGCACGCCAATACACCCTTTATTACACATAAAAAAGGGCATCATACACACCCATGAAAAATTATGATTGATGGCCTGCTGGTGACCCTCAAAAACATTAGGAGCAAGGGCCTGCGGTGACCATCTAAAACGTTATGGGTGAGGGCCTGCTGCCAAGCGGACCATCTAAAACATTAAGGATGAGGGTCTGCTGCTAATATGACCATCTAAAACATTATGGGCGAGGGCCTGCTGCTGATCTGACCATCTAAAACATTATGGGCGAGGGCCTACTGCTGAGCTGTCCATCTAAAACATTAGGGTTGGCGCATGCGCGCAGCCTGAGGGAGAGGACATGCTTCCCTGAGCTCCGCGCCGCAAGCTGAGATACTCCCTTTCAAAGCGCCGGTAAAGCGGCTCCACTAGCCTTCAAGCTCAGGGACCGACAGCCTAATTATGTCCCGCAACCGGGGGAATCTTCAGAAGCTCCAGGCGCCCAGTAATGGCGGACTCTCCCGCGGCTCCTGCCAGCCACGCCTCCTCTACCAACAGCAGCAGCGTGCAGGAACAACAAGGCCCTCAAACAGGTCAGCCTGATTTCTATGCTAATATAGCCACCTTGTTCCGCACGGAACTATCACAAGCTGTGGCGGAATTCACCCGACAAATCCAAGATCTGGGAGAGAGGGTCTCAGACCTGGAGACCCGCACAGATGACATCGCGGACGCTTTGGGGACCGACAGAGATGACATTAACTCCCATGCAGCGCAACTGGAGGCGCTGTAACTTAAGATTGAGGATCTGGAAAATCGGTCCCATCGGGGGAACCTCTGGGTACGGGGCCTCCCTGAAACATATCTGGACTTACAACCCACCCTGTACGCCCTGTTTCAGGCCCTCCTCCCGCAAGCGGAGAGGAGCATCCTAAAGATGGACAGAGTTCAAAGGGCCCTTGGAAAACCGCGTTCTGCAGATCTGCCATGGGACATGATCCTGAAATTTTACCATCCTGAAGTTAGGGACATGGTCCTCACAGCCGCCAGTAACATGTCGGTGCTACCGGACTTACCTCCTACTGTCCACCTTTACGTGGACCTTGCACCGTCCACCCTCAAACGCCGCCGTGACCAGAGACCAGTAACTCAAGCCCTGCAGAAGGCACAAGTGAGGTATAGATGGGGTTTTCCTTTCGCCCTGTCCTTCCAGCTTAACTCTAGGAACCATACTATCCGATCGTTATCGGAGGGTTTGGAGACCCTACAAAAGGCGGGGATCCCATGCGACCATCGGGATGGACCGGACACAGCACCCAAGCCTCAAAGACCGGCCAGAGTCTCGACCACGGTCCCCCCTTCCTCAGGGGCTGCATCCCGCTCACCTCGACCCTGACCAGATGGAACCGGGACTTTGACTACCTTAGCTGAGATGGGTCCGTTGGTATGATACATCGCAAGTGCTCTTTTCCCTTGTATTTGTTTGCCGACCCTGTTGGTCACCCTTTGACCTCGCTGACCCATTGACTTTTTGAAGCACTCTACAAGGGACTCAGCTTGTTGGGCTTCATGTTGCCCCACTATTCAGGGTTGATGGAGAGGGAGGTCCGCGCCATTTTTGGGTGCGACCCCTTCTCACCCAATCCGCCTCCATATGCTGGCTTAGCCAAGCGTTTGTTATATTATGCAGATTTTCGTTTTGTTTTTTTAACAGTTTTTTTCTATAGTTCTTTCTATGGAGATCACTTTTTATGGCATGTAGGTTTGCGCGTCCACATGGTCATAGGGGTGCTGGTGTGGGCCCAGCAGTCGGGGTACGTCATCTTCAGTACCACACACATACAACCCTCACACCACTTTTGTTATGTGTAAAGTCTTATCTCACAATGTGCGAGGTTTGAACTCGCCTAGGAAACGGAAGACGGCTTTTGCCCTCTACCTGAAACATAAACCTGATGTCCTCTGCCTGAAGGAGACACATCACACCCCTCACACCCCAAATATATTCCAGATCCTTCTCTTCCACCTATCGTTCCAAGAGTAGGGGTGTCATTATACTGTTAAGGGATTCATTCCCTCTGTCCGTTACTCACTCTATTCTAGATCCCAATGGGAGATATGTTATCTTGTTAGGCTCTTATAGGGAAGGGACTCTTTGCTTGATCAATGTGAATGCCCGTAATGAAGATCCTGTCTAGAGATGAGTGAACTTTAAAAAAAAGTTCGGCGTTCGGCGTTCGGGTTGTGTTAACTCGCGCATCCGTTATGGATTCCACTACCGCGGACTATCGCGGCATATGGAATCCATAAGGGGCGGCTTCCACCAACCCGAACTGTTGAACAGCCGAAGGACCTGGGGTGACGTCACTGTCATGTGATCAGTGCAGGGGGCGTGGCTCAGCACTGGATTTGATCCCGTGCTGAGCCACGCCCCCTGCACTGATCACATGACACGGACCCGAACCTGAACATTTTCAAAAAAGTTTGGGTTCGGGTTTGTTGTTCGGCGATTACTTCCCGCTTTCTGAAGGGCTGCACAGCATCCAATCAGCTAGCGTTTTACTTCTTGCCCTAAGAGCCCATCACAGCCATGCCTACTAATGCCATGGCTGTGATTGGCCAAGTGCAGCATGTGACCCAGCCTCTATTTTAGCTGGAGTCACGTAGTGCCGCACGTCACACTGCTCTGATTAGTGTAGGGAGAGGACGCAGCTTCTGTGAGGGCGAGATTAGGCAGGGAAAAGTCAGCAACAGCACCTAATGAACTGATCGATCTACAGCTGTGAATGATTGAACTTCTGCTAGTTACTTGCTCACTGGTTTTTAGGCTGCACAGAGCGTTTTTCTGTCACTTATTTTCTGGGGTGATCGGTGGCAATTTTGTGACTTGTGGTGCACCAGAACAAGCTGCCACCAAGTCCATCAATCCATCAATACTAGTTTATTTTTGCTATATCCTACATCAGGGGCTTGGCTGTGCAAATTGTCACCCCTAGAAAGGATAGCAATTTCTATATTTTATTAAGGGGTTAAATACAAGTGCCCAAATACCAATCCCATAAATCTGGTGTTCCAGCTTTGGCTAGCCAAGTATAATAATGTCTGCTGTCTGGCAAAGGATAGATTATTTTCTGTGGTGAAATTCAATTGCCAAAATAGCAATACCATAAATCAGTGGTTTGAGATGTGGCTGGCCAAGTTTCATAGTGTCCTGCAAAGGATATAATTTGTTGTGGGGTAAATTCAATTGCCAAAATAGCAATACACTGAATCTGGTGTCCCAGCTGTTGCAGGCCAAGTTTCATAGTGTCCGCAAAAACATATATTTTGTTCTGGGGTGAAATTCAATTACCAAAATAGCAATAACCTGAATCTGGTGTCCCAGCTGTTGCAGGCCAAGTTTCATAGTGTCCGCAAAAACATATATTTATTTGTGGGGTGAAATTCAATTGCCAAAATAGCAATACCATAAATCAGTGGTTTCAGCTGTGGCTGGCCAAGTTTCATAGTGTCCGCAAAAACATATATTTTGTTCTGGGGTGAAATAAAATTGCCAAAATAGCAATACCATAAATCAGTGGTTTCAGCTGTGGCTGGCCAAGATTCATAGTGTCCGCAAAAACATATATTTTGTTGTGGGGTGAAATTCAATTGCCAAAATGGCAATACCCTGAATCTGGTGTCCCAGCTGTTGCAGGCCAAGTTTCATAGTGTCCGCAAAAACATATATTTTGTTGTGGGGTGAAATTCAATTGCCAAAATAGCAATACCTAGAATCTGGTGTCCCAGTTGTTGCAGGCCAAGTTTCATAGTGTCCGCAAAAACATATATTTTGTTCTGGGGTGAAATTCAATTGCCAAAATAGCAATAACATAAATCAGTGGTTTCAGCTGTCGCTGGCCAAGTTTCATAGTGTCCGCAAAAACATATATTTTGTTGTGGGGTGAAATTCAATTGCCAAAATAGCAATACCCTGAATCTGGTGTCCCAGCTGTTGCAGGCCAAGTTTCATAGTGTCCGCAAAAACATATATTTTGTTGTGGGGTGAAATTCAATTGCCAAAATAGGAATACCATAAATCAGTGGTTTCAGCTGTGGCTAGCCAAGTTTCATCGTGTCCGCAAAAACATATATTTTGTTGTGGGGTGAAATTCAATTGCCAAAATAGCAATACCCTGAATCTGGTGTCCAAGCTGGTGCAGGCCAAGTTTCATAGTGTACGCAAATACATATATTTTGTTCTGGGGTGAAATTCAATTGCCAAAATAGCAATACCCTGAATCTGGTGTCCCAGCTGTTGCAGGCCAAGTTTCATAGTGTCCGCAAAAACATATATTTTGTTCTGGGGTGAAATTCAATTGCCAAAATAGCAATACCCTGAATCTGGTGTCCCAGCTGTTGCAGGCCAAGTTTCATAGTGTCCGCAAAAACATATATTTTGTTCTGGGGTGAAATTCAATTGCCAAAATAGCAATACCCTGAATCTGGTGTCCCAGCTGTTGCAGGCCAAGTTTCATAGTGTCCGCAAAAACATATATTTTGTTGTGGGGTAAAATTCAATAGCCAAAATAGCAATACCCTGAATCTGGGGTCCCAGCTGTTGCAGGCCAAGTTTCATAGTGTACGCAAAAACATATTTTTAGTTCTGGGGTGAAATTCAATTGCCAAAATAGCAATACCATAAATCAGTGGTTTCAGCTGTGGCTGGCCAAGATTCATAGTGTTCGCAAAATATATATTTTGTAGTGGGGTGAAATCCAATTGCCAAAATAGCAATACCCTAAATCTGGTGTCCCAGCTGTTGCAGGCCAAGTTTCATAGTGTATGCAAAAACATATATTTTGTTGTGGGGTGAAATTCAATAGCCAAAATAGCAATACCCTGAATCTGGTGTCCCAGCTGTTGCAGGCCAAGTTTCATAGTCTACGCAAAAACAAATATTTTGTTGTGGGGTGAAATTCAATTGCCAAAATAGCAATACCTTAAATCATTGGTTTCAGCTGTGGCTAGCCAAGTTTCATAGTGTCCGCAAAAACATATATTTTGTTGTGGCGTGAAATTCAATTGCCAAAATAGCAATACCCTGAATCTGGTGTCCAAGCTGTTGCAGGCCAAGTTTCATAGTGTCCGCAAAAACATATATTTTGTTGTGGGGTGAAATTCAATTGCCAAAATAGCAATACCCTGAATCTGGTGTCCAAGCTGTTGCAGGCCAAGATTCATAGTGTACGCAAATACATATATTTTGTTCTGGGGTGAAATTCAATTGCCAAAATAGCAATACCCTGAATCTGGTGTCCCAGCTGTTGCAGGCCAAGTTTCATAGTGTCCGCAAAAACATATATTTTGTTCTGGGGTGAAATTCAATTGCCAAAATAGCAATACCTTAAATCTGGTGGTCCCAGCTGTTGCAGGCCAAGTTTCATAGTGTCCGCAAAACATATATTTTGTTCTGGGGTGAAATTCAATTGCCAAAATAGCAATATCCTTAATCTGGTGCCCCAGCTGTTGCAGGCCAAGTTTCATAGTGTCCGCAAAAACATATATTCTGTTGTGGGGTGAAATTCAATAGCCAAAATAGCAATACCCTGAATCTGGTGTCCCAGCTGTTGCAGGCCAAGTTTCATAGTGTCCGCAAAAACATATATTTTGTTGTGGGGTGAAATTCAATTGCCAAAATAGCAATACCTTAAATCAGTGGTTTCAGCTGTGGCTGGCCAAGATTCATAGTGTTCGCAAAATATATATTTTGTAGTGGGGTGAAATTCAATTGCCAAAATAGCAATACCCTGAATCTGGTGTCCCAGCTGTTGCAGGCCAAGTTTCATAGTGTCCGAAAAAACATATATTTTGTTGTGGGGTGAAATTCAATAGCCAAAATAGCAATACCCTGAATCTGGTGTCCCAGCTGTTGCAGGCCAAGTTTCATAGTGTCCACAAAAACATATGTTTTGTTGTGGGGTGAAATTCAATTGCCAAAATAGCAATACCCTGAATCTGGTGTCCCAGCTGTTGCAGGCCAAGTTTCATAGTGTCCGCAAAAACATATAATTTGTTGTGGGGTGAAATTCAATTGCCAAAATAGCAATACCATAAATCAGTGGTTTCAGCTGTGGCTGACCAAGTTTCATAGTGTCCGCAAATACATATATTTTGTTCTGAGGTGAAATTCAATTGCCAAAATAGCAATACCCTGAATCTGGTGTCCCAGCTGTTGCAGGCCAAGTTTTATAGTGTCCGCAAAAACATATATTTTGTTGTGGGGTGAAATTCAATTGCCAAAATAGCAATACCATAAATCAGTGGTTTCAGCTGTGGCTGGCCAAGATTCATAGTGTCCGCAAAATATATATTTTGTAGTGGGGTGAAATTCAATTGCCAAAATAGCAATACCATAAATCAGTGGTTTCAGCTGTGGCTGGCCAAGTTTCATAGTGTCCGCAAAAACATATATTTTGTTATGGGGTGAAATTCAATTGCCAAAATAGCAATACCCTGAATCTGGTGTCCAAGCTGTTGCAGGCCAAGTTTCATAGTGTCCGCAAATACATATATTTTGTTGTGGGGTGAAATTCAATTGCCAAAATAGCAATACCCTGAATCTGGTGTCCCAGCTGTTGCAGGCCAAGTTTCATAGTGTCCTCAAAAGCATATATTTTGTTGTGGGGTGAAATTCAATTGCCAAAATAGCAATACCCTTAATCTGGTGTCCCAGCTGTTGCAGGCCAAGTTTCATAGTGTCCGCAAAAACATATGTTTTGTTGTGGGGTGAAATTCGATTGCCAAAATAGCAATACCCTGAATCTGGTGTCCCAGCTGTTGCAGGCCAAGTTTCATAGTGTCCGCAAAAACATATAATTTGTTGTGGGGTGAAATTCAATTGCCAAAATAGCAATACCCTTAATCTGGTGTCCCAGCTGTTGCAGGCCAAGTTTCATAGTGTCCGCAAAAACATATATTTTGTTCTGGGGTGAAATTCAATTGCCAAAAGAGCAAAACCCTGAATCTGGTGTCCCAGCTGTTGCAGGCCAAGTTTTATATTGTCCGCAAAATCATATATTTTGTTGTGGGGTGAAATTCAATTGCCAAAATAGCAATACCATAAATCAGTGGTTTCAGCTGTGGCTGACCAAGTTTCATAGTGTCCGCAAATGCATATATTTTGTTCTGAGGTGAAATTCAATTGCCAAAATAGCAATACCCTGAATCTGGTGTCCCAGCTGTTGCAGGCCAAGTTTCATAGTGTCCGCAAAAACATATATTTTGTTGTGGGGTGAAATTCAATTGCCAAAAGAGCAAAACCCTGAATCTGGTGTCCCAGCTGTTGCAGGCCAAGTTTCATAGTGTCCGCAAAAACATATATTTTGTTCTGGGGTGAAATTCAATTGCCAAAATAGCAATACCATAAATCAGTGGTTTTAGCTGTGGCTGGCCAAGATTCATAGTGTCCTCAAAAACATATATTTTGTCGTGGGGTGAAATTCAATTGCCAAAATAGCAATACCCTTAATCTGGTGTCCCAGCTGTTGCA